>CM067216.1:184823649-185423649 GCA_034190945.1 Octodonta nipae
TATTGGTAAACAAATATTGAATGGGAACCAATAATATAAATTTGTTTATAAAACAAAAGTTCTAATGGACAAGGAATAGATTTGGAACTAATGGACTGTAATCACGACAAGGAATAAAAGGTTAGTGAAACAATATTTTTGAAAATGGTATAAATAAAGTGACAATTGATTTATTTATATGCTATTTAAGGATAGTAGAAAACAAATTTTAATTTAAAATGATAGTCTAACAAGAGAAATTTCTCATAAATATTTAGTAACTAGGAATGATTTCGTTGTTGATTTATTTTTTTAATGTTTTAATTAATTTATCTTGTTGTTTAATAAATGATGTTATTGAAAGTTGAAATTGAAAGTTGTGTTAATTTATTTAAATGAGCCAAGGATAACATTTGAATACTTAGAGTATTATTTAACTTGATTTCAAGAAAAATAAAAGAGTCAATTCAGTAAAATTTAAAAGTTAAAGAGGTTTTGAATAAATAAAATGAATAATAGTGTTGAATAAGTGGAATAAAACAGAATCAGAGAGTTATAAGGAAGATAAAAATGTAAGTATCAATTTTAAATATTAGAACCTGTTGAACCACCTTGAGGTAGGAGTATGAATGCTATGTAAAATTAAAAACCCTGAGAACTTAAAATAATCAAATAAAGTTTGAATAATAAAGTTTATAAAGATATTGCTATGCAAAATATATAATCACATCAAAATAAATTAGCTAGTCAAAGTAGGGCAAAGATACAAAAAAAATAGAACTAAATAAAAATTCAAAATAAATTTGGCTAGCCCAAAGTGTGGCTCAAAAATAAAAATAAATATAACAAAATGCAATTAATTCACTATAATATATATATAAATATATATATATATATATATATATATATATATATATATATATATATATATATATATATATACATATATATATGTTATAGTGATTATGATATGTTAGGCGTAATATCATGCACGTATATGATACAAAGTATCATATTTCGCTGACCAGTTTCCTGCTTCATTATGTAAACGTGGGAACGCATCGTCTTGACCGTTCTTTTGATTAGTCAGATTTTTTAATGTTATAGATCAGAGCGACGCGGTCCCACAGTCGTCATTTTTCGTTAGTATACTTGTACCATTTAGTTAGTTCATTTTTAATTTTCATTTTAATGTTTTATTTAAAGTTTTAATATTTTCTATTTCAATAAATATATTTTTTTTAAACTCAAAAGTGATTTACAAGATATAAAATATATATTTATTGTAATGGAATTTTTTATTTCGTGGTTTGACTAAATTTAATATTTATTCTTTACATTGAAATTATCCACTCCATAAAAAAAACACAATTTTCTTTTCACCAACACTGCTCCGGCTCTTGAAACTTGTTCTGTAAGTATATCATATGTGCCAATTGACCTTTTGTCAATAATCAAACAACAACTTTGTATTTTATTTAATAATCAACCTTATAATTAAATAGTAATTAATCTAAAAAGATTTGCCTTTTTTCGGAATGATTCTATTTTATATGACACAATTAAATTTGAGGTTCAATGATTAATCAAATGCAAAATATCAAAATTTCATACCGCTACTAAAATGATTATTTCCCAAATATGTAATCTTTAAATTTCTAATTTTACAATGTAAATGAATATCAAAGGAATTATTTTTAATAAACTTCAACTGTAAATATATTGTTCACTTTAAAACACTTTTAAAGTGTTTTCAATATGTCCCATTTTGAAATGCTTATGCCGAAGGATGATGTCTCACCTTAGTATCTCAGGCGATACCTCATATTCTGCTAAACTGCAAAACCTCTGCTAACATTGTTTAGAACATTTGCTATTTTCTGTCAAAATCTCTGCTACAAATGTAGCAATATTTGATATTTACTTCTGCCCCCAATATTTCAACCATTTACTTTCAGCTTCTTAATTGAATTACTTTATTTGATTATAATTGCTGCTATACCTTTATACTGCTTGATTTGTATTACGTTTTAGTACAGTCCCATATAACTTTCTACTATTTAAATTAGCTACTCTCGAATGTGATTGTTTTCATTCAAATTTCAATCACCTTATAAAAATCTTTGAATTTATCAAACTGACAACTAACTGAACAATGTTTACTGCTGCATTCTCAAATTTAGACTATTTTTTTAATGCTGTCAGTTCTGGCTTTTATAGTTTTTTATTTTGACATAGAACTACAAATTTTAAACTTTTTAAATCAGCATATTTGCAATCCCATTTTCATACACAATAATCCATTTTCTGATATTTAGTTCCCTATCAAAAAAAATTCTATAATACCTTTTACTTTTCTTTAAACTTGCAATTTTTAAATTACTGTTATATGTTCATCTTACCACGATTTGTTTTGGTCTTAACCAGTCTCAAAATTTTATAAGATTTTTCATTGTTGACATGAAACAATGCTATCTTCTTCCGCGTTCCGTATTTACTTTGTAATATGAATTTCATCTTAGTTCTATCAAAATCTCGTTCCAAAAAGTTATTAGGACATATGAATTTGAATTGGTTCTTTAAAGTGGAAATAACGTGTTTTAAAATTTTATTTACTCCGAAATACTTTACTAAGATCCTACATTTTTTTTATTATTGCCCCTTTTGTGCCTAAAATATAAAATTACTACAAATCTGGACTGTTGAATGTTGGTGCTGTCATATTGAGACAAGAACTACATGTTGGTATAACGGGAGGACATCTTGGAGTAACGAAAACGCTGGGGAAGTTGAGAGAACGCTTTTATTGGGTAAACTGCCAAATAGATGTGAAGGATTGGTGCCGGAAATGTACGGTTTGTGCAGCAAGTAATGGCTTCAGAAGCGACCAAAAGCTTCCATGAGGCAATATTACGTGGGCAGTCCCTTCGAAGGAATAGCCATTCATGTTGTCGGTCCATTTCCTAAATTAGACTCTGGAAATAAGTATATTGTGGTGGTGATGGACTATTTCAGTAAATGGGCAGAAGCGTATGCCTTGACGAATCAAGAAGCCTTGACCGCTGCTGATATCTTTGTCAAAGAATGGATTAGCCGTTTTTGTGTTCCCTTGGAGTTGCACTCAGACCAAGGCAGAAATTTCGAGTCCACCCTTTTCCAAAACAAACTATTACACCCGCAATCTGATGGAATGGTAGAACGGATGAATAGATCCATTAATCGCTATTTTTCAAAGGTAGTCTCTGACCACCAATGAGACTGGGACAAGTATCTTCACTTGTTTCTAATGGCATATCGTTCATGTGTGCACGAGTCCACGGGTCAGACCCCGGCAAGCGTTATTATGGGACGAGAGTTACGACTACCATGCGATTTGAAGTTTGGATGTACCCCAGGAGAAAAGACTGCAGGTGAAGACTATGTCAGCCATTTACGTCAAAAGATGGACGACATCCACCAACGAGTCCGGTTAAATATCGAATTGTCAGTGCCCGAATGAAGGAAGCCTATGACATCGGAGCCGAGGGCGGGCAATTCCAAACTGATGATCTTGTTTGGTTGTATTAGCCCAAGCTACAAAAATCTTGGGAGGAGCTGTACCAAATTGTAAAGAAGATCAACGATGTCGTGTACAGAATAAGGAAACTGCCTCGAGGAAAACCAAAGGTGGTACATTTCAACAGGTTAGCCCCTTATGCCGGAAGTCATGACGACGAAGTTGACCAAGCCTAAGTCCGCAACATCCAACCACCCGATGACGAGATGACCTTCGATCAGTTTATGGGACGTCACCAGAGAGGAAACCCGAGACTTGTGTGAGGTACCCATAGAATATGCCCTGGTTCATTGTGTAGCTCGAGATCTCCGTATGTCCAGAGGAATAGCCAAGGTGTTTGCCAAGAAGAACGGTCAGTTCCAAAAGCTACGGGAGCAAGATCCAGTGGTAGGGAAGGTCCTTCCTCTCGAAGATAAACAACCAGTGGGTACCAGAGACATCTTTTATTTGGTTACGAAAACATTTTCGCAGGACAAGCCAACATACAGTGATCTTTGGGAAACTCTGGTGGACTGTGATCGTGGAGAAGAATCTGATGAAATTGGCGGTCCCAAAGATAGCCTGCTGGTTGGATGGACTGAATTGGAGGGTGGTGAGAAGTATGATGGAAACAATCTTTTATTCAGTGGCATCGACATCCTTGTATGCTGTCTCAGTATTCGACGCCCTGATTCGAAGACCGTTGACTGTTACTTCCCGTTGTCGAAATGGAGTGTTCTGCAAATATCGTCACACCAGGAAGGATTCTAGGGACACCCGGGACTAAATGGTCTTTGGGAAGGGGCAATGTTACGAGAATTCATCCGACAGCTGGTGCAATCGGCCATCAACCAATTCGTGGAAGGGACATTATTCCGATACTTCTGGGAATCTAAAATGTGTTGTCTCTCAACACGCCGACCGCTGCCGCTACTAGGAATTCCCTTGAAGCTTCCAGAACACATGCAAGTAGTTTCCCGATAGTTCGTTGAGTTGCCAGAATACTTCCGAGAGAAATATATAAATACGGACAGTTGACGCTGGGATTCGCACAGTATTCGACGGTCCTATTGTTAAGTTAAGATAAATTGTAAATAGTTCTTGTGTTAGAGTAGTGAAAATAAATTAGAGTAAGTTGGACTGTGTTTTTAAATAAATCCATTAACTGAAATGAACCCGAGTGTGAAAATAAAACCATTACAATATATTTATCATCGTGACTTTCTGCATGTGATTCAACGCCAATTCTTATAACCTCCTAACAATTATTTTGTCTTCAATATTAATATCCGCATCGAGTTTTCTTAGCATGTCTATGCCTATTATTGCCTGGTTTGAAAGATTTTTCATTATTAAAACTTCAAATGACACTTATTCATTACCAAATCTAACCTTTATATTGACCATTCTATAATCTTCAAATTACCTTTTGTTGTTTGCTGCTACTATATTAATCCGTTTTGTTTTCATTATATTATTTTCATCTATAAAACTTCCTTCGGATCCAATATCTATTAAAATTTGGTATTATTTTCATTCTTGATTATATTAATTTTATTTTTATATTCATTTAAAACTGTGACATCATTAAACACTGGAATTTTGGGATATTTTTCTTCAACTCTACCATAAATATAAATTAATTCAAAATTTTCATTATTTTCTTCTTCTGGTTCCTCAAGTTCAATTATATCTTTCAAATGTTGATAAGTATTGCGTTAGTCTTTTTGGTAATCCGCTGTCTAAAAATCCTGATTTATATGTTGTACCTTTTGTTCAGCACTTGGTAAACTGTTCGTTCTTTGTCTTTCACAACTTCTGCTTCTTCTAATATGTTCTCTATATATTTCATTTGTACCGGTATTCTCTGTCCTTGGTTTCATGGCTGTTTTTTCCTTGAAGGTTATTCATTTTTCTATTGTCATCAGCTACCTTGGTCCTTCATAACTTCTTTGATTAATTAAATTTGTATTCCTTCCATTTCCATTTTGTCTTGAATAATAATTTTGATTTTGAAATTCATTGTTGTTTCTAAAATTATTTCTTCCATTGTAATGATTAGTGTTTTTTTGATTGTTAAAATTTCTCTCTTGATATCCTTTATTATTTCCATAACTTGTTCTATAATTAAATTGAATTCGGTTCTCATTCCATCTTGTACTGTTTTCTTTGCTTCTACTTCTTACTGGTCTTTGATTATTCCTTTGGTTACTAGTATTTTTAACTCTCTGAACTCGATATAAATAATTTATGAATTGATTTACTTTTTTAATGTTTTGGACCACTATGGTTTCTGCAATTCCTCCTCCATAGTGTCTTACAATATTTAACACAATCTCCTCTTTCCACATTGGAGGATTCATTTGTTTGGCCAACGTCACCAATCTCAATGCTTAATCACTCATACTTCCCCGTTTTTCATCAAATTTTCCAAAATATAGTTTTTCCCTGAGTTCAGTTTGTTCCATTTCTCCCCAATGCTCATTCTGATCTTAATTTCTTCAATATTTGTTATCCCTTGTGATTGTGTTTTCATAGTTTTGATGAAAATGCTTGGATGAATTTTTCCGAACCTTTCATTAAATTTCAAACTGTTATCCATCACGATAATCTTTCCAATATCATGGGTATCCTCGTTTGTTCCATTCGACTAATTTCTTCCTGCGACTGTTGCGGGAAATCTCTGCCATTTTGTGAAATCCTCTCTTCTAAATTTCTTTTTCATTATCCTGGACCTTTTCTTGTACTTGATGATGATACATTGCAATATATATTGGATATTCCCTCGGCAGTGTCATATACAGGGTGGTGGAAATATATTATAAAGTGGAATTATTATAATGAGTATTTTATTAAGTGTTAAAGAGTTAAAATTAAACTGAATCATTTCATCTTGAGAAAAACTAGAGCAAATATCCGAGTATATGTAAACATGTACCTACCAACATTTTTGATGAACCCTTGAATTTCCGAGTCAAGCTCAGGCCCATGTACTATTAATTAAACAATAATAACGTATTATTAGTAAAAATCAAATTATTATGCAATTTCTATTCAAATGGAATTGTCATTTACATTTATTCTACCGGTTAATAGCTGAATTATTTAATTTTAAAAACCTTTATATTGACAAAACTTTTTACATTAATTTCCACTTACGGCCTCTTTGCCATAGCTTATATCATTATTAATGTGCACACAAAGAAATTCCTATTAATTACATATGAAAAACAAGTTAAATATTCTTTGGAATTGAAACAATTGGTCAAATTTCGGCCACAGGCGATTCAGTGCTAATATATAAATAAAAGAGATACTTTACTTCACGTACTCTTAAAGAAGTCAGAAAACAATATCCTCATGATCTCATATACCCGAATTTTTCATTTTCATTACATCTTCAACACGTAATCATTAGGACTTTTGAACTCTTTTTGACTTGTGTTTTAGCTGGGTATGTATAGAAAATAAATAAGGATATCTTATTTGATTTGTGCAAAAATAATGTTTGAGTTTGCAGCAGTTTCTTAAAAACATTTTAATATATTTCTTTCCATTTGTCTGCTAACTATTTTACAAAATTTCTTTCTGTAATATTCCATATCTAATAAGACGCTGGGTATGAGAAATGCAGTCTAATATAGACCCTGGCGACATCTTCAAACAAGTTGCGTAAGTTCTACAATCAATCGATAGGAAATAGGATTTGGTAACTAAGGCGTACTGTAGTTTTGCTGGTGATGTGACTTTCGTGAAATTAGTAAGTTATTTCTATAGATGGTACTGTATATCTGAAAACTACGAATAAATGAATATTATCAAAATAATAAATGTTAGATAATCAAAACAAATCATTTTAGTTTTACATGTTATTAAACTTCTCAAACTCTATAATATTGTTACAATGTTTAACTTTTACGTTACTAAAAAAACAAACTTTTCCAAAATGAAATCTGTAACGAAATTACCTTTCCGAATTTAACAAAAACAGACGATTTACTTTACTACTAACATTCGTTTCTATAAAGACTTTATTGACATAACACATAAACAACAAAAAGGTCATAATAATGAACAAATTAATATATTTTTAAGTAAATCGTGATGAATTCGAGTTTTAAATTTTGTACAGTTTTTGAATTTGTTCAGTTTTACAAACATGTTTAGATTGTCAAACGATATAATGTTATGCAGGGGTAGGTTGCCCCATTTCATATAGACTAAGCACCAACTAACTAAATATAAACTTCTAATCATCAGAACCCTGAAAAAGGAAGAAAAAATCTCCGAAAGCTAGGTACATGAAATAAAAGTTAAATCATGGAAATTCAATTAGTCAATATCCCTTATTCAACAAACTAGTAAACAGACAAAGAGTGACTTAATTAGTTTAAATTATATATATATATATATATGTTTTAGGTGGTTTCCGGGAATTCATCCGCGTAGTTGATAACTGATCCCTGCCGGGATCGATGGTAAAATGACGTTTCGGCAGAGTCACATCTGCCCTCTTCAGGTCGGTTCGCATAATTCTTGTAGCCTTCTGCTTTCGCTTCTAGTTACTCGAATACTAATGTGTTTTTCCTGTTGTTCTTCCAGAACTTTACCGTCGATAGTGGAATATGTTTGCAGCGCAGAGTTCGGAATAACTCCTTCATCGCGGCATCGTTGTAAAAAATGTAGATCGCACAAAGTTTGCTTCTTTTCGCGCGTAATTTGTCAAATGTTTTACACAAATGAAAAGTATTCTCCCCGTAGAGATTCACTATGCAGGAGTTTTCTTTTTAAGTTTTCGCGGGCACTAAATGTTTTAGGTGGTTTCCGGGAATTCATCCGCGTACTTGATAACTGATCCCTGCCGGGATTGATGGTAAAATGACGACGTTTCGGCAGAGTCACATCTGCCCTCTCCAGGTCGGTTCGCATAATTCTCGTAGCCTTCTGCTTTCGCTTCTAGTTACTCGAATACTTAGTATTATGCGAACCGACCTGAAGAGGGCAGATGTGACTCTGCCGAACGTCGTCATTTTACCATCGGTCCTGGCAGGGATCAGTTATCAACTACGCGGATGAATTCCCGGAAACCACCTAAAACATTTAGTGCCCGCGAAAACTTAAAAACAGAAATATATATATATATATATATATATATATATATATATATATATATTGTAATGGATTTAAACAGACATGAAATCATATAAAAACTTTAGCAATTTGAGTAGTTAAATAAATGGGATAATGTAAATAAAATCCATACATCTATAAAAAATGGAAATTGCGGGAATCAAAATTGTAAAAATGAAGTGACAAGTATTTGTAAATAAATAAGGAATCACATTATAAGATAGAGATAAATTAAAAATATAAAAAATGTAAAAATGTTTCAACAACAAATTGGTGTAAAGATAAAAAGGTGGCATATAAAGTTAGATATTATATCATGCAAATTTTAATAAAAGATTAATACTTAATTAATTATATATGCAAAAACTCATAATAAGGTCAAAGATCAAAAAGTTAAGTTCAGTTGTAAAAATCATAGTAGAGTTTGTAGAACATGTATAGATCACATATTAGGCCATGAGAACACCGAATAAAACATATATTAGATCAAAATTAAGTTTTAAATACATAAATTCTTTAGTAAACAGAGGATCGAAATGTCAAATTATAAAAACCGTTATAAGTCTTTCAAACTTGATGGAACAGTAAAGAAATTTATAATAATAGATGGAGCGTAGAGCATAGTATATAAAAAGTAAATATTTCAAAAGATATAAAGTCTAAATTTTAATAAAATCCAATTTATAAAGTACCTGTTAAATGACTGGTAGCCAACATGTGACCAATGTCAACTCAATGTTTTTGAAAATATAATTAAATGATTTGGATATTTGGCCTCGAAATTAATGAGGGTAAAAGGTATTGAAATTTAAGTTGAAATTTTTGTAGATTTTTTTATATGATTTAAAGGGATAATAGTGGAAAATTAATAAAATAAATATAAACGGAAATGGAAATAGCAGGTGGCAAAATAAATTATATAAATAGGAAATCTGACAGTGACAAACTCTCTTTGATCGAGCTTCGAGCAGATAGGTTCAAAATTTTCGTTCTCATAAATTCAGTTTCCATGACAACGAAGTCAATGTTCTATGATATATAAAACAATTTTAGTGTTCCATGTCAAAAAGACAACAGTAACCTAAAATTTTAAGCTGCTTTGAATTTCTTTGGAGAGACGAATTGAAAATACTTTATAAATATTCGATAAAAGAAAGATAATGGGTATGAAAATTTAAAATCAAAATATTGGGAGAAATAAAATTGCAAAACCACTCAATTGAATTATTAATAAAGGCCAACAATAAGAAGAAATAATTAGAGGACCAACAACAGTGAGTTTTTGAAACATTGTTGTTTGTGCTTTGTTTAAAGAAAAATTAAAATTTTGAGAAAGTTTATTAATAAAATAAGAAAATCACAAAAAAGTTAGTCAATCAGTGATAATAAAAGTGTTACAAATTTTAGAATAATAATAGTTGTATCTGAATGATAAACAAGTTTGTAACATAATTGATAGAAATTTAAGAGTAGGTAAGTGACAGGAAATTTATTTTGTTTTGAAAGAAAATTTGTATCAATATTGTATTGCGAAAAATTTAAATAAATTGTATTTTAATTGAAATATTAGAAATTCGATTATCAGTAATTTAAAAATTAAAAAATAGAAAAAGTAAAATGCAAATAGAATTTCAAAATTTTAAAAAGTGTAAGTGAACCTGAAGAGAAATAGAGACTTGTAAGATAAACAAGATAAGTATAAAATTTATTTATTTAACATTTGAAGATTTGAATCCAAGCAAAACAGACCCTCAGATATAAAATACACTTAACAAACAAAATTATTAGATCATATAATTGTAATTTGGCTTAGCCCAACGTGGTGCTAAGTGACACTGAGATATAAATTACTATTTCAACTAATATAAAATTTGTATCAATATTACATTGTGAAAAAGATGGATGACCATATATATATATATATATATATATATATATATATATATATATATATATTATAATGGTCATAATGGTCATCCATCTTTTTCACAATATAATATTTAATTTTATTAAAACGTCAATAGTGCAATTTAACGAACAAGACGAGTTTTATATTAGTATGGCCTTTTTTCCTCTAGTAATGTTAGTGTGAATAAGAACCTCGCATTTCGTAAATTTATATTCAAAAATTTTTTTAACAATTCTTACTGTCATTTTATATGTAATTTTTACTTGAACTGACGAAGGAATAAACATATTCTGAAAGCTTTTCAAATTAATAAAGAGTATTTCTTTTTAACACCCTAGTGAACTGGCTGCTTCCCAATTAATTGATTTTTTATATTAATTCAGCCGTTATCATCTATTTCTTGTATTCAAAAATGGGTTTTTTTTCAAGAGATTACTATCACAACATGTTACATCAAAATTGAAGAATTGGGTAAAACTGAACAACCAACTAGCATCCCAGAGGAATAGGCGAGTCTTCCTGTTAAACTGTAGGAAGAAAGGATTAATCCCGACACACATACAAAATAACACAAAATCAATTGCACAACATATCGAATTTCAGTATGGACATCACGGACAGATAATACATAACAACAAGAAGAGGTTAAATTCCAAATTATTAAATATTGAAATAAGTGTAGTTAATGTGACCATCTCGAGATACGAGAACCTAATTTTCAGTTTAACAGATACATTATCTAATATCTTGCCTTCAACAGTTTTAACTGAATTTTCTAGAAGACAGTTAATCAATTATAATAAAACTTTTCATGAAATCAAAGTCAGAAATTTAAAGAAAATTAATAATTTAATACAAAATCAAACTAATGTTATAAATATCAAAAATCTATGGTTCAAAAATTTAACAGGTATTGCATTTCCGAAAGAAGTTTCCAATTTTTTATCACTTGGGCCCAAATTTTGCTTACTGCCTACCAACACAGATATTTCTATTAGACGATACTTAGCAGATATTGAGTTTGCATTACAACATGTGAAAGATAACAAAACAAAAAATATTTTCTCGTCAAAAATTACCAATATTTTAATTAATTTTTTCAATAATAACACAAACAAATTCAACTATATTAATCATTGGTTTAATTTAACTAGACGATTCTTAAACAACAACCCTAACATTTATATTGTAAATTCAGATAAAGGAAATGTCACAACTGCAATACTGAAAGATAATTATATTGAACTTGCCAACAATCTTCTTAGCGATAACAAATACTATAAACTTATTAACAAAGATCCGACCTCTACAACTCAACAAAAGGCCTCTCGCCTTTTATCTGAGCTTAAGAATAACAGGCAGATAGATGACATCTTATGCAAAAAATATTCAATATATAACGCAGTTTGTTCGAGATTTTATGCATTACCAAAAATCCACAAACCAATTCTTTCATTACGACCAATAGTTTCCTCAATTGATGCTCCCAATTCTGGGATTGCTTCCTTATTAGTTGATGTCTTATCAACGGCTTATAATAAAAACAATCCATTTTATATAGAGGATTCTTTTGTTTTTGCGAACACATTCAATGACTATTTGATACCCGCAAATTATAACTTAGTAAGCTTAGATGTTATCTCGCTTTTCACCAACATTCCTGTAGATTTGGCTGTAAATAGTATTGATAAACATTGGACCACCATTTCGAAACATACTAGCATTAACAAAAATAATTTTATCAAACTCACAAAGTTCGTTTTTGATACAACTGTATTTTCTTTTCAAAATCAATATTTCAAACAGATTTTTGGGTCTCCAATGGGCTCTAAACTATTACCCATAATTTCTCAATATGTAATGGATGATTTAGTCAATGACTGCTTACCCAGATTAAATTTTAACATCTCTTTTTTAAAAAAATATGTAGATGACATAATTTGCTGCATCCCAGCAGATACTAAAGATTATATATTACAAACATTCAATAATTATAACTGTCATCTACAGTTCACTTTAGAAGAAGAAGATATTAATTGCAGTATTCCATTTTTAGATACAAAAATAATAAGGGGCTCTGATAATTACCTGAAAATAGACTGGTACCGAAAACCATTAAGTTCCGGGAGATATCTAAACTACTACTCAAATGATCCCATGAAGATGAAAATCAATTTGATTACTGGGATGAAAAGAAGGATATGTCAAATCAGTCATCCTTCTCTAAGGGAAAAGAACTTACATATCCTGTATCAATTATTCATAGAAAATCCATACCCTACTGGTTTTCTAAAAAGATTAATCTATAATTCTCCACGGGATGTAAATATGGGTACACCACAGCAGGCGGCTTCCAGTAATAATACTCTTATCAACTCCAATAATACTACATTAATACATGTATGAATTCCATATATTCAACTAATTTCACCTAAAATTGCAAAAATTATTAACACCAACAACAATATGCTAGTGTCTTATAAATCAGTTAAAACTGTTGCTAACATATTTACTAAAATAAAGGACAAAACACCGAATGAAAAGAAATCAAATGTAGTGTACTCTATTAATTGCAAAGACTGTCAAGCTACCTATGTTGCGCAAACATCTAGAAGCCTCAACAGCAGAATAATTTCACTTAAGAGTGATATCAGGCTTGGCAAAGAAAGTTGTGCTCTTGCAATACACTGCATCAACAACAATCACACTGCCGATTTCAAAAATGCAAAGTATTAGAACAAGAAAAAAATCTTTTCAAAAACTTCCTAAATGGTTTCTTTTCAAAATAAAAAACGGATTTACAAAACTAATGTTTCTATTGTAACTTGTTAGAGATGGTTTGCATTAAACATGAAAATCATAAAACCTTGTTCAGAATCCATTGTTTAAATTCTTTTTTCTCTCTGGTTTTCCCTAAGTGTTTTGAACTCATGTGGGAGTTCATTAAACAATTTAATGGCCATGACAAGACTTCTTTTCTCCTTACTTCTCTTTTTAATTTTCGGCAATTTTAGACTTTTACATCTGGTTTTGGAATTGGATGTAATGTATCTATTACTTAAATCCCTGTAGTGATATAATAGAGATTGTGGCGAGAAAATTTGATGCACATTCAGTGGGTTTATGTTAGAAAAGTATTTATTCTTATATACAATTTTTAACATTCTATCTTGTAACCGTTGCAGCATGTAACGATTATTATCGTAGGCTCCTTCCCATGCTATATTTCCATAATTGAATCTTCTATGTAATAGAGTGTAATAAACCATTCTCAATGTTTCAGTGTCCACATATATTTTATAAAAAATAAACTCCAAATATTTGTTATTTTTATAATAAATTCAATGTGTTTGTCCGATTTTAGATGGGGATCAAAAGCGACACTTAAATATTTGAACTCCTCCTTTTATATGAAAATCAATGGAATGTGGTACGAGTAGACTGTCGCATCCCGAAAAATTTATACACTGTTTTATCTATATTCAGCCATAATTTATTTAAGGCTAACAATTATGATATTTGATTCAGGCAGTGATTCATTTATAATTCTCCATCTTGCCAAGTTTTGTCATAAGTTATTATCATTCATATACAATATGAACAACAGAGGTCCAAGTATTTTCAAATATTTTAACAATATTAGAAATCAGAGATATTGGTCTGTAGTTTATTGTCAAGTATTTATAGCCGCTCTTATATATAGTTATTATTGCAGCAGGTTTTATTACATTGATCCATGTAGATTGTGAAATGCTTCTATTAATTATATATCATAACGGTACTACAATTAAGCAGGAGAGACTTGTAATTACTTTCGTATGAATATCGTCTATCCCACCATTTTTAAATTTCAGATGTTTTATGTCTTTCTTTATTTCAATTATATTTGCTGGATACATTGTTTTGTAGTTATATGGTGGTAGTTTAAATCTTAAAGCCATTGACAACGAAGTCAGAATAGACTTTGAAACGTTTGGTATTCCTGCAATATACGTAGTTTTATTTCTATTGTGGTGTTATTCCCCAAGAAACACAAAAATAATTTAGTTGGCGGTTGATAAATTCTTTCACATAATTGCTTACCTGAAACATTTATTTAAAGAATTGGCAACTTCAACTAGGATCATCAATTTTAATTCCATATTTATTGCAAACATAATAAATGTTGTTCTGCTTTCTGGCTTTTTTGGTATTTATGATGTTCCATAGCTTCCTATAATCGTTATTATTTCGTCTAATCTGATCAGATTCACAATTCAATTTTGCTCTGTTTATAATTGTGTATAGACTTTTTACGTAATCGTTCTACTCAGTTTTAGCTTGCTCATAATTTCGATCAGATTTCCATATATTGTAAAGAACCTTTTTCAGGAAGTCAGGATACCAGAAGTTATTAGTTTTATTCTGGGAACCATTTTGGATTTCTTACCGTTACATTTGCGCTTTACTGATGCTAGGTTTATGCATTTCGAATTAGTTTCAATTAGTTTATCCCTTGTTAAGTGTGGATCACCCAATGACAGAATTACATTTAAGTCTTCGTCCCTGACTATTTTAATTAGTTTACAGTAATTAATTGTTGGGAAAGATTCATTATATTTAGATGGTTTAAGTTTATTTAAGGATACACATAATAGATTATGATCTGTAAATGTTGTAGCATTTCGCTAACATATTTATAATTTTCCAAGATTCAGGTCTCGGTACATAAAATTACTTGTGGCTTTACAGATGAATTTTCAACAAAGAGTATCTATTTAGAAAAAAAGGCGCGAAGGCTTCTGAAAGTTACAAATAGGATAGTATATTTACAAACAGAAAGGCACATTTCCAACTCTAAAGAATTAAAATAGGCTTTTGCGCGTTCTATAGTGTAATTTATATTATCTTATATTTCAAAATTTTGATCCACAAAATTATTAATTACTCACCTAAATTATAAGATGTTTTATTAATATAACTGAAAGTCTGTTATAACTTGGTGAAGTCCACGATGTCCTTGCCTTGTTTTTCTTGTCATGCTGTTCCTTCGATAGTGTTGCCTTTGCTACTTAATGATTTTTTTGCGCAACTGGATTCATCAGTAAATGGTCTTGCTACACCCAAATGTCTTGGTAATGTTGATTTTACCCTAGAGTCGGCGTATGAAATAGTTTTTTTAATCTTCCTTTTTTTAACTTGGCCGTTGTAATATAGATTAGCATGTGCAATTAGCGCACTTCATTAGTCTTGGTTTACAGTCTTGTGCCATGTGATCTCCGGCACAAAATATGCATTTGTTTGCGTAACTACACTTTTTTGGTCCATGGTTATTCAACTCATCATAGGTTATGCAGCATTAATGTCCTAAATATATTCTCCGATTATTTTTTACATGTTCATAAAGATCATCAGATAACTCGATTATTGCGCATTGTTTATTGTTTTTGCATTTAAAATTGTGTAACATAACACATTTACTTTCGAATTTTTATATCATTCTGTATTAATTTGTTTATTGTCTTGATACTTATACCATTTTTGTTATTTTCAGATATCTTAACACATTTGATAGCAGGTATTTTGTTTTGGGTAAAAATTTTTGGTTTTATGACATCCGAGTTGACTGTTCTTCATTAAAACAGTTGTATTAAGTAATAGTTCATTTTATGTGTAACTTCCTCATAAAGTTTTTAATATAGTTGGAATTGTGTTACGAACGCAATCAAGTCATGTCCACCATCGTCTGACTGTGTAGGGTTACCGTGAGACTGAGATGAAGAATCAGTTGATATAGAGTGATCAGTGTCACTCTATAATTGTTGTAATGTCTTTTTTTTTTGAAGATTTATTTCGACAATGAGTATTCTTGTCTCTTTGATTAGCATAGATTTATCCACTTTAGATGTTTAGATGTTCCCCTACTTTTTACATACTACGAATATATCACTCACAACACTAATATTTTCAGTCCACTAAATTCTGCTAAGTGATATAATTCCTCACATATAATACCCACAACCAAATTAGAATTTGTTTTTGGGTGGCATTTATGCTTTGCCAGGGTGTTTTTGGCTTTTGTCTTTATCTTCCGCCATTTTTGGAGGGTAAAGGCGTTTGATCTGCTGTTATTTAGTTTAATTATATTTCATTGTGTTCTCATCGTAGATGTATCCGGAGACCATATAAACTGATACTCTCTTTTGACCTGATTTGTATAGAGACACAGAAAATATTCTACTGCCTGTACTTGCCCAGATTGCAGCAGATGGTAGCATCTGTTAAAGAACCATTTACCGTTCATCCCTTTGCTATAGGTGTCAAATTCTTATCAGGTCCGTTTCACTTCCTTCGTTTTATCTCTTTAAAATTGTCAGTTTAGTTCACAAAATGCAAAATGTTGCATGTTCTTTATACGGTTCACTGTGAATATTTCATTGTCACTCTATCGCTTTTCTATTCTTGATGCAATTATCTCGAAAATCACGCTGTAAGAGAGTGACCATCTCGCCAGAAGACTAATATATATATGGGATCACTGAAACAATAGAATTCTTTGATCGCAGTTTTGGCGAATGCGCTATCTTATAACAAAGTCGTACCTAGGAACGCCACTTATAAATTCTAAAGACAACTCTTTCAAATTCTTCTAATTTGAAAGCTGGTTAACTATAATTCATGATCTTTAGAATTTTTTGTGCTACCTGTATATCTAAAAACCACAAATTTTCTAATGTCAATTTTAAATGTCATAAATCAAATTTTCATTTTGCAATCACATCAATAAATATAAAGCCATTGACAACGAAGTCAGAATAGACTTTGAAACGTTTGGTATTCCTGCAATATACGTCGTTTTATTTCTATTGTGGTGTTATTGCCCAAACAAACATAAAAGTAATCAATAAATGCTTATTGAGGATGAGACAATTTCAACACAGCCCGAATTCCAATCAGAATTATTCCAATTATCGCCCTCAATTTTCCAATCAACCTGCTAATCAATCTACAAATGTTAATCCCAATCAACAATTTTCACAGCAACAATTTCGTTCATCTACCAGTAGACAACCCCAAATGTCTGGCAATTACAGACCGACCCCGAGTTTCTTTAAACATCAACAACGCCAACAACCAAAGACTCATCACTTGAACAATCTGCAATTCGGACCATATCACAATGACTAAACTATTCTCAAAGCGAAAATCAATACAACCCTTTACCCAATGAGTACTGAAACGTACAACAATATTACCCTAATGATTTCGAACAAAACGATGATCGACGAACCTGATTCTTCTCAAGTAAATTTTCATTTGACCCCCACTCAGTCAGAACCCCCAGACCAAGAAATTTCAGAAATTCAAACCCAAATTCAAACAATGAATCTGGACGACTTCAGCCCGAATGTCAACTTCCCAGAACAGAACTTTCTGTAAGACCCCTTCTTTCCGTCAACTCCAAGAATCTTTATTATATTACTGATTCTTCAAACACCTATAAACTTCTTATCGATACGGGTGCAGGACTTTCAATTTTTAAACCTGAAACCTGCCAACGCTTCAAACAACGATTTCCCGAAAACGTAGTCATCCAAGGAATCACTGATCAGAAATCTCTCTCTCTCTCAATCAACGAATCCACCCTTGTACCTTTCAATGTCGCCGACCCACACAAGGTGTATATTTGCAACATCGACATTGAATTCGACGGATTACTGGGTTCAGATTTCCTTGAACAATATAACTGCGTTATAGACTTTAACAAGAAACAACTTGTCACTAATTTTAAAACCTTACCACTCTACAAAGTTACGGATGATACTGTCATGCGTACTCAGAACCCTTCAACTTTCAATAACTGCATCCCAATGAATACAATCTCTTTAGAACCCCGAACAGAACAGATATGTAAATTAAAATGTAACCTCACAAACACTGAGGCTTTCCTATCTGCCGAAATAGAAAATGTTTATCTTCCCCGTGCCCTTGTTAAAATTAATGAAAAAGGCGAATTTCTTACTTCAATTTTAAATGCAAATGCTATCCCCAAAACTGTTAATTTGGACAAGTTGGAACTCGAACCAATAAACAATTTTTCCGTAAATATTCTTTCAGAAAACTTCTCACAAAACTTAACCCAGCCTGATAGACAAACTACAAACTACAATCAATCGGTTAGAACATCTGAACGATGAGGAAGCCGAACTTATTTCTCAACTCTGCCTCGAATATTCTGATATATTCTATTTAGAAGGTGACCAACTGACCTTTACAAACGAAATCAAACATTCAATAAACACTAATAACGCGAAACCCTCTTTCACAAAGTCATATCGGTACCCCCAAATACACAAACAAGAGGTAAAAAGTCAGATATCAAAGATGCTTGACCGTCTAATTCACCGTGGTCATCCCCAGTTTGGGTAGTTCCCAAAAAACTAGACGAACTTACTTACAAATCGAAATCGATACAAAAGACATCCAAAAAAAAACAGCATTCACAGTTGATAATGGTCATTTTGAATTCGTTAGAATGCCCTTCGGTCTTAAAAACGCTCCATCCACCTTCCAAAGGGTAATGGATAATATTCTTTTAGGTGTTCAAAACGAGAAATGTTTAATCTATATGGACGACATTATCGTTTATTCTCCGACTATACATGAGCACATAGCCCGACTTTATGAAGTTTTCAAACGATTGCGAAAAGCCAATCTAAAAATCAAACCCGACAAATGCGAGTTTCTTCGCAAAGAGATCTCATATGTTGGCCACCTTATAACTCCCGAAGGCATGAAGCCTAATCCCTCAAAGGTAGATTGTATCTTAAATTTTCCCCAACCAAAAAATGCAAAAGATATCAAGTCATTCTTAGGGTTAGCTGGTTATTACAGGCGATTCATCCTCAATTTCGCCAAGATTTCGAAACCTTTGACAAGATTACTTCAAAAAGACATACCTTTCCAGTTCGATTCAGAATCCGTCAAATCTTTTGACGAATGAAAAAGAGCTCTTAGTTCTACTCCCATACTCATATACCCTAATTTTGAAGAGCCATTTATTCTTACAACCGACGCCAGTTCATTTGCTATCGGCGCAGTGCTCTCTCAAGGCTCCTTGCAATAGTGTGGGCGGTTAAACACTTTCGCCCGTTAACTTGGCTGTTTTCTATAAAGGATCCTGGAAGTAGACTTGCAAGATGGTGCCTTAAGCTCGAGGAGTACGACTGTCAAATAATTTACAAACCCGGCAAAGTAAATAAAAACGCCGACGCTCTCTCTCGCATTAAAGTTAACAACTTTACTGAATACATATCATTTCAAGCAAACAATCATCTAACACCATTTACAGTACTCCCAACAAACGAAACTGACGATGACTCAGAAGAACCCCAGACGAGAAGTCCCATTAATCTCCAACAAATCTCTGAAGAATTTAGAACTTTTGTCGAGGGATATCAAACCGTCTCACTCATAGATTACGACAAAATTCACTTTTCTAATTGCCAACTCATAGACCGAGCAAACAAAAACATCCTAGTATTTCCCCAAGGCTCTCTCATGAAAGATTTTCACCACGACATCATCAAAGACATTTTGGAGGAAAATGCTGATTTCCGTACTCCTAGAGAAAATGTCTTTGCAAGCAAAAGTGTCAGAAAGAGACGCTATTACATCGTCCCTCTCCCTTCTGACCCAGAAGTAGTCAACGAGATTCTTTTCGCATCTTTGTATAATTGTAGAGATGTTTTCACTGAAAATGAAGTAATCTGTGTTGAGAGTAACATTGAACTGCCCATTTTGGAAATGCTTTCGTTTATCTTTTCCGAAATCGATATCAAATGGAAAGTTTGCCAAAATATCGTCCAAACGGTTGAGAAAGACCAAATACCTATCTTTCTCGATCAATTCCATAACGGCAAAAATAATATACATCGAGGTATCAATGAACCTATCCGCAGAATAAAAGAAAAATACAATTGGCAAGGACTGACTAAGGACGTCGACAATTTTATCAAAAACTGTCAAACTTGCCAGAGAGCAAAAGTTTACAGAAAAATCTCGACAGCCCATTTGTCATTACTGAAATCCCACGGACACCCTTTGAACGCGTCAACATCGATATTCTAGAAGTCCCGACAAAAAACTAAGCATTAACTATCCGGGACGAACTAACAAAATTCTCTCAGGCCTACCCCATAACCGACAAATCCGCAAAAACCGTTGTTAGTACTTTACTACTGTATTTCCAACACTTCGGTACTCCACTACGGATACATTGTGATTATAGCAGGGAATTCGACAACGCACTAATGAGAGACTTGTGTAAACTATTTGACATCAAACTATCCTATTCTAGTGTGGGACATCCCCAGTCAAATGGTTCATTAGAACGATTCCACTCGACCTTATTAGAGATGATTAGAATCCATAAACTAGAAAATCCTGACGAACACCCTTTTAACATCCTCCCTTATGCAATCATTGCATTTAACAATTCTGTAAACAAAAGTCATGGGTTCACCCCTTACGAACTTGTTTACGGACATACTTCGAGTAGGACTCCAGAAACTCTCTACAACCAACAATCCCTGATAACTAAGTTCATCAGAGATCTCAATAATCGTATCTCTCAATATTATAAAATTGCTCGCGAAAGAATGGAAACCAAAAACATAAAGCGAAAGTCAGATTTGATGAACACGTTTCTGAAAATCTCCCTAAGTACCAAATAGGCGATAAAGTCTATATTAAAGAATCCCAGATCAAGGACAAACTCCAAAATAAATTCAATGGTCCTTTCGAAATTCTGGAGATTCACAGAAACTCCGCAACAGTACTAAACCCTAAAACAACCAAAAATCAAAAGTAAATTTCGACCGAATGAAACCGTTCTCAGAAAGTTAATTTCTGTTTCAGGTTTTGCCTGCTGTTCGGGTCAGCAGTAGCCCAATTTCAAATACAACCAATAAATAATACGTTAGGTATCTACTTCCATAAAGAAGCAGAAATAACTGTATCCAATGATAAATGGACACTTTTAGTACACAGAAACATTTCTGCACTAGAACAAGTATTTACAACAAAAACAGAATATTACAAACTCTTGTAAAAACTGTTAACTTCAATTCTTTTGTAATGAACTACTTTCGCGCAGACATACAAACTCACATTAACCTTCTCAATCAAATTTCTAACTCAATCAAACAGAAATTTACTGACATTCACATGGACACTAAAAGACACAAACGAGGTATACTTGATGGGGCAGGTACCCTTTTTAAGGCAATCACAGGCAATTTAGACGCCGCCGACGTAAAATACTTTACCGAAAGCATAAACCGCTTAAATCAAGGCCAACTTCAAATTGAGAACTTACAAAAAACCAAATAAGTGTCACCACATCTGTAATTAAAAACTTCAATGAAACTTTCCAAAATCTTAGAATCGACTATTTAACGATAACATGAAAAAGCTGGAAAACACTATCGGAAAATTTAATGATTAGGTCCCCTACGTCGAATTAAAACTCGCATTACTTGAAATGTGTGAAATACTTATGGAGAATTATCTCTTCTTAGAAGATAATCTAAATGATGTTTTAAATTCTAACACATTCCCGCGTTTGAAAATAATTCACTCTTCAATTTTAACACCAGAACATCTTATTACCTCATTACAGGAAATATCGCAAAATTTAGTCAAAAGTAACCTTCCATTGGCTGTAAAGTACTCGAGCATCGCACAATATCTGGAAATCATTGAACTAGAGGCATTTCAAACATATACCGATCTTATATTTGTGTTAAGAATCCCTTTAGTCGAACAACATCCTTACACAGTCTTTCATTTATATCCTATCCCTATATACGATGAAAGAACAGGTTTACATCATATGCTATCCTTTACTCAAAAATATCTTGCAAAGAATGAAGATTCTTTAATGTTTATTCCGATCAAAGACTTAAGTGCCTGTAAACCGTTAGCCACTCGTAAGAAACTGTATTCTGAACTTTACGCATATCCTATTGACACAAACGCGTTATATGAAGCTCAACTTCTAAAGAACGTCCAGAAGGTACCCGACAACTGTAAAAGCTCACTAATATTCACTCAAGGATACAACGTTCAAAAACTAGATCCCAATACATGGCTCATAATTACCTCTGAACCCATAAGTGTTACAGTGAATTGCGCTCAAACAAACCCAAAATCTATTACAATCTCCCTCAACTCCATATTGACTCTTCAATCAGAGTGTAGTGCGTTTATATGAATTACAAAAGTTCAAGCCGAATCTGGTAAACAAACCAATGTTCTAGAAACATTTCAACCAGTAACAGTGCCATTCAACTGTTGCGATGCAGTGCCAGAAAAAATTATAATTCCTGAACTTCAGCCCCCAAAGCTGAACACACTTAATGTAGAAGAATTAGACGTAGCGAATCACAAATTGGAACAATATTCCAGAGACCTCGATGGTCTCATAAACCAGTCGTTTGTAACCAAAAACATCTCTTGGTTTACCTATACAACCATAGCTGCTCTCATGATCATAGCGGCACTCATTACTTTCCAAGCTGTCAAAAAGACGATGGTAAAACCTCCAAAGGACTGCAATCCTGACCAGACTTCAGTGCCTCAGCCAAGACTCAAATTCTTCCTCAAGCTTAGGCCTGTTTTGAAAACAGAACAAAGCTTAGAGACGCAAGTTTAGGTACACCCTTTATGTTCTCTAAAAACACCTATTTTTAATATTGATTTATATTATTAACCTTTTTATCTTTTTTACACAGTATTTTTATTCACATTTTCTTTTACCTTATATTTTATTTTGATATGTTTAGGTTAAGCATTTAATTATTACTCGTATTATTTTATTGCTCATTTATTTTAGCAGGTTTTAATTTTATTTTACAAATTGATTGTTGATTTTTACCTATAACTTTATTTAATCATATTTTGTTTTATACACGTATTACTTATTATGTATACCATTCAAACATCATTTTATATTATTTTATGTTTCTGTTCCTAAAAGTTGATGTTATAGCATCAACTTTTGATATGTAAGGGGAGTTGTTATATGCAAAATATATCAGCACTCAGTTCACACAGTCTAGAAGTCAACGGAAATTTCATCTCGAATTATATGCAAACAACTTCCCGGAAACCTACGCGAGTCCGTTTACCCAGTAAAATCGCTGACTTGCATCAGCACTTTTGTCGATGTTATAAAAGCAACTGGAAACGATCTCGTGTTGTCATTCAAATATTATCACTTATAGTATTAAGTATTTTCAAGTAATTAATTGTTTAAATTTTGATTTTGTATGTTTTAAATAAATAATCTTTTTTAAAAAGTGATTTGAATCAAAGTGAATATAAAATACATATATATATATATATATATATATATATATATATATATATATATATATATATATATATACAAATAGTTTGAGTAACAGCTGAATTAGCTAACACAATGTTAGAAAAGTTTCAGGAAGCAGCCTTTTATGAGCGATTTCATAAAGAATTGAGACTTACTTTGCGAAAGCTTTCGAAATACTTCAATTTCTTCGTCAGTCTTTTGACTACAAACAAAATTTATAATTATAATAGGTGACATAAATTTTTAAATACTTACTGTAAATTGTGATTGTAATTTGAAAAAGACCACAAACATAAGAATTATGAAATTAATAAATTAGATATGACAAATTTTTTTTGAGTGACATTGATAGCAAAACTGGAAATGAAATTATTATAATCAAAAATAACATTACTATGGTGAGTAGCATAAGTATTGTTACTACGTAACTTAATTGTTGAATACTGAAAATGAATTTTTTTAGTCGAGGTCTAAAAGATTGCAATAAATGTTATTCAAATTTTGGATATCTGTTTTTTTATTAATATTATTCGGATAATAGTTAGTAAATATCATCTCTAAAAAATTTCTTTTGTAATAATTTTGTTCACATGCCAGAACTAAAGCGTTGCTAAAATTTACAGTGTATGAATTTTGAATACAATGAGTGGCAATAGCACAACTTTCTTTTCTTAATCTGATATCGCTTTTATCTGAGATCATTCTACTTTTTAGAGTTCTTGAGGTCTGTCGAATATACGTTGCATAACAATTAATATAATCTATTTTATATACAATATTAGATTTCAATTCTTTTGGTATCTTATCTTTTGTTTTGCTAAAAAGATGATTTACTGTTTTGATTGACAAAAATATATATATATATATATATATATATATATATATATATATATATATTGCAATAAACTTCGTGGGTTCAAATTTAATCTAAAACTGATATTCAGATAAAAGGTTCCGGATTGTGATGCTTTTTTTATTATCCCAGACGATCAATGGTTTATTGTCATGGGAGTGACTAATTTAGATCTCCAGCGGCGGTGAATATAAATTTTATAACAATATATATATATATATATATATATTCTCAAAATTAACCATCAACAGAAAATAATAAACAACAATGTTCATCAAATTGAAAATAGTATACCTCATGATATAAAAAGTGAATTTGGGAGAAGAATAACAATCAAATATAATAAATTATTTAATACAATCAAGGAAAGAAACATCAAGAAATTAAATAATATGACAAAGCACACACAGACTGAATACAAAACACAAGACAAATGGCTAAAAAATCTATCTAACATACCAATACCAGACAACATAAAAAACTTTCTTGCATTGGGCCCAAAATTTAGTATACCACTGAATGCTAAAAATATACCAATGAACAAAATGGTCACAGATGTAGAAGTCATTATACAAAAATTACCTATTGAAAACAGAGATATATATAGAGGATTATCAACAAGTGTCATCACCAATTACATGCACAAATTTCAAAATACAACTTATCAAAGTGACAGAACTTTCAATCAAACAAGAAAATTCTTAAAATCAAATACAAATATAATAGTATTGAACAGTGACAAGGGTGGCGTCACAGTCGTAATGGATAAGAAGGAGTACATTGAAAAAATGCACAAAATATTAGATAGTGAAGATTTTCAACAAATTCAAAGAGATCCTACCATAACAGTCCAAAATAAATGTAACGGATTTATATCAAAGCTGGAACAATGCAATGTAATTGAACCTCATAAGGCAAAGCAAATGAAGACATATAATTCAATATGCCCAAAGATGTATGGTAATCCTAAGGTACATAAATCAAATTATCCACTGAGACCCATAGTTTCCGGGATTAATAGCCCACAAAACAAAATTGCCGAATACATGGCAGAGATACTTACAGCATCCTATGATACACAAAATCAATATTATGTGAAAGACAGTTTCCAGTTTGCTGAATTTGCAAACAACAGGGCATTGCCAAAAGAAGTAGAGAGCTGGCATCACTAGATGTAACCAATCTATTTGGAAGTATGTATGAACAAATGATTATCAAAATTATTAAATCAAAATGGCCTCTAATCATGAATAAATCCAACATTCCTCAAAGGCTATTCATAGAAATGTCACAATTCATCCTAAATAACAACTATTTCTGTTTCCAAAATAAATTCTATGTCCAAAAAACAGGATGTGCAATGGGATCAAAGCTAAGCCCAATATTAGCATCATATGTAATGAATTTTTTACTTGACACATGCATCCCCAAATTAACATGCAAAGTAGAGTTTGTCAAGAAATATGTAGATGATATGATCATAGCATTACCAAAGAACAAAATACAAGAATTGACCAACCTATTAAATAGTTTTGACATTAGGATACAGTTCATAGTACAAACAGAGGACATGGACAGGTCAGTACCATTTTTGGACACCAGAGTATGTCGGGACAACAACATCATAAAACTAGACTGGTAGAGAAAACATTCAAACTCCGACAAAATAATCCACTACAAATCAGATCATCCACTAGCAACTAAACTGAATATCATAAAACAGATGAAAAAAAGAATATTGAATATATGCCATAAAGACTACATAAAGAAAAACATGGCAGTACTAACAAATCTTCTCAGAGAGAATGACTATCCAAAACATCTAATAAACAAGTTACTTTACAACTCAGTGATAACTACAGAACTCCAAAACCAAACAGCACAACAGCGAACACAAATGAAACCAGAAGAAGTTGGAATGGTTTATGGGAGCCTACCATACATAAAAAACCTAACACCAAAATTAATAAACATTTTCAAACATGAAAGGATGAAAATAGCAACATACAATGTCAAGACAATCAGAACACTTTTTACCCAACTAAAAGATCCAACACCTAAATTATTGCAATCCAATGTCATTTACAAGATTGATTACCAAGACTGCAATTCCACATATGTAGGTCAAACATCACAATGGCTAAAAAGCAGGTTGGCCATCCATAAAAGTGACATAAAAAACAAAAAACCAAGATGTGCTCTTACAACTGACGCACAAGAACACAACACACGATCAATCTGGAAGATGTTAAAATCTTGGACAAGAACAGTAAATATAGCAAAAGACGTATACTAGAGATGATTTATATCGGCAAACAAAGGGAACCAATCAACAAGAAAACAGATATACAAGAACTAAGCAATACATATGCGTATCTATTATCCAATCCTCTTGGTGAATTCTATGACGGACCGACAGACCAGTAAAATTGAGTTTTATGTGAATGACATTAGGGACAGTGACATTTCCAATGACGATTAATAATTAAAAAGGAAAAAAAAACAAGCATCTAACATTACGGTTCCAATAATTATTACAGTTATTAACTTATTTTTACCAACAATTATAATTAACTAATCTCATATAATAGTAAGTTGACTTAGTAATAATTAGCTAGGAGTGAGTTGTAATAATTTTTGTTTTTTTAGCATAACCCTGAAGAAGGGAATGATCATTCCCGAAAGCTTGGTTTTAATGTAATAAAGAGTATACATATATAAAAGTCAATATCCCTTAATTACAAAACATAACACACATATCGAAGTATATATATATATATATATATATATATATATATATATATATATATATACATATATGTTATATCACACTACCCAATATTAACTTTTTAAAAAAGATTGTATTAATAACAATACAATAAATGACTTTAAAATACAAAAGAAAAATAACGATTAAAAGCGACAGAGTTACTAAGTAATAATGAATAACAAACAAGAGAGATTTTACAATATATAACCTAATGAATGCTGAATCGGCACTGTCGACACGGCGATTCCCACGGATGCTCGGCGGTACTGTAATGTGATACTCCACGTGTCGCTGACTAAGCTGGGAATGTTGTACTGTCGTTACGATATAAGTTCATGCTAAGTTCATAGTATAAACTTATATAACAACTCCCATCCATATAAAAAAGTTGATGGTACAGCATCAACTTTTATGCAAGGTTGTGGAGTTCCATATCGTCGGTTGGACTCAGGAGGCTGTGTAGCTTTCCTTTGGACTTAGGGTTTGATGGTGCTGTAGGGGGCGTGTGCTGGACAGCGGAGCTGGGTGTAGTGGTCTTCTTGAACCTCTTCTGGATTGACTTCACTGTGAGGAGTTTAATCACAATTAATATTAACGTGACTGTTGTGATTGTAAGCCAGGACATATGTTTTTCTAATGTTGGTTGTTTCATTAGCTTTTCCAGTTCTATAGAATATTGGGTAAGCTTATGTTTGGCAACATCTAGGTCTTGTACGTCTAATTCTTGCAACTGTAGGGGTGTTAAATTTCCTTGGCAGCTGGCATGCCGTTGCAGCAGTTGAAAGGAATGTCCACTGGGTGGTTCCTATAAGTGATATTTTGAACGGGTTTGGAAGTTCTTTTAGCATGGACCCTTGTGTTGTCCATAAAAGCATTGCAATTGGATTGGATTTGCAACACTGAATTTGTTAAAATGGTTTGTGTCACGACATCTTGACCCTAACATTTGATGGCTATGGGTAGTTGTCTGGAAATTGAGGTCAACCATAGGTTTATGTCGATCTCTTGTATATTATATTCCTCTGCAAATAATATGGAAGTTTTGCAGGTTGCTGGAAGTGTGGCTGACTGTCTGAGAAGCTGACCTTCGCAGTTGGCATCTTTGTCTATTGGATGTGATATGGCTTTGGAACAAATCTTATGATGTTTAGTTAAAGGCTTGCAGTCGCTCAGGTCTTCGAAGGGTGTGTATAATAACGAATCGTCATCTCTTGCGATAAATTTAGTCTTTATTGAAAGTATATGATGGAACCCTGTTCGATCATCCAAAAATGGGAACGGATAAAGGTGGTAAAGGGTGTAAATCTCAGGATCAACTAAAGGAATTTTGAGTACAAAAATGATTTTGTTGTTGATTTGAATAGCTTCCAATTCTATCAAATCAATGTACTGAGCAACATTTGAACTGTAAATAGGAAATGGTAAATTATTTTCGTGTAGTGATTGAGAAATCTTTTGAAGGGAATCGACCAAATCTACTGGGGTTATGATCGAACTACGTAAAATTTTTAAGCGGGCGAAAGAGACTGCAGTTAGAACATCATCTAGAGTGTTTTCAATAAATATGTAACTCTCCATGAGGTTTTCACACAGATCTAAGATATTGATTTGAAATTCATGAAAATCCAGATCATTTGAAATGTATAAAATTGACTGCCTTATTTTTTCAATGTTATTCGAGAATAGTTTCCCCTCGGGTTGAAATTTGTGTAAAGTGTTGTTGAGGCTCGTTATGACTGAGGTTGTTACAGATATTTGTTTCATTACTAAGTCTTGAATTTGGTGTTGGTCTTTAGTAATTTTAGTTATACAGTCATTTATGTATTCACCATCTGTAGCGTCTAAGTTTCCTGAAATAGCTTTCCAAACTGATCCCTGTTCGTTAATAAGTCTGCGTTTTCTTCTGTTAGTAGGGTAAGTTTGAGTGTCAGCGAAGATGTCTACATATTTAGAGTTAACGGATTTAGAAATTTGTTTCAAGAGGCTAACATGTGTTTGTATTTTTGGTTTAAATGATTTTGTATTAGTTGTGTTTTCGTTAATTGTCTCTAAAATTCGGTTTAGTATGGCGTCGTTATTTGAAATAGCACCTCTGAAAGGGCTGAGGTCTTTGAATACAAGAAGTGTCCATTTGTCGTTTGAAATTTTACGTTTGCCTTCTTCATGGAAGAAAACTCCTATTGTATTGTTAACGGGTGTAAGAGAGTGTTGTTGGAGGTTCACGACTGAAAACAGTCCACAGAATCTGAAAAGAAGGGATTCATTCAAAATAGGGTTTTAGTCTGTCAAAGTTAATTTTACTAATTTGGTTAGTCTGTAAATTTATAACGGTGGCAGAGTTTTTTCGTATCGCGGTAATTTCAAAAGTTTCGTTGAATTTGTTTTCATATTTGCTTTTAATATGAGACTCTTTCATGTAAACTTTGTCGCCTACTTTGTATTCTGGTTGGTTAGTTGAAACATGTTTGTCAAAACTAACTTTAGATTTTTGTTTTTGTTGGTCGGTTTTTGCGCGGGCAAGTCTATAATAGTACTTCATTCTGTTGCTAAGGTCCCTAACATATTTGGAAATAAGTTTTTCCTGATCGTATAATGTTTCGGGGGGTCTACTAGAAGTGTGCCCAAAGATAAGTTCATAGGGCGTGAAGTCGGTAGTCTTGTTTTAGTATTGTTGTAGCAGTTAACTGCGTAGGGGAGGACGTTGAATGGATGTTCGTTCGGATGTTCAGCTGTATTTGCCCTTATCATTTCCGCTAAAGTCGCGTGAAACCTTTCGATAGAACCATTTGTTTCGGGATGGTGGACACTTGAAAAGGATAGTTTTATGTCATATAGTTCGCACATGTCCCTTATGAGAGTGTTATCAAATTCACGTCCATAATCACAATGGATGCGAAGAGATGTACCTTAATGTTGGAAGAATATTAGGAGGGTGTTTAGTACAGTTTTAGCTGTTTTGTCACCAATTGGGTAGGCCTGAGTAAATTTGGTGAGTTCATGCCTAATAGTCAGTGCGTAATTTCTAGTTGGATATTCGAAAATTTCAATGTTGATACGTTCGAAGGGCGTTTTTGGTGTTTCAGTTATGACAAAAGCAGCACTTAAGTTTTTTCTACAGAACTTTACCTTTTGGCAAGTTTCGCAGGACTTAATAAATTGCTCTACACTTCTGATTAGTCCAGTCCAATTATACTTTTCTTGAATGCGTCGGATGCTCTCGTTAATTCCACGGTGAAGGTTATTTTTGCCGCAGTGGTACTGTTGCAGTATAACGGGAATTTCGTCTTGTGAAGGAGTTATCACAATATTTTGAAAAATTTTTAGTTTTACGTCTTTGTCTGCAAGTATAAAGGATAGTGTTTCAAGAACCGGTAGTTCATTGTTTTCAATACAGAACGTTTCGGATTCGTCGAACTGGTCTTGGTTGTTATAGAGGATGTTGAAAAGATGTGAGACAACTGTTCCAGGATCAAAGGGTAAAGGGACAATTCAATACTTTCTATACCGGACAGATTTGCTGGCTAGAATGTTTAGTGTGTCGGTAGTGAAACTTGGGTCTTCTTCGAAAATGTCTTCGATGATTTTCTCATGCAAGTCATTGAGTTTATTTTGCCAGAAGAAAGTGACTATTCATTTGTAAGATTTGTCTAGGAGTTCGGCGTTAGAAATTTCTATTTTTGAATAATCGATTATCGACTCGGTTTTATATACTCTCTTCGAGGTGTCATTCCTTTGTACGCAAGACAATATATATTATATATAAATATAATATATATTGTTTCTGGTCGGGAACCTTGAAAATCCTAGATGTCGGTCTTACATCTCGAGTCTTCGGTTTTATATAATTGAACAAATCGATTAAACTCTGTTATCATTCTTTCGTCATGTTCATCGGGTTCTTGATCATTGTCGGAGTCTGGTTGTCCTGAGTCGGTTTTGTTATTTGCAAAGATGTTGATTTTAGAAATAAAGTCGGTGCATGGTTTGAAGTGATTAATTTTGATACGGGAAGGAGCGTCTGCGTTCAAGTTTACATTGCCGGGCTTGTAATCGATTTTATAGTTATACTCCTCTAGTTTGAGGCGCCATCTGGCTAGACGACTGCCAGGGTCTTTGATCGATAAGAGCCAAGTAAGCGGACGATGGTTACACAGAAGTGTAAACTTACTCCAAAAAAGATAAGGTCTGTAGTGCTTGACCGCCCAAACAATGGCTAGCAGTTCCCGTTCGATAGTGGAATATCGAGTTTCTGCAGCGCAGAGTGTAAGGGAAGCATATGCTATAGGAAGATCTTTTCCTACGGGGCCTTGTGAGAGAACCGCTCCAATTGCGAAAGCACTAGCATCAGTAGTGAGCAGGAATGGTGCTTCGAAATTTGGGTATATTAAGATAGGGTCAGATACAAGAGCTTGCTTCAGTTCGTTGAAGGAAGACTTGCAATCTGCGTCGAATGTGAATTTGACGTCTTTTTGGAGTTTGGGACTGAGGAAAATTCTAAATGCATTCAACCTTTGAAGGGTTTGGTTTCACTCCTTCTTGCGTGATAAGATGACCAAGGTAAGCAACTTCCTTACGGAGAAACTCACACTTGTCAGGTTGAATTTTCAAGTTTGACTGTCTAAGACGCTTAAAGACTTCTGTCAAACGGGACATATGCTCATGGATGGTTGGTGAATAGACTATTATGTCATCCATGTACACAAGGCAACGTTCATTTTGGATACCCAAAAGAATGTTGTTCATGACCTTCTGAAAGGTAAAAGGTGCATTTTTCAAACCAAATGGCATACGAACGAATTCGTAATGGCCATTGTCAACAGAGAAACCGGTTTTGGGAATGTCTTCCACAAGGATTTCCAACTGGTGGAGATCCAACCCGGAAGCGAGATCCAGTGTCGAAAAGTATTGACACTTACCAAGTTGATCGAGGAGATCAGAAATGTTGGGCAGAGGATATTTATCGTCTACAGTTAGTTCGTTTAACTTCCTATAGTCGATAACAACTCGCCACTTTTGCTTACCAGAAGCATCGAGTTTCTTGGGGACGACCCCTACGGGGGAGGACCAAGGAGAAGAAGAGTGCCTGATAATACCTTGATCAAGCATTTTGGAAATTTGTGTTTTCACTTCCTCCTTATGGACTTGAGGATATCTGTACGATTTTGTGAAAAAGGCCATGACATTATTGGTGTCAATAGAGTGTTTGATGGCGTTAGTAAACGTCAAAACATCACCTTCGAGATAGAAGATATCTTCGAATTCTAAGCAGAGATTCGTGATAAGTTCTCGTCTTCGTCTTTAAGATGTTCTGTCCGAATTTGTTCCCTGATTGTAAAGTTTCTGTCTAAGTTTGTAGATTCAGAGTAATCGTGTGTATTCAGAATTAAGAGAGGGTGTGTATTGTCAAGGGGTTCTAAATGAAGATTGGAAAAGTTAACAGTTTTTGGCATTGCGTTCGCGTTTATTATCGAAGTCAGAAATTCTCCCTTTGAATTAACACGTATAACCGCGTTGGGAAGTCGTACTTTGTCAATTACTTGTGTCGGTAAAATTGCGTCGGTGTTTGAAGTTCACATTTTAGTTTGAAAATTTGTTCGGTACGTGCCTGGATTGTTGTTTGATTGTTATGCGTATGAGGTTGTGCGTTAGTACTGGGGGTGTCTGTTGGTTGTGTATTATATTGGCACTTTATGTAGGGGGATAGTTTTAAAGTTAGTAATTAATTGTTTGGATTTTAAGTCGACGATACATCATAATTCTTGAGAAAATCAAGACCTAATATTCCATCAAACTCAATATGTAGATCGTAGATAAACACCTTGTGTGGATTACTTAGAGCGAAAGGAATGAGGGTGGATTGTGAGATCTGGATTTTCTCATGAGTAATGCCTTGAATTGTTACAGTTTTGACAGTGTTTTCTTTGAAAATGGAGATACCAGCTCCGGTATCAATTCAGAGTTTAAATTTTCCAGAAGCGTCGTTGATATAATAAAGGTTCTTGGAATTTACTGTCAGAAGAGGACTTAAAGAAATGTTTGTTCTGGGAAGTTTAGATCGGGATTGAAGTCTTCCAAATTAAACTTCTGTATTTGGGTTTGGACTTTTGAGAGGGTAGTTGTTGTATCGGGGGGCTGATCTAGGCTCGGAAGCGCTAGAAAATCCTGGTGTTCGTGAGGACTGAAAGGTTCGACAAGGGTATCATCTACTATTTGGTCGAACTCAGGGCTTTCATAGTTTTGGTCGTTATAATCGAATTTCTGCTGGTTATTATCAGCATAATAATCATACTCGTCTGGATAATATTCGTGATGGTTGCCATTTTGATGGTGATTAAAATGGTGCGTCCTCTCTGGACGGAAATTTGGGTTTGTCTGTATTACAGACGGTCGAAATTGGTTAGGCTTAAAAGGAGGTCTCTGGAAGTTATTTGGTCGGAATTGTTGACCTTGATGATTTGTGTTATTGTTAACAGGATTTGGCCTCGATGATTGATTCGGCCCAATGAAAGGCTGAGGGTTATTTTGATATCTCAGCCGACAATCCGCAGCAATGTGGCCTAATCGCCCACTATTTTAGCATTTAGGAGGTGAAGTTTGTTTCCTAGCCTTAAAAGATGGCTTAGGTGAAACAGATTTATGTATCTTCTGTTCCTCAAAATAGGATAGTTGAAGTTCTCTTCTTATACGAGAATGTGCCTCAAAAAGATCCTTCGGATTGCTGGCACGAATAATTTGGCCTAATAGAGGTTCTAAACCGGTAAGTAGGATGTTTAGGACCATTGGGTCAACGAGAGTGGTTTGAGCATCTTTCTGCTCGTTGCTTAGACTAGGGGCTTTTTGGATACAAGAGTGCATTTTCGCACTCAAAACCTGAAGTCTGTTATAGAATGTCAAGGAGGACTCGTTTGATAGTTGTTTCAAACATTGGAGATCGTGAATTAAAGAAGACAGATCCCTAGAGTCTCCAAAGTGTAGTGTTAGAAGCTACTTTATTTCGAGGTACGACGCGGGGTTCCAAGAGTTGATTAACTGCGCCGCTTTTCCCTTTAATTTATTTTTGATGTGAATTACCAACAAGTATTTTTGTTCGGCAGTAGACATATTATACGCGAAATTACACGCATGTATAAATGTGGCCAAAAAAATTTGGTCGCCTTCAAACTCTGGATTTATTGAAAATATTTCCGACAACCTATATTTTTCAGTTTCATCGACAACCGTGTTGTTCTGTGATTGTGCCATTTTGATCTAATAGATTTTTAAACGAAAAATGTTCAACTCAAAAATAATAAAAGGTATAGATAAAAATGGTATCAATAAAATATATGGTGTAAAAATCAATAATCAATAAATTTGTAAATGGGGAAATATAAAAGATATTTGGATGATAGAATAGTATTAATAAAATAAAATGTAAATAAAATCAATAAATCAAATACTTCACTCAATCGAATGAATACAATCAAAGTAATCAATTAAATCATAAAATATTAATGTAAGCAAATAATAAATCAGTGGTTAAATTCACTGAATTAAAAAAATCAAATAATCAAAATATCAAAATCAATCAAATATGAAAATCAATTATTAATAAACTTAAACGTTAGACGATTCACTATTACTCATATCAACAGAAACATTGGAAGATCCGTGTTCTCCTTGTTATCGCAGTTGGGACTTCATCGAGGTTCTTTGCTCCGTTGAGGGATAGGAAACCGCCGCCGCCACTAGAAGAAACTCCTGTTCTAGTAACGTTGACGGATCCTACTGACTGCGTCAATTTGTTATATCACACTTCTCAAAATTAACTTTTTAAAAAAGATTTTATTAATAACAATACAAAATAATAACTTTAAAATACGAAAAAAAAATAACGATATAAAGTGACAGAGTTACTGATTAATAATGAATAACAAACAAGAGAGATTTTACAATATATAACCTAATGAATGCTGAATCGGCACTGTCGACACGGCGATTCCCACGGATGCTAGGCGGTACTGTAATGTGATACTCCACGTGTCGCTGACTCAGCTGGGAATGTTGTATTGTCGTTGCGATATAAGTTCCGGCTAAGTTCATAGTATAAACTTATATAACATATATATACATATACAGGGAATACATCCGTTCGTTATATTGATTCATGTTTGAATCATGCAGACGTTTCGCCAAGGTCTCACTTGGCATTTTCAATGCGTTGCTACGGTGAACTGAGCGCTGACCTACCTGAGGTTTTTTGTTTTATATGCCTCCCTCGGAAGTTATATCGCGCCTGATTGGTCGGTGTTGATTCCGCCCCCTTTGTTTGTCTTGTTGACGAGTTTGTATTTTGCGTGGCTAATTCTGTTTTATTTTGATGTTGAATAATTGTCTTCTATGTGTTAGAAAGGTCCAGGGCGTCATCTCTTTTGTTTAGATGTCCACTTTTCTCGATTTTAATGGCTTCTCCTATTAGTCTGGTTTTGTAATAAGTTGTTTGTGCAATCTGTTTGCAACTATCGAAATTGATTTTATGGTCCGATTGTTGTTGGTGTTGGAACAGAGCCGATGTTGTCTGTTTATTTTTGACAGCTGATCTGTGCTCATCTAAACGGGCTGAAATATATATATATATATATATATATATATATATATATATATTATACTGTTATAAGTTTATTATTATTTTATTTAATTAATTAATTTTTGAATATTTTCTTTGATTCACGTTGGCAATGCCAATTATAATTATAATAACATTAATTATTATTTTGTTTCTAATTATTATTAATTATTATTTTTAAATGAAATGCTTTTGCTTTTAATTAATGCATTTTATTTTTAAATCATTAACATTTTTCAATTATAAATTTTATTTAATCTTTAAGCTAATCAAATCAAACTAATCAAATCAAACTATTAATTATTTTGCAATTAAAAATTACCCATATTACTTATTATTATATATACGCCTAATTACTAAAATCATGAAATATCAACAATGAACATTATAAACAAATAAACATATATACAAATTCCAATTAAAACACATTTCTCATTATTTTTAATTCAAATCAGCTTCTTTTTAAATACCTTCTATCACTTTGTTTAAGTGTCCGGCTGAAAACTCTCTTCTCTATGGGCGTGTTCTGTTACTCCTCGGTTCTGCTACTGCATTTTTGGTAAATATCGTTTATAGTGTGATCTTTTTATATCTGCTACTTTTAATTGTCTTGTAGTCGTTCTCTGCTCCATATTCATCTCTTTCTTTGACTTCTGACATTTTTATTTTTAATATGCACTTGCAATATTTACTTGTTTTTATTTTATTATATTTCGAACTCCCCTCGTAGATTTCCGACTGAGAAATTCGTTACACGATCAGTTCGTTTCGTTTTCCTTCAGGTTTTAAATGTCACTTTCACTTTAGTTTGCAATATGGCGATTTATGCCAATAATTTTTTATGCACTTTTTTATCAGGTTTACGGTTAACTGGATTTATTAAACAAAATTCGGTCCATGTGCACTCCTGCAGCGATGGATAAAGACTGGACAATTGTCTGCCTTCTCTGACAAGTATTTCTAATTGACATAATTTATGAAATAAGAATTTTAATTAAACCCTATATATATTTTTTTACTATAAATGATATTGGATCCCTGTCTTTATTTTCCCCAAAATTTAAGTTTATTGGACTGTTCTTGACCTATTCTTGTTTACATTGTACTATTTAAATCTCTGCAAGTATTTTCTAACTAGTTTCCTAACTCTTTGGTGTTATATTGTTACAATTTTTTTTACTCTAGCATGTTTTTTTTGATGTTCTACCCCCTTAATATTTATCAATTCAACTATAACTTTTTTATCTGTTCAATTTGTTGTATACTTTCAGAATTTTATATATTTTTCCCTATTAATGTTATATTTGTACTTAAATTTTAATTCTTTGAACATATATTATTACACTCAACTGTATCTCATTACATATATATATATATATATTATATAATATATATATATATATATATATATATATATATATATATATATATATGTTATATAAGTTATTCCATCGACTTATGTGAAACCATCTAGCAACAGTTCCCAAGCTGAGTCAGCATCCACGTGTCGTCTCAGGTTACCTTCGACGACGTACATCCGTGAGAACAGCAAACGCTGCGACAGCTTAGTCAAGCATTCTTATGTTATAAATTGTTCAATTGCCTTATGTCTGTATTCATTGTTACTTACGAAGTCTGTCTAGTTAGTTTAACACATAATTTTTGTCTTTTTATTGTTATTAAGTTTTATTATTATTTTCATTATATTCAAGTTTCTATTAAAAGTTTTATTAATTGTGCAAGTATAAATAAAGTCTTTTTTTAAAAAGAGAAATTTTGAAAGTGAGATATAACAAATTGGCGCAGTCAGTAGGATCCGTCTAACGTTACTAGAACACGAGTATTCTAACTGGTAGCGGCGGATTCCTATCCCTCAACGGAACAACGAACCTGGAAGAAGTCCTCACTGCAATCAAACGTAGAACACGGCTCTTTCAATGTTCCTGTTGATGTAAGTAATGGTGAATCGTCATTCGTTTTAAGTAAATATTATTTGATTTATTCTATTGACCATTAATTTTTAATAATTTGATTTAATACATTCGATTTGATTGATTTTTATTGATTTTATTATTTGATTTTTATATATTTGATTTGAATGAAATATTTATCTATTTCATTACTTGATTTATTTGATATATTTATTTTATCTCTTTTATTGAGATTTGATATATTTGATTTACATATTTTATTGATTTATTTATCCATTTGATTAACTGATTTATTTGAACTATTGATTTCATTGCTTTACATTTTACACTGTTCTATCGTTCAAACAATCGTTAATTCCCACTAACGTATTCTACTGTTCATTAATTTTCTACACCTTTTAACATTTCATTTTTACACCCTTGTTCCAATTCTTTTATATCGACTAATATAAAAATGGCACAAGCTTCACCAACTCCGGTTACCACCGAAACCGAGAGATATCGGTTAACGGAAATATTTTCCGTAATACCTGAATTTGAGGGCGACCAAAATTTCCTTGGGAACCTTTATAGACGCGTGTAATTGCGCATATAATATGTCCACAGCGGATCAAAAATATTTGTTAGTGATCCATATCAAAAATAAACTCAAAGGGAAAGCGGCGCAGTTGAAAAATTCAAGGAATCCCGGATCATACCTTGAAATCAAACAACTACTGACATTGCATTTCGGAGATTATAACCTAATGAAATGCTGAATCGGCACTGTCGACACGGCGATTCCCACGGATGCTAGGCGGTACTGTAATGTGATACTCCACGTGTCGCTGACTCAGCTGGGAATGTTGTATTGTCGTTGCGATATAAGTTCCTGCTAAGTTCATAGTATAAACTTATATAACATATATATACATATACAGGGAATACATCCGTTCGTTATATTGATTCATGTTTGAATCATGCAGACGTTTCGCCAAGGTCTCACTTGTCATTTTCAATGCGTGCTACGGTGAACTGAGCGGTGATCTACCTGAGGTTTTTTGTTTTATATGCATCCCTCGGAAGTTATATCGCGCCTGATTGGTCGGTGTTGATTCCGCCCCCCTTTGTTTGTCTTGTTGACGAGTTTGTATTTTGCGTGGCTAATTCTGTTTATTTTGATGTTGAATAATTGTCTTTCATGTGTTAGAAAGGTCCAGGGCGTCATCTCTTTTGTTTAGATGTCCACTTTTCTCGATTTTAATGGCTTCTCCTATTAATCTGGGTTTGTAATGAGTTGTTTGTGCGATCTGTTTGCAACGATCGAAATTGATTTTATGGTCGATTGTTGTTGGTGTTGGAACAGAGCCGATGTTGTCTGTTAATTTTTGACAGCTGATCTGTGCTCATCTAAACGGGCTGAATATATATATTATATATATATATAATATATATATATATGTTAGGCGTAAATATCATGCACGTGTAAGATACAAAGTATCATATTTCGCTGACCAGTTTCCTGCTTCACTATGTAAACGTGGGAACGCATCGACTTGACCGTTCTTTTGACTAGTCAGCTTTTTATATGTTGTAAATCAGAGCGACGCGGTCCCACGGTCGTCATTTATCTTAAGTATACTTGTACCATTTAGTCATTTCATTTAATTTTCAATTTACTGTTTCGTTTAAAGTTTTAATTTTTGTATTTGAATAAATAATTTTTTTTTTAAAAACTCTAAAGTGATTTACAACATATAAAATTGGCGCAGTCAGTAGGATTGTCCAACACAGCTAGAACACGTGTACACTCACTAGTTGTGTCGATTTCCAAATCCTTGTGGACAAGAACTTCCAGACCGAGACAACAACTGTGGCAGCGAGAACCTGGAACACGCAACCTTACAGCTAACCAGTCCTCAGCTTCTCCAGAACAGTCTCATGCCTAGGGTACTAATAACGTATGTAGAAACATCTCGTTTTTGATTCAATTATTTACCAATTGAAACGATTTTTATATTTATGTTTATATTATTATTATCAGTTCTCTCGTTTAAAATTTCCATATATTTCTTATTCCTTTGAATTACGTTTTAAGCTAGTGAATAATTTTTGAAACGCATTACTATTATTCTGCATTATTTTACCACGCTTTATTTTATTTTATGTTCGCAAACTGTTGAATTTATTTAACCAATTTTCTCATACCTTAATTTTGAATTTTTATAAATTATTTTGTGTTACTTTGCTTACTTCCATTTTACTATCTTATTAAATTTTTATTTTCGTTTTCGTTACACTTGAATATTTGAAATGGCAACTACAAGACAAGGTGCTGCGACTCCTACTGTAGAGCCATACAAAATATCAGAAATTTTCGCAATAATTCCGGAATATGACGGAAACCCTATATTCTTAAACACTTTCATTTCTTCATGCCAAACTGCACATAGTATGGCAACCGACTATCAACAAGTGCTTTTAATATTGCACATAAAAAATAAACTTCGCGGCAGAGCTGCCGAACTAATAAATTCTCGCAACCCGACTCAACTAACAGAAATTCACACACTCTTAGAGAACCACTTTGGAGATCCTAGAGATCTCTCAGCCTTGATACAAGATCTTCAAAGAATGAGGCAATTAAATTCCGAATCCCCCTTAACATTTTCAGCCAGACTACAAACCCACCAAGCAAAAATGCTTGCTGCGGTTAACAAACAAAACTTGACTCAAAAAGAGAAACAGGCACAAATCGACTTGATCGAATCCATGGCACTAAATAGCCTCCTAACAGGTTTAGAGCCAAAGATAGGACAACTAGTTCGTGCTAGCGATCCTAAAGACATTCTCACCGCCGTTTCACGCATAAAACGTGAACTCCAACTCCATCACTTAGAATCTCAAAAATTTTCAAATTTTAGAAACCCAGGTCCACCTCCTCGAAAGCCCAACCAGTTTCCAGTACAAAAACAATGTTCATTCTGTAAAAGAATGGGGCATACTGTTAACGAATGTCTCACCAAATCGAGACAAATGCAACAAAACCAAAATTAAGGACAAAACTTTTCGAACATACGTCCTAACCCATTTTCTCAACAACCAGGCCAATTCCAGAATAGGCCACAATTCCAACCCAATACTCAGAGTTTCCAACAGAACAGAAACTTTCAACAACCTCGTCCTTCAACCAATACACAACCCCAAAGTTCAGGTCAATATAAACCTAATCAAAACTTTTTCCGGCAACAACGAACACATCACTTAAACAATTCTTATAATTATGGGTACGATCAACCCAATACTAACGTATACGAAAATCAATACCAAAATACCGATTTTGAATGTTACGACCAAGACTATTGCGACTCGACACATACCGATTACGACTATTACTCAAAAACAGATAACGCAGAATGTGACAACTATGTTGAAAATGAACACGAATTTTCATCCGTAAATTTTCAGAATCTCCCTTTCCAAACGGAACCCCCGGAAATCACAGAACTTCAGACCCAAATTCAAACACTAAATCTAGACAGTTTCGACCCGAATTTGAACTTCCCCGAACAGAGCTTTCTATAAGACCGCTTCTGACCGTAAATTCTAAAAATTTATACTACATCACAGATTCTTCTAACACATATAAACTCTTGATAGACACCGGTGCTGGTCTTTCTATTTTCAAACCAGACACTTGCACACGTTTCAGAGAAAGATTTCAGGAAAACGTAGTAATTCAGGGAATTACCAACCAGAAAATCCTTATAAACGAATCGACCCTCGTCCCTTTTAATATAAAAGATCCGCACAAGGTTTACATTTGCAACCTTGATATAGAATTCGACGGTTTGTTAGGCTCTGACTTTCTCGAGCACTACAACTGCATTATAGATTTTGACAAAAAACAACTAATAACGAACTTTAAGACACTTCCTCTGTATAAAGTGACAGACGACATAATCAATGCCACTGAATCTATACAATGTCCCCCTTCTTATACGTCCATTAATACAATTTCGATTGAACCCCGTACCGAACAAATCTTTAAACTTAGCTGTGAACTAAGAAACACCGAAGCCCTTCTAACCGGTATGGAAATTGAAAAAGTTCATCTCCCCAATGCTGTTGTTACAGTAGACAGCAAAGGCCAATTTCTCACATCTATTCTAAATGCGAATGCCATCCCTAAAATAGTAAATTTTTCAAATCTAAAACTCGAACCGTTACAAAACTTTTCTGTGAATTCTCTCTCGCAAACTACTCCTTTGAACTATAACGAACCCGGCAGACAAGAAGAAATTGTTAAACAACTCCGACTAGAACATTTAAATGAGGAAGAGTCAGACTCAATTTTACAATTATGCCTCGACTTTTCAGACATATTCTACCTCGAAGGCGATCACTTATCATTCACAAACGAAATCAAACATAGTATTGATACCAACAACGCGAAACCCGTTTATACAAAATCATACCGTTATCCCCAAGTACACAAACAAGAAGTTAAGTCCCAGGTAGCAAAAATGCTCGATGAAGGCATTATACGACCCTCTAATTCGCCTTGGTCCTCTCCCGTCTGGGTGGTACCAAAGAAATTAGACGCCTCTGGAAAACAGAAGTGGCGTGTTGTAGTAGACTACCGCAAACTTAACGAACTTACAATCAATGACAAGTACCCCCTACCTAACATCTCAGACTTACTAGACCAACTAGGCAAATGCCAGTACTTTACGACTCTTGACCTCGCCTCTGGTTTCCACCAGATAGAAATAGACCCAAAAGACATCGCGAAAACTGCATTCACTGTCGAGAACGGACATTTTGAGTTCGTCCGGATGCCCTTCGGATTGAAGAATGCTCCTTCTACCTTTCAAAGGGTGATGGATAACATTCTTATGGGAATCCAGAATGAAAGATGTCTGGTTTACATGGATGACATAATCATTTACTCGCCTACAATACATGACCATCTATCACGACTGACAGACGTATTTAAAAGACTCAGAAAGGCTAACCTTAAAATACAGCATGACAAATGCGAATTTCTCCGCAAGGAGGTCGCTTACTTAGGACATCTTATAACTAAAGACGGTGTAAAGCCCAATCCATCAAAAGTTGACTGTATTTTAAATTTTCCACAACCAAAGAACCCTAAAGACATAAAATCCTTCTTAGGGCTTGCTGGTTATTACCGTAGGTTCATTCCTAACTTTGCAAAAATCTCCAGACCACTAACGAAACTATTACAAAAAGACCAACCGTTCAATTTTAACGAAGAGTGCGTAAAATCCTTCAATGAACTAAAACGAACATTGACTTCCACCCCTATACTCATTTACCCAAATTTTGACGAACCGTTTATACTGACTACAGACGCCAGCGCTTTTGCCATCGGCGCCGTATTATCTCAAGGGCCAATAGGTAAGGATTTACCGATTGGATATGCTTCTAGGACCCTTTGTAAAGCCGAAACCCGGTACTCCACCATTGAGCGAGAGCTCTTAGCCATTGTCTGGGCGGTTAAGCATTTTCGTCCGATAATCTATGGCCGTAAGTTCCTACTACTGACCGATCATCGCCCGTTAACCTGGCTATTTTCTATAAAAGATCCCGGTAGTAGACTTGCCCGATGGAGACTCAAACTAGAAGAATACGACTATGAAATTATTTACAAGCCTGGTAAAGTTAATAAGAACGCTGATGCTTTATCACGGATTAAAATTAACCATCTTGACGAATGTTCATCATTTCAGTCAAAATCGAAACTAACACCCTTCAAAGTCCTACCCCTAAACGACGAATCCGAAGACGACAGTCCTGAACCCGAACAAAATGAAATATCTCTTGAAACTATGTCCGAAGAATTTAAAACCTTTATAGAACGTTACAAAACCACTTCTTTAATTGACTACAGCAAAATTGAATTCTCCAACTGTCAACTATTAGACAAAACAAATAAAAACATTTTAATTTTTCCCCAATCATCCAATCTTCAGGAATTTCATCACGACATTTTCGAAGACATTTTCGAAGAAGTCGCTGACTTCGAAACCTTTAAAATTAATGTATTCGCCAGCAAAACCGTAAGCAGAAGGCAATATTTCATAATCCCACTTCCAAACGATCCTGAAATTGTCAATGAAGTTCTTTTTGCATCAATATATAAACATCAAGATACTTTATCTCCATCTAAAACATACTGTGTCGAAAACAATCTCGATCTTCCGATTCTAGAGATGCTCTCTTTCATTTTCGCTGAAAAGGAAATCAAATGGAAAATTTGCCAAAACGTTACAAAAACCCCCGAAAAATACCGCTGATCCTTGAACGATATCATAAACGGGAAAAATAACTTACACCGCGGCATTAACGAAACCGTCCGCCGTATTAAAGAAATGTACACCTGGCCAAGTTTCACAAAAGACATTGAAAATTTCGTTAAGAACTGCGAAATTTGTCAAAAAACTAAAGCGTGTCGCAAAAACTTAGACAATTCCCTCGTCATTACGGAAACGCCTAAAACACCGTTTGAGCGAATTAATATTGACATACTAGAAATACCTAACAGAAACTATATCTTATCTGTAAGAGACGAACTGACAAAATACTCTCAAGCTTATGCTTTGGCAGACAAATCAGCCAAATCAGTTGTCAGTACTATGATGTTATACTTCCAACATTTTGGTACGCCATTGCGTATCCATTGTGACTATGGTAGGGAATTTGACAACGCCATATTCAAAGACTTGTGTAAACTGTACGACATCAAACTAACTTATTCAAGCGTAGGACATCCGCAAACAAATGGCTCTGTAGAACGATTTCATTCTACTCTGTTAGAAATGATTCGAATCCATAAAGCCGAAAACCCAGATGAACATCCCCTAAATGTACTCCCGTATGCGGTTATTGCTTACAATAACTCGACAAACAAAACCCATGGCTTTTCGCCTTACGAACTAGTGTTTGGACATACGTCCAGCAGACCACCTGAAAACACTTACAACCATAGGGAACTGATTAGTAAATATATACGAGACTTGAACAATCGGATTTCCTATTACTACAAAGTAGCCCGCGAAAAAACTAACTTACAAAAGCAAAAGGCTAAAGAACGTTTTGATAAACACGTTTCGGACAAACTTCCCGAATTTAAAATTGGTGACAAAGTTTACATCAAGGAATCCCAAATTAAAGACAAACTTCATAATAAATTCAACGGTCCATTCCAAATTTTAGACATTCACAATAATTCAGCCACACCCTTAAATCTCAAAACAAACCAACGAACGAAAGTTAACTTTGACAGAATGAAACTCTGTTCTGAAAACTAACTTTCTTTTCAGGTTACTACTGCTGTTCGGATCAGCAATCTCACAGTTCAACATCAAACCAATAAACAACACACTCTTGGTATTTACTATCACGACGAAACTAGAATAGTTATCTCCAACTATAAATGGACATTACTAGTTCATCGTAACTTGACGATACTCAAAGAAATCTTTGAAAACAACAACAGAATCCTCAAAACATTAGAAAACACTGTCGATCCCATCCCAGGTTTCAAATTTCATGACACAAGTGCATTCCGAATTGATGTACAAACTCACATCAGTCTCTTATCCCAAATTTCAGATTCAATTAAAACTAAATTTTCAGAAATATTCATGGACACTAAAAAATCCAAACGAGGACTAATTAACGGTGTAGGAACTATCTTTAAAGCCATCACTGGAAATCTTGACGCAACCGATGGCGCATTTTTCACAGATAGTATCAACAAACTTAATCAGGGACAATTACAAATAGAGAATCTCCTAAAAAATCAAATAAGCGTAACTACTTCTATTATCAAAACTTTCAATGAAACCATTCAGAAACTCCAAATTGACGAAGCAAACTTTAACGAAAACATTGACGCAATCAATTTGGCAATACATACTCTAAACGACAAAATAGCCCTTATCCAAGCAAAACAGTCATTTTTGGGAATATGCGAAAAATTAATGGCAAGCTATTTATTTCTTGAGGATAACCTCAATGATATTTTAAATTCCATAACATTTGCTCGATTAAAAATAATTCATTCCTCAATAATCACACCTGATCATTTGATAAAGTCACTACAGGAAATTTCGCAAAATCTTGTCAAAAACAATCTACCGTTACCTGTCAGATATTCAAGTGTCGCCCAATATTTGGAAGTAATCGAATTAGAAGCGTTTCAAACTAATTCAGATTTAGTCTTTATTTTAAAAATTCCTCTTGTAGAGCAACAACTCTACACCGCCTACCACTTATATCCTATCCCAATTTTAGATGACAGAACTGGTTTTCATCATATTCTTTCATTCACCCAAAAATATATTGCGCGAAACGATGATTCTCTAATGTACATACCCATTAAGGACTTGAGTGTATGCAAGCCACTAACTCCACAACAAAAACTGTGTTCTGAGTTATATGCCTACCCCATCGACTCCAATGCACCCTGCGAAGCTCAACTTCTGAAGAACATCCGTAGTGTACCGGAGAGTTGCCAAAGCTCCGTTGTATTCAGTCCAAAGACTATAAACTAACACGTGGATTGTTATAGTGTCCGAGCCCTTACATGTGACAATTAATTGTGCGGGAATAGATACTAAGACAATAGTTTTAACAAACAATACCATTATTCGCTTACAATCAGACTGCAGTGCTTTCGTGGGAATCACAAAAATACAAGCGGAACCTCAAAAACTTATAAACATTTCCGACAATTCATACCCTGTATTAATCCCTTACAACTGTTGCAGTTCTCACCCCGAAAAACTAGATATTCCAGAACTTAAACCCCTTAAACTGGACGATTTAAACATGGAAGAACTATCCATAGCCAACCACAAGTTGGATCAGTATTCAAGGGATCTTGACGATCTCATCAACCAACCCTTCGTTAATAAAAACATTTCCTGGTTCACATATGCTACAATAATTATCATTGCAACAATTGTTATTGTATACAGCTTCTTGAAAATTATAAGGCACGTTTAGAGACCTCCGAAAAACGACATCTCTAATCCAGAGAGTCTGAGATCCTTGGCAAAACCGTTCTCCAGGCTCATACCAAAGCTGAGGCCCCACATCGGAGAGGAACCAGAACATCCAGACCTATAGAAGTGAGAACTTTTATTGATACGTTTCTATAGACTAATTTCACTTTCTGTGTTTAATATATTTTTTTGTCTTTTTATGTAACCTATTTAGTCCTAATCACTATGTTCATTTTACTTTTATTTCACTTTCATAATTGTATTTTTTTGCTTATCTAGCTAGTTTCCTGCTTCACTATGTAAACGTGGGAACGCATCGACTTGACCGTTCTTTTGATTAGTCAGCTTTTTAATGTTATAAATCAGAGCGACGCGGTCCCACGGTCGTCATTTATCTTAAGTATACTTGTACTATTTAGTCATTTCATTTAATTTTCAATTTACTGTTTCGTTTAAAGTTTTAATTTTTGTATTTGAATAAATATTTTTTTTTAAAAACTCTAAAGTGATTTACAACATATAAAATATATATAGCGACTGTTTATTGCAATTCGAACGCCATTTTTGTTTATTTTGCCAGGAGTCTATTTCAATACCTCTTCTACTCATGGCTATATTAATTCCTTTTTCCCAAGACTTCTTTGGTCTTCCATTCTTTCTTGTTCTCTTTGGTACCCATTCCCGAGTCTTCCTCGGTAATCTCTCATTGCTCATTCGTCTCATGTGTCCGTACCAAGAAAGTTGTTTTTTCTCAATAGTATCTGTTAATGTTGTTTCTATTTTCATCATCTGTTTGATTCTATCGTTCTTACATAGTCCTGTAGTGTTAGCCTACAGCACCTCCGCCAAAAACTCTGTTTTGCAATCTCTTATTTATTGTCCAGACTACTGAGCCATAGGTAACTGTGTTTTCTACCACCAACGTTGTAAATAATATTTTTTTTGTTTTTACTCCATAATATTGAGTTTATCTGGCTTCTGATGGCTCTCCCTCTACCTATTTTTTGTAATATGTCTTTTTCGTCATTTCCATCTTCCGTCAATGTAACTCCCAGGTATTTATATTCTTTGGTATTTCTTATAATTTTTCCCTCTATGTTTAAGTCTTTTTAAGTCTTCTCGGGTGCCTCCTATTGTCATATATTCTGTTTTTTCTGTATTTAATTCGAAATCCCACTTAGTATATTCTTCCAGAAGTTTTCGAATCATATATGTCATATCTTCAACATCTTCTGCTAGAACTACTTAATCGTCTGCAAGTAATAAAGTAGTGATGTTACTTTCACCAATTTGTAATCCCATTCTACTACATTTTTTAAACCATTGTTTCGAAGCTGTGTTTATGTAAATTTTGAAGAGTGTTGGTGAGAGGCAACATCCTTGCCTTAGACCTTTATTAACTTGAAAATATTCTGAGTATGATTGTCGCGTCTTGAGACAACTGATATTTCCTTGATAAAAGTTTTTCACTGCATTTATGTACTGTGGGTGTATTTCGTTCTTTGCCAAAGCTTCCCACAGATTGTTTACAGGCACACTATCATAGGCATTTCTTAAATTGATAAATACTATATGCAATTGGCTTCCATACCCTAATGATTTCTCAATCAGTTGTTTTATACAAAATAGATTATCAATACATGATCTTCCTGGTCTGAAGTCACTTTGTTCCTTCCAATCTTCAAATTGATCCGATCTCGTAGTACTCTGCCGTACAGTCTACCTGCGGAAGCTAGAACACTAAGTCCTCTGTAGTTTGTACAGTCCTGTTTATTCCCTTTTTGTATACCGAAATAATATAAGCAGTTTTCCATTCGGATGATCTCTTCCCCATACAAGCATTTGTTAAATATTACTGTAGATTTTCCAATACTACATCCGGGGCAAATTTAAATAATTCCACAGGTATATCTCCTGGGTCTGGTGATTTGTTGTTTTTTATTCTCGGTAATGTCTTTTTTCTTTCTTCTGTTGTAAATGGATCATATTTTGTCTGACACTCTGGTCACTCGAATACTCTAGAAGCGAAAGCAGAAGGCTACGAGAATTATGCCGACCTGAAGAGGGCAGATGTGACTCTGCCGAAACGTCGTCATTTTACCATCGATCCCGGCAGGGATCAGTTATCCTCTACGCGGATGAATTCCCGGAAACCACCTAACACACACACACACACACACACACACACATACCCGGGGTGGTTGTTGGTCCACTACCGGGCGCCTCCCCAGGTGGCGGATAGGGGAACGCTCTTCAGCAATGGGGAGTACTGAGGATTTCCTCAGGGCGGACCAAAATCAGATAGGGGAAGGAACCCCGAAAATAAACCATTTATGGATATGGGTGATAAGGTGAACTTAATACCCCAGGTGGGTACCTCTGCAGAGGATAATCCCGCCACCGGTTCCGATCGAGTGAAAGCCTCGGTGGCCGGTGCACGCTCCACGGATTCTGGGGGGAGCGAATTATCACTGGTTCCGTCACATAGTGACAAGAAGAAGAACACTAGTAATGGTACAACATCGACCATTACAACTAGAGCTGGCAGCAAGACACTATCCAGCCAGGTCCTCCAAAAGGCGAATAGTGTAGTTGACGTCCAACAAAGGGCAACAAATGAGAGTGGCGCTCCAAACAAATTAGGAGCAAAGATCGATGAGCTCTTGAAGTTCATTGGGCCTAGGCACAATGTACATCATGAGATCAAGAAACTGGCACACGCCATTAAGTCAGAATATGACAAATATCAGACGTCAACGACGCGGCCACCTCCTGTAGCGAAACCTGCTACAACACAGACATCGCCAGTAAAGGTGTCAAACACTCAGACACAAGGTGGACAGCAAAAGGAGGTCCCAAAAACGGCTGCCTCAAAAGCAGCTAACTCAAAACCGGCTGCATCAACACCGGCGGCCCCAAAGCAGGCGGCTTCAATAAAAGTAGCCTCTGTAGCAAGGACCTCGCCACCGAAGGTCTCGCCTTCAGTAGCCTCATCAAGTAAGGCACCACCACTTAAAACGCTTAAACCGGTGCTAGCTACCAAGATAAAGCCCGGTAAGGAAGGTCGCCAGAACATCGGGCAAACTACCCAGGGAACAACAAGTAGGGTGGTCAATTCAGAAGCGGAGAGAAACAATGGATTAAAATCCAAGTTTAAACCGCAGACCAAAAACCAACCTGCAAACCAGTCGACTGACTGGCAAGTGGTAAAGAGGAAAAAGGCCCCGAGGACCAATAAGCAAAAACCAGCGCCACATTGTACGCTGCTTATAAAGAAAGGCGAGAAGAGCTCCCATGCAGATATCTTGCGAGGTATCAAGAATGATCCCACCTTGCAGGATATAGGCAAAAAAGTCAATAAGATCCGACGAACAGCTAAGGGAGATCTACTTTTGTTATTCGCCAAGGCAGACGCTCAGGAGATGGAGCGCTATTGTAACGCCATCAAGAATAAGCTCCCAAGCGGGACCACTGTACAATCTCGAATACCGCAAATCGAGATTGAAATTAAAGACTTGGACGAGATCAGTACCAAGGAAGACGTAGTAAACCTGCTCAAAGATAATATCGACGGCCTGGCAGAGATCACTGAGGAGGCAGTGAAATCACTTCGACGGGCATATAGATCAACACAAACGGCAGTTGTTTGTCTCCCAGAGGTCCAGGCCAAGAAATCCATCGCACTTGGAAAGCTGAAACTTGCGTGGGGCACAGTACGTGTTCGCGAGAGGATCAGCCTTCGACGATGCTTCAAATGCTGGCACTTTGGGCACAACGCACAGGCGTGCAGAGGCAAGACTGACCGAAGCAGTTGTTGTCACAGATGCGGAGGCGCTGGTCACAATGCCTCGGCTTGTCAACAACCTGCCAAGTGCTTACTCTGCAAAGAGAAAGATAGTAGGTCAGACTGCCGGCACGTTGCGGGTAGTTGGAAATGTCCGATCTACCAACAGGCGATGAGAGCAGCACAAGCCCGTAAATGAAAGTACTGCAACTCAACCTCAACCATTGCGAAGCAGCCCAAGACCTGCTGGTACAGCGGGTGCGGGAATTGGATTGCGACGTAGCCATAATCTGCGAGCAGTACAAAAACTTCGACACCCTGTCCTGGGTAAATGACACAACGGACAGAGCAGCGATATGGGCTTGCGGTAAACTTCCGTTCCAACAACTCCCAAATACCCCCGAACCATGGCTTGTGAGAGCCAAAGTGGGAGGGGTTCACTTCTATAGCTGCTATGCACCTCCTAGTGCACAGCTCGAGGAGTTCGAGTTATTCTTGGACACCTTGGCGGAGGATGTACGGAAGCGTGAATCGGTCGCCATCGCAGGAGATTTCAACGCCTGGGCAATTGACTGGGGATGCCGGGAAACGAGCGCGAGAGGACGAGCTCTCCTTGAGACCATGTCTTCGCTCAACCTGGTACTCCTCAACACAGGAGACGTAAGCACATATCGCAAAGGCACAGCCAGCTCCATTATCGATGTGACATTCGTTAGCAGCAACCTAATTAAAGGGGGCTGTGAGTGGCGGGTCGATGAGGAGTTTACTAATAGCGACCACCAAGCTATTATATGGGAAATCAACACCACTCCCAAACGAAGATTGTGTGTCAGTCGTGCGAGGTCACAGCCAGTTGGTTGGAACAAAAATGCTTTCGATGCTGATTCATTCGCCTTGGTTATGGAGCAGGAACCATTGTCAATAGCAACAAGCGCAGAAGCCACTGCCAAAGAGGTAATGACAAGCGTTGTCAAGTCCTGCGATGCATCCATGCCAAGGAGACGGCAGAACAACAGCCGCCCACCAGTTTACTGGTGGAACGACACGATCTCACAACACCGACGAGAGTGTCTCAAAGCACGAAGGCTGCATCAACGAGCACGGAGACGCGACAGGGTCACAACAGAAGAACTAAAGCTCGACTATGAGATCAAAAGACAACAACTACGAAGAGCCATTCTCTCAAGCAAGAGATCCTACTGGAAGGAATTGTGTGACGAAGTTGACCAAGATCCATGGGGAAAACCGTATAAAATCGTGATGCATAAAATCAAGGCCACCCCCATGACATCAACGAACTGCCCCGAATCATTGCACCGCATTGTCACTCACTTGTTTCCTGCGATGCCTGAGCTACCCGCTTATCCTTCATGGCAGGTGAGGGACGAAGATATACCATCAGTGACTATGAATGAGCTGATGGGCGCGTGCAACCGGCTCCAAAACGGTAAGGCTCCCGGTCCAGATGGCATACCTAACATCGCGCTAAAATGCGCCATAGCCAATAGGCCTGACATGTTTCTACACATGTATGAGACCTGCCTAAAGCAGGGGGTTTTTCCGACTAAGTGGAAAAAGCAGAGGCTTGTGCTCCTACCTAAAGGGGAAAGAAACCTCCAGACGAACCGTCATCATATCGTCCCCTCTGTATGTTGGACTCTGCGGGAAAACTCCTTGAAAGAATAATAGCAGATAGGCTGGAGCCCTACGTTGAGCCAAAACTTTCCACCAACCAATTCGGGTTCAGAAAGGGGAGATCAACCATCGATGCCGTGACACTCGTTACCAACATCGCCAGAGAGGCTATCTCGGGAAAGAGATGGAGAAGAGGTGGAAAAAAGTACTGTCTAATAGCCACCCTGGATATCAAGAACGCCTTTAACTCGGCCCGCTGGGACCGCATTTTGGAGGCTCTTGCCAGGATGGAAGTTCCGCAGTACTTGCGCAGAATGGTTTCAGCGTATTTCAAGGACCGCATCTTGTTGTACCAAACTGAAAATGGGCAAGTAGACTATAAGATCACAGGAGGTGTACCTCAGGGCTCTGTTCTTGGCCCCCTCTTATGGAACGTAATGTACAACGACTTGCTCCTGCTCGGTCTGCCTGAGGGCGTCAGGCTAGTGGCATTCGCCGATGATGTGGCATTGATCATAGTGCGCAAGCACATAGAGGAGATACAAACAACCTTCTCATTCGCTATAGCCACAATTCAGCATTGGATGCTCGCAGCGGACTTGAGTTTAGCAGAGCAAAAGACCGAAACACTTCTTGTTAGCAGTCGGAAGGCAAGGGAAACCATCACCCTCAAAATAGGCGACACCTACATACAGTCGCAGCCCTTCATCAGCTATTTGGGGGTGCTCCTGGACACACGGCTCAACTTCAAAGAGCACATAATCGCGGCCAGCAAGAAAGCTGCTGGGGTAGAGGGGGCATTATCTAGAATAATGCCGAATGTCGGGGGCCCTAGACAGATAAGAAGACAGCTACTGGCAACAGTAACTACTTCTGTTTTGTTACCGGTGCCCCGGTATGGGAGAAATCGCTCGAGCTACCATCGTACCGCCGGAAAATGAAATCAGTCCAGCGGCTCTCAGCGATTCGAGTGGCATCATCCTACCGCACTGTGTCTTACGAGGCGGTGATTGTGATTGCCTCTACCCTGCCAATCGACATCCTGGCTGCAGAAAGGGGACGGCTTTATCGCAGAAAGTTAGAAAAAGACCAGATGACAGGAAACAGCGATGAAAGAGCCATGAGTCTAGGGCAATGGCAGGAGAGGTGGGACAGCTGTACTAAAGGCCGGTGGACATATCGATTGATACCTAACATCAGTCGTTGGGTCAACCGCCAGCATGGGGAGGTTGGGTTTTACATCACTCAACTACTGACTGGACATGGATGCTTTCGAGCATACTTGCACAGGTTCAGGAGGGCAAACTCCCCAAACTGCCCACACTGTACGGACGTTATAGAGGACGCAGAACACGTGTTCTTCTCCTGCCCCCGGTTTCAGGATCAACGTGCTGAAGTGGAGAGGATTCTGGAGACTAATATCGTCCCAGAACAATTGGTAGAAGCCATGCTGAAGGGCCCCCAAGCCTGGAACTTGGTATCAGATTACGCGGAGACTATCCTCAAAGAACTCCGCGATACGTTCGAGGAGTAGGCTTTAGAGGCTCCCAATGTAAGAGCAGTAAACATCTGCAATAAACCACCCTTGCGAAGTAGTATTGAGTAAGAGTGCCGCAAGGGACCATGGTTATAGGAGAAAGAGGTTAGGGTTTTAGCGGGTATACGGTATACTGGTTTCAATGCAACGACTTACTCTTGCTTTGAAGTCATTGCACCGGGAGTCCCGCACGACGGCTAGCACGTGCTAGTTAAGTACGCAATGTATTTCCCCCCTCTTCGGATAAAAAAAAAAAACACACACACACACACACATATATATATATATATATATATATATATATATATATAATATTGCTGGTCAGGAACCTTAATCAGTTGAGCTCTCAAAAGAGAATGTCCACTCCATCCCTTAAATTTAAATAATTTTTTTGGTTAAAACGGATGTATATTTATATTAATAAGCTCATTAAAAATTTAATGTAATACCCTAAACGGTTTTTGATATCTTTGATAAAAACCTAAACAAGTAAAAACCATATAGTAAAGTATATACCTTTAATCTACAAACTGGAAGAGACATTCAGTAATTTTATAAAATTATCTTTGCTATTGGCCTTAGAAAGTAGAGAAGTTTTTCTGCCCAACCCATAGTGCATTCAATCAGCACTATAATAAAGTGAATGAAAGTGGTAAAGAAGAAATGCTACATCCACAACTGAAAATTGTGTTAGATTTTGCCACCGTTAACTGTAAATATTGGCTGTCTTCTTTTCAACCACCAATGGTAAATGTTAATTGATATACCTAGCCAAAGTACAACAAACTAATAACACTAGAGCTGAATTTTATCCGAATATGTATTTGATATCGCGAGGAGAACTTCTAGAAAATACATTAGATTGGGTAAATTTAAAAAACTGATGAGTTTCCTTTTTCATTTAGGATCAATTCTCTGATATTACCTACTTAGTAGTATTGAAAGACCAACATAGTTTTTTATTTACCAGTATGTCAGGTGAACTATAACATAAATATTTTTTATTCACCGACTTCTGGTTATCGATCGTCATCATTTTTTTCATATATGCTCATTGATTTCTCAAAAACGGCTTAATCAATTTTAATGATATAAGCTGCATTGTATAAAGAAATATTACGAACAGGTACTATATAATTTTCTGTAACGTGCGCCTTATTGATTTCCAGAAAATGAGAAAAAAACAGTTCAATGAATCTTCACTAATTTGTCCAAAACGGCATAATCAATTTGAATATTTTAAATTGTTTTCTATTAAAATAAATTCCCACTTGATTTCTTATATATACGCCAAACTAATGTCAAATAGTCTTTCTCCACAAATCTCTAAAATAGTACTTATCGTACAGGGTGTTTATTACAGTTTGTATTTTGATTATTAGGTAGTAAGTTTTTTAAATAAATTATAAATTGTAATATATTAAGGTGGATTCAGAGATGAATCCACACATTTTTCTATAACGTAAAATACTCTTTTTAAGTGAATCGACAAAATATTAGCAAAAGTTTTTGTACATTTTACATGCATTGCCATTTTTAAATGTCAAGTTATTACACAGAAAAATTATGATATTATGACGCCGAAGAAGAGTGTTTAAGCACTTTCTGGGAAATAACACCACAAGTCACGAAATTTCTATATATTTTCAAACGTTTCGGAGCCTAGGTCAGACTCCGTTGTCAATGGTAAAGAAAGTATAAAACAGGCACAATTCTAAAATGTAAAATTACAATGTAGAAAGATTGAAAAGAGTGAGAGACATCATTTAAAACAAGAACTGCTCTAAAATCAATTATATCAAAAACAAAACCAAAAAACACAACTCAAAATACAAAAAAATGCATTTATTGAATCCCTAGTGAATATAATAAATTCTATATTGGAGAAACCTCTAGACCTCTAAATATTCGAATGAACGAACACAAAAATTACATTAATAAACGACAGTTTGAAAAATCCAAAATTTGTGAACATGCTTTTGACCTTGGTCATAAAATACAATTTCAAAATTCAGTTATATTACACAAAGAAGAACGCAACACCACGAAACGAAGACTAAAAGAGTCTGCTTTAATTTTGTAAATGAAAACAATTGTATCGCTACTACTTCCGTGGAGTTCAATCGCTCCTGGTTGCCGATGATTAAGGAAGAAATTGCCAATGGTCATGTTCTTATGAACAAACCAATATCGGGATAGGTTTTTCCCAGGTTTTCCCTTATGATTTTAATGGGATCACTGAATCAACAATATTATTTGATCTCATTTTTGGGGAATGCACGATATAACCCTTTATAAACAAAATTGTTTGCGCCCCCTTAATTTTTCTAACAATCTAATTGTGGATTACGTATATTTATTTTACTGATTCATTTTTTTGACACCTGTTCGACTTTTTTGGTTTGTATTCGAAACTGTTTTTTTGTGTAAACAGCTGCATGCCCCCCTTGCAACAGTCTCGCGCCCCACAGGATGGAAACCATTGGCTTAAACATTCAAAAAATATGCCACAAATATCCTCCAGAAAACAGCCGAAGAAGAGGTTAATATATAAAAAGTACAAATAATAAAGGCATACTAGTATTTTAAAAATTAAATTTGTTGTTGAAACTCAAATACCATTGGATATTTTGGAACATAATAATAATATCTTTTAAATTATAGATTACATAGACCCTAATCAACGACACCTTATTCTTAGATTATCCACAATCAACTCTTTCTCAACAAACATGTATACTGAAAGAATAGGGAAGAGGCATGAACCCATAAAAACAGTTCGGCATGAAGGCTCAAAATTACAGAAATGCAATTTCTTCTTATTGAAATTAACGTTGAACGGAAAACCATTGTTTTCTGAAGCGTATTTGTGGCATGTCCGAGTTTCTTTTAATGATTTTTTTGGAAAATGACACTTTTATCGAGGAAAAAAGATGTATATTCAGAAAATTCAAACGTTTGGTAATATCCATAAATTACGTAAGATGAATTTGGAAGTTTTTCTGTCCCCACCCACTCCCATGTAAGAAACTGTAAAATACAATTTTATCACCTAGCCACCCCCATTCCTTATGTAGGATATTCATTTTTTCAAAGTGTTAATTTTTAGGATAAAAAGATATTATATAAAATTAATGCAGCAACATACTTTTATCATTAATATTACATTCTTTATTAATTATTGGAATATTTTCATTATTAAAGTATGTTAAAATTATTAAAACATATAAGCATATATGCATATTGTTATTTTTAATTTGGAAAGGGTTTTCGAAGAAAACTGACTTTGAGAGTTTTCGTAGAGTTAGACTATTACATGTTTTTATATTATTACCAGTAAATCCATTGTCTTCTAAACGTTGTTTGTGGCATATTCTTGATAACTTTTATGTTTTTTTGGGGAATAACACCACAATAGAAATAAAACTACGTATATTGCAAGAATACCAAACTTTTCAAAGTCTATTCTGACTTCGTTGTCAATTATAAACAGAAGTTTATAGAAAACCAACTCATGCAAACAGATACCTAAATTTCAATTCAAATCATCCGAATACAGTAAAGAAAGGTGTCATTAAGTCATTATATGATAGAGCAAAGACCAACTGTTCTAATGATAATAAATTCAACAAAGAAAAAATAATTATAAAGAATGTTCTCACTGGAAACAATTACCCCACAAAATTTATCAACAAAGAATTAAACAGACTTGAACAGAAAACAAACCTCCCGAATCAACCCAGAACTTCTCTTAACACTACTACTACTCAAGACAACAACATTACAGTTACAACTATGCCATATATACAGGGTCTGTCAGAAAGATTGAAAAGAGTGGGCAACAGATTTAATGTTAAAACAACATTCCAAACAAGAAATACACTTAAATCTTTAATATCGAAAACAAAACCAACAAACAAAACCCAGAACTCAAAAAACTACATATATAAGATTCCTTGCGAATGCAATAAATTTTATATTGGAGAAACATCGAGACCATTAAACGTACGAATAAATGAACACAAGAATTACATAACGAAACGACAATTTGAAAAATCAAAAATTTGTGAACATGCTTGGAACCTAGCCCATAAAATACAATTTGACAATTCAACTATACTTCACAAAGAACAACATAACACAAAAGGAAAAATAAAAGAGTCTGCCTTAATTCTTTTGAATGAAGACGATTGTATCGCTTCTACTTCTGTAGAATTTAATTGTATCTGGTTACCGACAATTAAGGAAGAAATTATTAATGGTAACCTCCTTTTGAACAACCCAATATCGGGATAGTTCATAAGGTTTTTCCTAGGTTTTCCCTTATGACGTTAATGGGATCACTGAAACAATAGAATTCTTTGATCGCATTTTTGGCGAATGCGCTATCTTATAACAAAGTCATACCTAGGAACGCCACATATAAATTCTAAAGACAACTCTTTCAAATTCTTCTAATTTGAAAGCTGGTTAACTATAATTCATGATCTTTAGAATTTTTTGTGCTACCTGTATATCTAAAAATAACAAATTTTCTAATGTCAATTTTAAATGTCAAATCAAATTTTCATTTTGCAATCACATCAATAAATATAAAGCCATTGACAACGAAGTCAGAATAGACTTTGAAACGTTTGATATTCCTGCAATATACGTAGTTTTATTTCTATTGTGGTGTTATTCCCCAAAAAAACATAAAAGTTATCAGTAAATCCATCTCATAAATAAGGGTTTAGTTATTATGTAATTAATTGAAAACAGTTAATATTATAACTATACTTATATTTGAAAATGCTGATCAACTAGAATTTAAATATTCTATAGATATTGATTAATAGTTAATCTCTAAATAACAGTAACGAAAAATATTAAATTAAAAACCCTACAATATCCTAAGTAGTGTATGGACGTTCTCTTTCAAAGTCTTATCCTAGCTTCATTGTCAATAACATTAAAAATCTGAAATTCTAATTTATATATTTTTTTCTGATTTTAATGCGATTAACAACGAAGTCAGAATAAATGCTAGTTACAGTTTTAGATATAATCAATCGTACAATATTCTAAACAACAAATAAGTGATTCAATATACCATATAAGGAAATATTAGAAGATATTTCAAACAACTTATAAAGATTAGGTCCAGGTTATGTGTAATTATTACTTATTAGATTTGTGAAATAAAATTGTTGTATTCTTATAATTTATAATGTAATACATGTCTACTACAGGCTACAGAAGTCGCTGTAAATTATACTGTAAATTATACAAACAAGTTAAACCAGCAAGTTTGAGCAGTTACTTGCACCACAACAGGTTGCGTTAATTTTGAGATGTATTAATTTCAATTTCTTACTTACATTTAAACATTCCCAGATAAGTAACGTTTTCATACGAATTTCTATTTTATTCAATTTCATTTAATAAATGCCTTTAATGGCGAGTGTTGCATGATACGTCTTATGGCTCACTCGTGTTTATACTATTTTCTGAGTTGACGGAAAAGATAAATTCTATATTAGAGAACACTACATATATCCCTAAACATTTCCGAGGATTCAATGATACAGAAAGAAACGTCAAGGGTATGATTAATCACACAAGACGGTACAAAGAACGGGATTCTCTAGAAAACCGACAAAAACAAATGACCGTAATATAAAGACAGAGGGCACAATTTAATAAAGAGGGAATAATAAAGTACTTTCAAGAAAGTCTACTGAGCACAATATATTACAGTATAAAATCTAGTTTTAAAGTTATTCCTTATACCAAACGCAATTATTACTTCTGCCAGTTTACTTTAGAGATACTTATATGTTTGCTTGATATTTCAGTAATTCTGTGGATACACTACAGAAATTCACGAATCACACAATAGAAATTTTTATGGGGAATGATTTTGATGTGAAATTGTAAATTCATATTTCTGTGTGGAATAGTGTTTGTACCAATGTTAAACAATAAAAAGGGTAAACAAGGGTTTTGGAATTTGGTATCGTGTATCTTGAAAAGTCTGGCACTATCAATTCAGGAAATTGTATATAATTGAAAAACCTATATGAGCCTTTGCATAATCAATTCAATGCATGAATTCTAGAACAAGAACTTGGAAAATCTTATTAACGATTTATTAATTCTTCTCAACTTGTAAGCTACCTCATCTTGAACTAACTCATAAAACTGTTCATAACCAATTTACAACCCCATCACCCTGATTGTACACATGTATTCGCCATCTTTCTCTCTCGAGTAAGAAGTTTTATTATGTAAAGATTTTTGTATTGTATGACATTCGCAACCTATCAGCCGTTAACGAATCACTTCGGTGGCGAAATAACGCTATTTTAATTACAGTTTGAACCAGTTTTTGAAATGGCACCGCCGTCAAAAATTTAACATTCCCGTTTGAAATCATCCAATCCAGAGGGCAGGTGAGCCTAAATGGATGACGTATATCTTAGCTCTCGGATTTTTCAGATAATTGATCTTCTTAACCACTTTGTATGGCTCATCCCAAGCTGATCTACACTTTGGGCATTTGCCTCTGATCCTTTAGGGTTTTTTTACGATTACTAGTCTCCAAAATTTGCCTTCAAGCCAATTTCCTAGGGCGGTCCTTCGGCCACCAAGAAACCAACTCACATCGAAGTAGCTATCCTCTCTCGAATAGTATTCTGGCCGGGGTCAGTACTGTTTTGGTGTGGACGGGCGATAGACTAGCAGGAACAGGGATACAACCTCATACCAATCACGCTGGTTGTTGTCCACTTGTTGATTCTAGGTTCTGTTAAATCTTTTCACCGTTCCGCCAGATTATGGGTCTCAGGAGGTGGTTCTCGTTTTCTTGATGCCCAACATCTAACAAGCCTTCTGCCATACATTAGACTCAAAGTTTTGCTCTTGATCCTAATGCAGTTCTAGCATTTACTGAAATATTCCATGCAACCAGAACTCGGCGAATGGCTCGGTTACATCAATACCAACTCTTTCAAACGAAACACCCCATTATATTGATGACCTCTGGAAATCCCATTATGAACTTCTGTTAAAGCGGCGAGTACCCTTTTCTGTGGAACCACCAGTTTCTTTGCCATTGACGCTCCCCCAAATTTCCAACAGGATCCCATTTCCACGCTTAGAGAATCTTATTGGGTCCACAATGACTTTGAAATACACAATGACCACCGAGGCCTGGGCACCCTTAGTTCTTTGGCGTTAGAATTGTTTCGATATCCGGGTCAGTTATATGGTCTCGTATGCATTGTTCTAGTGTCTAATCTTCATTCGTCTCAAGTTGCAGCAGACAGATGGAAATACATTCTCTCTGATCCATATTCCGGCAATGTCTGCAATCTGCTGGACAGGATCTTATTGATAAGTAACCAGGAAATTATTACATATTCCGGATTTTTAATGGGGTATTCATATCAAGCTATCTAGGTAGCAATAATTGTGGCCCTCGACTCTATTTAGCTACTTAATAAACTACATTTAAATACTGTCAAATCACATTTGTTGACGTACTAGAAGAGTATCCTGGCACGTAAAATCTTGAAGAAAATCGAGGTTGGAATTTGCGTTAAAGGTTCGATCGAAAGATGAGATTGCTCCTGAAATGGGATTTTGTAGCAGCAGGTTGTTTTCTTTTGCGCAAATATGAGTATAACCGACAAGAATTTGTAAATTGAATTAAGAATTTTATGCAACTTTTTGAAGAAAGCGTGCTGAAACAGTGCACACTGATAAATCTCTCGAAAGAAAAGTCTGATATCTGTGTAGGTGGGAGGGATACAAAATATCCTCATGAAGTTTAGTGTTACATTTTGTAGTACTACCAATGTTTCGCGCACTAAGTTTTGGACTCTTTCCTATTTCATGTAAAATAGCTTTCTGAACTTCCGGTGTTCTAACAATGTAAGCCCTTCCAACGAGTTTTTTATGTTGAAACTCGCCATATTCAGATGGCGTGTTTCTACCTCGAACAGTTTGATTACACGATACCTTGCTTCACATTACTATTAGCACACAAAATGAACCATATTGATCAGTCTAGAATTAAAATAATTTAAATTTGTGGACCTCATAATTATTAGAATTACAAATGAAAACGACAAAATATGCAAATTGTAAAAATCTCTAATCTGATACAAAAACAAAATGCTTTTTAAAATGTCATTTTCTTAGCAATGATATCTATTTGACAACTACAGTTTTTAACTATTGTTTTTTTACGAGATGAATAGTTATACCACAACAACGCAGGAATCGTTTTAATAACAATGAAGTTGTTAATAATAGTTGGTAGCAAGTTAGTCATCATATATCACATAATCGAGCAATAAAATGAAGAAGCTATAATGACACTAAAACTAATAGTGCAGAAAAGGCTTACCCACCACAGGAAAACCACCGTATTTGCCGACATGGAAAAGGCGTTCGACAGGGTAAAGTGGAAGACTCTTTTTGAGTCACTAATAAAAATAGGATAAAATTATAAAGCTCCAGTAATAATCCATGCACTATACAGAGAACAGGAAGCTGTATTAAATGTTGGCAACACATCAATAGAGACCGTGATAAAGAAGGGGGTCCGAGAAGGCTGCATATTATCTTCTTATTATGATACGCAGATGATATGGCGATCATTGCGGAAAATAAGCGAGACCTATAAAAAGCTATCAGGGAAATGGATGGAACGGTCAGGAAAACCGAAAATACTAAAATACTAGAATTCAGAAAATACCCTACACCTTTAACAGACAAATTTAAAAAATAAGAAAATAGAAGAAACAGAAGAGAAGAAAGAAATAAAGAGAATAATACAGCCAGCCAAAGTAGCATTTCATAAAACTTGGACGATCTCAGAATATGAAAGAAAAAGAGTAGAAGCCTTCGGGACGAATGAACGCCGAATTTTGAAGGTTAGTGGTCACAAATGATGTGTTAGCATGGATGGAGGAGCAAGAATGAACTCTGATGACGACGATACAAAACGAAGAGACATATTGATAGGACATATACTAAGGCATGGCGGTTTATTGTAAACACTTGTTGAAGGAACCATAGACCTCAAAAACGCACCTGGAAAACCTAAAATACAATACGTTAAACAAATAACGGAAGAGGTTGACTAGCAGTAGAGAGTAATCAATGAAAACCAAAAGTGCTGAACCAAACTAATCGTAGCGATTGATAATTTAGAGAGAGAAGCAAGTTAGTTGCGTAATAAGTGTTAAGTTAATATTATACGTATAATGATGCAGTCTCTGCTTTTTAAATAAAAAAACATTTCTTGGTGTGTGTGTTTCAAATGATGGTATGCTGTATTAAAAAATACATTAATTCCTCAATGGGTTTTCAAAATTAAATTTTTGAAATGCCGAATAAAATTGAGTATCCTATAAACCGAAAATCCAGCTAATTCGGGCATAAATTGTAATAATTTTTTTTACCGTTTATCTAATGTGCAGACGATGGAACCGTTCCTCTCCACACGCCCTACCTATTTTGGGATCTTATGAACACCCCTGTTCGTTTAAGATGGGCCACCCAGACGGGTGACACTTCCGAGTACCGCTACCTTACTTTACTGGACGAGACTGAACCTCCGCTTTCGACCAGGTGTAGGTGTCTGGAATGGCTGGACGCTTTGGTCCAGTATTATGCTGCTGGTATACACGTCTCTCGTCCGCAAGATATGACCACCCACGTTGGGTTCGGACCCTTCTTTAAAATGCGTTTTTTATGAATGGATATATTCATTCTATTCCCTCAACTACCCAAACATTTTGCGAGGATCAAAGATATTTCGACGAATTTGTACTCTTTTTGCTTGCCTTCGGTTTTAATTTTATTCATGCAGGTGTTTTTCGATCCGTCAGTCCTATCCGCCAAAGGTCGGTAACTACAAAAGCGCGACTCGATGCAAGGGATCGGTGGTTTCGGGTCGTTTTCTAGTAGGAAATTTCAATAACTGCCAGGCCAAAATATTCAGAGTGCAATAAAAAGTAATAAAATACAAATCTGCAAATGCCGACAGAAAGAAAGCTTACCACATAGTTCAGTTACTGGAGGTTTTTAACTGATATAACAACCGTTAAAATTTGTATATTGAAATGCCCTTAAATTTGCTCTTTTCACTGGTAGATTGAATCCTCATAATTTTCAACGTTGGTGGTCGTCTTCTCGGACGACGGACGTATAGGGACGTGTTTGTGTGTGTTAAAAAATGGTGCTCCCGATACATTTTTTATGTAAGTGGAAGGTTGTAAACTATCCCCGAATTATACCTGGCATCTTGCGGACGAGGGACGTGTGTACCAGCAGCATTAGAATTAGCCGGGGAGAGGTCGGCAAAGGGCTCTTGTTTCAAATATTAAATTCAAATAGGGCGAGGACTGTTACCTACCAGATCGTCTCATAATCTCAAACCTGAAGGAATGTGGGTCTGACGACTACTTGATCTCGCGTTGAATAAGTCAAATAATTGATTTTTGATTTTCTTCTATTAGTAGTTAGGGTAAACAAAAATAATATGAGATTGATTCAAATACGTTTCAACAGTTTACACCTTAAATTACAGCAAACTGTAATATTTACTGAATGTATATTGCCAAAAAAACTGATAAATCCATATAAGCAGATATGGAGGGTATCGGGAAAACCATCAATGCAACATCTCAATAGTTTAGTAAGTAAAAGCAAAATTGCAACTAACTGCAAATGCACTTACGGCTCCCCTTATACATTGATGTTAATTAATTAAATTTCATTGGTAAATTATTGCTCCATAAAATTAGTGTAATTGTGCTAACGAGTACTGGTTGTTTATTACAGTAACCATTTCTTAAAAATTCATGGTTGGTTGTGAGAAAGCCAGCACTTACTGGATAAAACACACTGTTTTTTTGTTGAACCACGTCTACATCGTAATATTGCAATTAATGGACATCTCAGGCATTTTTATATGTTTTATTACTTTTCATCCTCAAACAAATATACTCTAATACACTCTTTTGTAATGCCCAGTGACGATTCATCGGTTAAAGCCCCGAAGATAATCTCTCTTAAATCTTATTACTTTCAATGGTTGTCTTGGTATTAAAGATCATAAATTCCTTTATATGGAGAATAAAATGTATTCGGTATCTTTACAAAGAGAATGGCGAGAAGAGAGTGCAGTTGCTCAGCGAAATTGGTTTTAGACTTCTCCCTGGGGTTTTCACACTCGCCAGTTTCTTGATGAAATTGTTTCGTCATCATTTAAGTATATGAAGGGAGAAATTCGTGGTTCGGTTGGCTTAAATGGAATATAATACAATTTTTGAGGAATGGAAGACAAATACTTTATTAAAAGAGTTTTTGATTTATTGTCATTCAATTTTATTTACGATCCAGGTCCGTCTTTATATGACATTCGGAAACCTGGCATGCAAAACTAGTATTGACTGTATTTTATGGTAATACTTACAGTGTTTCAATCAGCAGGTGAAGCATTATCAGAACATCGTGCATTTGGGATTATGTAATAATTGAAGCGACACCTACAACTTTTCAAACGATTTAAATTAACTGATATTTGGAGTTTTAGATAAATTGAGAATTTTGAGAATATTATCTTTAGGTAGGTATTTCATAAAAAAAATATTAAGTAAAAACATTATAGTGCATTAATTATTATTGGGCGCAAAATGAACTTCCGGTGTAAACTAGAAGTATTTTAAACAAACATGAACTTAATATTTGTCAATGGAATGTGCATATTTTCATAGCTTTAAAAACGTTAAAAAATACTCTTCTTTTATTTGTTTCTTTTTCCACTAAATGTATTTTTAGTCCTCTAAAGTACCTTACAAAAGAAGATCAGGATAAAGCAGCTTTGTTTGCAAAATAATCAAAATACGAGTTTAACCAAGAGTAAAAACTCTTCGTCCGAGAATACTGGAAATGAAGCAATAATCAGTTTCGGTTTCTTCCGAAACTGAGAAATTCTAACCGGAAGTACGTTTTTCTTCAGCGAGATATGTACATTCCAAATTTGGATTCAGACTTTATGTATAAGTGAGCGTCGCAAGCCAGAATACTCACTGCCGGACCTAAGTGGAAAATTTGTTTCAGGAGTTTGTTTTTTTCAAACTGAAAAAGGATACGAATATTCTGCGTTGCTATACCTGCTCTGCTTCTACATGGAGTTCTAATCCAATGTACATATCGCGCTCAAGAAAAGTACTTCCGGTTAGAATTTTCTTTTTTTTTTGTTTGTGTTTCAAATAAAGCAGTTTTTTTATAAAAGTGTAAGTGAGATTTAGAAAACCCTGTATATATGTTCTTCGCTTTTTGTGACTATTAAATTTAAGGTCTGGGTATTTAACCGCATAGTTGATAACTGGTCCCTCCTGGAATTGTTGGTAAAATGAAGATGTTTCGCCATAGTCACATCTGATCTGCTCAGTGGTCTTCGCATTGTAGTCGTATTCGTCTTCTTACACTTCTGGTTACACAGCCATGGGCGTAGCCAAGTTTTGCTTTAGGTTGGGACAAAAAAAAATTGGAAAAATTGGTACCAAATACCGCGTTATGCTTTGCTCAGCAAAATAATTGAATCTATATTGAAAGTACAAAATAAAAATTGTCCCAAAGTGGGCAGGCCGTTCCACTCTGACCTACCGTGGCTACGCCCATGCACAGAGCTCTGTCGGAAAATGGTTTCCGGGAATTCATTCGCGTAGTTGATAACTGATCTCTGCCGGGATCGATGGTAATATGACGACGTTTCGGCAGACTCACATCTGCCCTCTTCAGGTCGGTTCGCATAATTCTCGTAGCCTTCTGCTTTCGCTTCTAGTTACTCGAATACTGTATTCTTTATAATCACTACGAAACACGTTATTTCTCATAAACTTGTTAATTTCGATTGGTTTTTGGTTTTACCTAGTTAATTCCAATTTTTAATTATGTACTTTTTTAAGAAAATATATGTGGCAGTTTGCTCAACAGTTATAACTTCAGTACCATTGTTTTATTCAGTTCACTTGCCGGCTTTTTTAAAACTTAATACTCGTTTCAAAAGCGCCATGTTAGTAGTTAAGGATAGCTAATTTAAATGATGAGTCTCACGTAGACTTAATATATTGATCTAGACTTTTTAAAGGATTTTTTATTTATAAAATAATATAAAAAAATAAATATAACTGTTAAATAGTAGACAAATTTTACGTTCAGCTTATTTTAAAGGAATAAACTCTGCTTTTTTGTGTTTTTACTTTCTGGGCAAGGAAATATTTAATTAGTTCTTGATAAGTATGTGTAATAGATAGATAGATAATAGAATAATAGAAATGCTAAATTGCCATTTTCAAAGAATTAAAGGTTAATTAATGAATTAAAAACCTTTAAATATTGGAGTGTGGGGCAGTAGTTACAAAAAAAAACTTGATCAATAAAAAACAATATCATCAACATTTTAAAAGTGCGAACACCTTGAAAAATGTGTTTCCCTACAGTGCAATTTATAAAGATAATTAATTGTCTTACGATTAATGCTGATCCTCTTGTCAACTAAGTGTTTTAAAAGCATATTATGTTACTATATAATGGTTTTATTTACATTTTGTGCGTACTAGTAACTTGTCAATGAAAAATGGTCCCCATTAAAAAGATCATCAGATAAATTACAGTTTATGTTTTATGGTTTTCATTAATAAGTTCGATATACAAAAATATTATTTAGACAGGGTCATCAAAATATATATGGTTATTGTTATTCGCCTTATAATTCAAGTACCTAAGTTATTATTAAATTTTTGTGATAATGTCTAATTTTTATATATATATATATATATATATATATATATATATATATATATATATATATAAATATTTGTTTTTAAGTTTTCGCGGGCACTAAATGTTTTAGGTGGTTTTCGGGAATTCATCCGCGTAGTGGATAACTGATCCCTGCCGGGATCGATGGTAAAATGACGACGTTTCGGCAGAGTCACATCTGCCCTCTTCAGGTCGGTTCGCATAATTCTCGTAGCCTTCTGCTTTCGCTTGTAGTTACTCGAATACAGTATTCGAGTAACTAGAAGCTAAAGCTTGTTGCTTGTGCATTTCGATGTTTTAGAATTAAAAAATAATACACAAGTTGAAAAATAAAAGATTTAAAAAATAAACGATGGTATGATTAATAGGTTTTAGTAAAATAGTATAAAAATTATTAAGCAAATGTATGTAAATGGGTAATAAACGATATTTTGGATAATAGAACGATACAGATTTAAATAATAAAATAAATATGTAAGATAAATCAAATAATTATTTCCATTGCAATAATCAAATAAATGCTTAAATTCAAATTAATCAATCGATAAGGGTAACCAAATAAATCAACTAATCAATCAACTAATCAAGTAAAAAATCGAATAATGAAATATATCACTCAAATCAATCAAATAAATTCATTAAACCTTAAAAGTTAGACAATCTACTACAACTCACCTCAACGGAACATTGAAACATTCGTGTTCTACTTGCTATCGAAGTTGGGACTTCTTCCAGGTTCTTGCTTCGTTGAGGGATAGAATCCGCCGGTACCAGTAAGAATCATGCTTGTGTTTTAGTAACGTTAGACGGATCCAATTTGTTCTATCACACTTTTTAATTTAACCTAAAGAAAAACTTTTAAATACAAATGAAAAATAACAATATAAAGTGACAGAGTTACTGAGAAATAATGAAAACAACATGAGTTCAGTTTTACAATTTATAACATATAATATACCTAATAAGCAAAGTCGACGCTGCACGGATGTTGGCCGCCCCATAATAGTACCCTGGGATGGCATGAATACCACAGTGAACTCGTAGACTAGAAAATTTACAAACTCCTTCACTGTGAACTAAATATTTATTTTTAGAGTGAATCAGAGACATATTTGTTAAATATGCCCAGATTAACTTGAAAAATTATTTCGGATTCGTTAATTGTTAACCTCTGAATGTCAAGACTTACCTTCCGACTCTTCTCAAGACTAACATCAACATCTAGATTCACCAGTAGTGCGTATAAATATGTATGTGTGAGATGTCTATAAGTGTTAACAAAAGTTTCGAACCATATAATTTTCTTTAAAAGGTGCACTATGTAGTTCAAAGATGTCGGATAACTTAGATGAAGTTATTTTAGTTTTCGCTTTAGTACTCATGTTTGCGCAGTTTGTAAATCTGTGTAGATCTTTTTAGCTTTAGAAATAAACCTTTTAGTCACAACATCAAATAACGGTCTAGTCGAAAGATCAATGGATATTTTGTTATTAATTGTTGACATGCGGTTTCCAATTTTAGATTACTTAGAAGTCACATATTAATTTCTGGGTTAAATGCTAATATTGAATATTGAGTTAAATCAAACTCTGCCAAGTAATTATTGAAATCATTCAAAGTTTACGCGAAACCATTCGATTTGACATAGGCTAGTTAGAATATCATTAAATAAGTATTAAACTTTAACTTTAAGCATTCAAGAATACGATATTACTTGGATTTGCAATTAAATATGTTTTATCGGGATATACTACAGATATTTTTAAAGTTCATATAATGCAGTTTAATTTGTTGATTTTGGATTTTCGTTATGTTCGGGGTATTCGTTTGAAATAGTAGCTAATATTGACAGTGGCTGTCAACATTTCAAAATCTTACTTTACCATTGACAGCGTTCTGATCGCTTAACAAAAAGGTTTAAGGGTTTATAATGTTCAAATGTCTGCAAGTTTGCTGTCAAAAGTATGTCAATTACGTCTTATAAAGGATTACTTAAGTGATGGGATAGGCGTATTGCGGTTAAATGGCATGTTACTTAAACATTTCTAATGACTGGGTTAATAGAGATATGTGAGGAAAATGAATATAATTCTCAACACTTTGCATACTTTTTCTTCCTGTATGCACTTCTGCACTTTTTTTCTTGATTAAACCTCGTACATATACCTATAGATTGGAGCTGTCTGAGTAAATAAAGCTTAACCTCTATATATGTGTTCATGTGTCAAATCTATTACACGTTATCATTTCCAGCACTCAATTATTTCAAGCTGTTGCTCTAATTCATTTCTGTCGGTTGTCGCTTGGTAATATTTGTTCGGTTGTACTTTGCATTATATAATACTAAATATAACCAGGTTGCAGGTGTCTAAGCTTCGTTCACATTTCGTACTTTACTTCATTAACCGACTTCCAAAAAGGAGGAGGTTATCAATTCGTCGCGTATTTTTTTTTGTATGTATGTTACCTGATTTCTTCTCCTGTGGTGCACCATTTTGAATGAATATGGTCTTTTTTAATAAAGTATATATCCGGATTAGTGAAACTTCAAATTTTGGAAAAGAATTCTATTGGTAAAGTGATAAAATTTGTGAATGAACACATGCGTGCATGGAAATCGACCAATATCCCTAATATTTTAGTCGATTTTTCGATAACTCCTTACGGATTTGTATAGTTTTTTAACGTTTAATCTATTAAGGAAGATCCTTAGGTGATCTCATATACTTTTCTGCGACGTGCAACTTGCAGTTTTGCAGAAAATCGCCGAAAATTCCAAAATTTTTATCAAAAATTTCATCGAAATGACATAACGGACATTTCCTCATGAATATTTTAATTCCAACGTTCCATAAAGTGTGGAGAGGAATTAATGTTACACAGGGCGATAATATAAAATGTTAAATATGAAATAATGTATGGGGAAGCCCACAAGGAGTTATATACGATGGTTGAAATATAGGATGGATTTGACTCCGTAAATATGGGATGAATTCTACTCCGTCCTATAGTTTACAGAAGGCAGCTAACAAATTTATGCTTGTCCGTGGGCAGTCGTATGTACAGGATGGTTGGTACATAGGTTGGAGTGTAATTATCTATAGTTATACAGGGTTGTCAAAAAAAGTTGAAAACGGGAATACATTTTCAATTTACATGAGCTTTTAACTTATAAAAAACTTACAAATTGGTGATTTGCCAAGAGATAGCAAATAATCTCAACTGGAGTGGTTGTTAAGGGGTAATTTTTAATTTTTTTTGTCAAGAAAACAAAAAAAACAATCCTATTTATGTCATAACTCCCTTAATTTTCATTTTAGAGAATTTTATATAAAAAAAACAAATTAAAGGATTTTTTAAGCACTTTAAATTTTATAAACTTTTTCAAAAAATGCATTGTTTTTCAGTTACTTCACGATAAACAAAATTTTACCAAGCTATAACTTCGTTTGTATTGGTTCTATCTTGGTTCTACAGAAACCATAAATCCAACATTTTTTTTTGTTTTTTTTTATAAGCTACATTTTTGATCCAAATGATTTTTTTTAAATGCATATTTTTAAAGTATGAAATACCGTATGAAAACATGTTTTTTTTTGTTTAAAAATCGATACTTTCACTTCCGATTAACTCGAAAAGAATTGACTTTCAGAAAAAACTTTATGGAACAAAAGTTGCTTAAAATTAGTTATTTTATTCATATAATATTTTTCAACCCCGAAAAGGGGAAGCATCCCCCCTCGGGAAAAAAATAACCCACGGTACAGGGTCAACTTTGAAGTAGGGTAAGTAGAAAGAAATTCAATCAAAATTTTTAGGAAAATCGCTGCAGCTTGGACAAATTACCTAGTATTACCGTTTTTATGCCCTCATTGACTGGACTATAAGGGTAAACATTAATTTTTGGACATGAGTAATTTTCGGTAGTGCACCTAAATTTAAATCCAATTTTTAAACAAAATTCCATAGTCACAGCTAATTACGATTTTCTTAAATAACAATATTATAGGGTTTCCCAAAAGAAAACGAAATTTTATTTTCATCTTAGCTAGAGCCATTTTCGCAACTGTCAATAATTTTAAACACTACCGGTATCCAACGAAGGGAACATTTTCATAACACCTACTTAGTTTTGCATAATACGAGAAATTGGCCGTCAGGCTGTTAAAACGTTCCTACGTTTAACTTGTCATAAGTCATTATTTTTTGACGGAATCTAATGCGTGACCTCTGGTTTAAGTCACAAATATTCAAGGTTTCAGAACCTTACAGAGTGACCCAATAAACTACCATGTAACGTTTTAAAATTTGTCAAAATTTAAACACGTCCGCCATTTTGTTATTAAAACTATTAGAAATATGTAGTCAGCACTCTGACAATTCTAACCTAATTTAATTAACATCGGTTCATAAATAAAAATGTTATAATATGAAAATAAAATTCCCTTTTTTTGCAGAACCCTTTTATAACCAATTAAGTAACATACATGTCTGCAAAATATAATGTTCTGGTCACCCAGCTAAAATTAGGAAACGTGAATCATTGGACCGTAAAGTAAAACATTGTTACATTTTAAATCATGCGTAAAACGCTCAAAAGAAGTTTTCAGTTGCTGATTGTTTCCGATATAATCTATCAGGAGAAGAAATTGCTTTCTGAAACAGATGATTGGAAATCGTAATAACTTAATCGGCTTATCCTAAAGTTTTCTAAAACGCGTCAGCAAGCTATGAAGGGGCTGCTTTACCCTTACGAGAAAATAAATTTTAGGAACCTTGCTTTTCATGTTAAAAATTATCCTTTAATTTAACCGGGCTCCGTAAGAAATTAGATTTATTCCAAATCTAATTTTATGAGGTAGACTTGTCACATCAGATAAAAATATTGAAAACATTATTTTCAAGCCCGATTTTTTATAGCTCACGTATTTTGAGATTACCACTTTAACACATTTAGCTGATTAAATCGCATTAATAATGTTTAATAATGGTTCTTATTTCCATAGTTGAATAGCAAGTTGACTTTGAATGCAAAGACTAGAATCCTTTTTGAAATAGAACTACACACTTTATTTCCAAATTAGGTACCAAGCCTGTTACTAAACTCTATGAGCAATGCAGAAAAACTTTACAGTACAAACACTAATTTATTGGTACCTATCTCTGTTACTTTTCCAAAGTGTAGAAACCTTCACTCGCAAAACTGGTCAGGCAGGACTTGTCTTCAGTTATGTTGCCGTCAAAAGAGCGAAATTCAAAGGATTATTTATGTAATTCACACATCTAAAGATAAATAGACAAAACATAACGGTTCAGTACCATTTTCTCCTCTGTCCTTCAACCAATTTTCTTTATTTTTGTTTTCTTTAGTAACTATTGACGAGTTTTAGTGTAGAAAGTTCCAGTAATAATATGGGTATATTCATAAAATTACATAAAAAAATCATTATTTTCGTCCATCTACCAATGCTAAACAAATAATAATAACAGTTCCGCTAGATTCCTTGGACAGGAACTCATAAAGATGGATTGACTCGAATGTGAAAGAAAAACTAAATTAAAAGTAAAACAAATACATTTTGAACCTTTATGCTTCTGAAATAGAACCCACGTAAATTACATAATATTCCCCATTTATTGTGTCCTCGCAAGTTTGGAACTTTCATTGCGTTGTAAATATGGTTTGTCAAAAAAATATGATTTATGTATATATAATTAGACCAAGATTACAAAAAACGTGAAATTATGCACATATCATAAGATTCAAGATAATTAGATAGGTTTGGCAACACAGATGTTCATGGCCATCTTAATTCCAGAGAACTTGATTTGAATTTTGACATTTAATTACTTTTATTAGGATAAAAGTTTTCAATTCAGTCAGAAAATTTTTCAATGCATTATTGGCAAGATTTCATGGGTTATTAGGTAAGTTTGTTTACTGAAATTTTACTGATTCTTAAGATATATTGTAGTTTGATGTTTATTAATATCTGCTTATATAGTGTGATTATGTGTAATGTAACAGTACTTCACATTCAGATCAAATTTTGTGTTAGTTCAGATTTTCTTCTTACAAGTTGAAATCGTAACTGTAAAATCTCTGAATAAAATTCCAATTTTGCTTTATTACTACTCACCTATATATATAATTTAATACTATTGGAATTTTTCAGGCTCAAACCAAAACTATTATTTATTTTTTTTTTCATATTTAAATGAATTGGAAATTTTATATATTGAGTATTATATATTATATGTGTGTAAGTATATTTAAAGGCAGGTTATTTTAATTATTTTTTAGTACGTAATCTACTGTCAGTTACTGTTTTCTGACAATGTGGCAGGGACGTATCTATAGTATTAGGGAGGGGGGAGGTAATTGAACAGCATGTTTTTGGGGGCGGTAGGAGAAAATAAAATACCGTGTAGCCATTCCATTTAACGTGACGCCAACATTTGGGGGAGAACTGGCTCCATGTCCTCCTCCATAAATTCCTCTCTGCAATGTGGGTAGCTAATAGTTAATTTATTGTTCATTGCATGGCCCCATTCCTGTAAAGTTCTTTCTATTAATACAATGTGGCTAACTTTTATTTAAAATAAACATATCCATGACATTTTAAAGATGTGTGTTTAAAATATAAAAAATACGCACCTACCTACCTACTTAATAAATGTGTTAAATAGAAGAAGAGATTTTTTGATACATTTCACAATTATTTTCTGTAATTATGAGGTGCACCAAGAGATTCTACAAAATATAGTAATATTAGTATCGAACCCTGTGATAAGTTTTAAAATCCCTCCAACAATATCATTCATAGAAGATATCTGAAAATACTATTTTTTGACTGCAATTTGGAAGTTTTGGTTAACATACTGGGAGTTATTCATCATTTATACATTCATACACGTGTGGCTTATCACCATGTTTTCGGACTGTTTGCACAATTTGGTAAAATACAAACCTTCATGTGTTTCACACCATTAGGTATGTGCGTGATAAAATGATTGATTGATCGGTAAAAAATAATAAAATGAAGTAGGTCTTATTCAGTTATTAGGGTTCCGTATATACAATATACCCATACCTTATAATATCGCTCCGGATTTCTCCCTCTCTCACATCACAGCAATTTTCTCTTAAACTACTGGACGGATAAGGTTGAAATTTGGTATCAGTGTATAGTTTGGTGACATGATCAGGAGCACTTATCGTAAATGAAGAAATTTTGATTTTAGCGGTACTTCTTGGGGGAAAAACTACAAAAAATGACCGTTCCCCCCATTATCTCCGAAACTATAAGAAGTAAAATTAAAAAAAAAATAGAGACATAGGGCGTCACCTGAATTTTACCGGAAAAATAAGGAGAAAACTCTACTATTATTTTTTGGGGGGCAAATTACAGAATTAAATGAAAAATATAAAATTAAAATTGTTTCACACACAAATATATATATTTTTATATTTTTAAAATAAATAATGTAAAAAATATTAACAAAAATATGATTTTTTTACCCAAGTAGAGATGTAAGACCTAACCTGAACTTTACTGTAAAAATAAGGAGAAACCCCTAATATTAATTTTAGGGGTCCAATCACAACATTAAATGCAAAACATAAAATTAAAATTATTTCTAACGCATCATCAAATCAAAGGACTCATTATGACGAATACAAATATATATTTTTCATATTTTTAAAATGAATATTTTAAAATATATTAACAAAAATATTAAAAAAAATATTTTGTTTACAGGAAAAATTTGGAGAAATCTCTAATATTAACTTTGGGGGCAAATTATATAATTAACCAGAAAATAAAAAAATATTTTTAACGCATCATGCAGTACATCAAATCAAAGGGCTCATTATGAGGAATACAAATATATATTTTATATATTTTTAAAATTTATTGTTTACAAGATATTAACAAAAAGATATAAAAGATTATCATTTCCGGCTTTATTTCCGAAACCATTTTACCTAAAATTTTGAAAATAATTAGGTGTACTGGGGTTCACTTGAAATTTTAAAAAAAATAGTATAAAAGTCCAACATTGATTTTGGGGACAAATTACAGAATTAAATGGAAAATAAAAATTTTCAAACGGATCATGTAATATATCAATATATTAAATAAAAGGCTCATTATGTGAATTACAAATATATCGTTTGTTTAAATCATTTGTTTAGAAGTTATTAACAAAATATTAAACATCGACTTAATTCCCCCTTTAGAAACTACACTATCTAAAATTTTTAAAAATATATTTTATTTGTATTTTTAAATAATTTGTCTAACAGATTTAATAATTTATTATTTAAAACTTGACCTATTTTCCCCGTTATCTTCCAATCAACAGAGCTTAAAATTCAGACAGTAGATTATAAAAGAATTCCCTGAAAGTTTATTAGTAAAATAAAACCCCAATGTTAAATTTGGGGGCCAAATTAGAAAATTAAATACATATTTTTATAAAAATCAAGCGAATCATGAGGCAGATAAAATAAAAAGTCTATGTAAAAATATAATAAAATTTAAGTTATTAACAGAAAAATTCGATTCAGAGTAAAAAGTGTAGGGTGCATAACTCTCCTCTTATAAATAGTTGCAAATAGAATAATATTTCCAGCATCCCACGCTTTTTACTCTGAATCGAATTTTTCTGTTAATAATTAAATTTTATTATATTTTTATTTTGAGGTAATTAATCATGATTGATTTTTCGACTTTCTACTGCTGTAATATAATCTGTTCATAATTAAAAATTATTTTCTGATTTTTAGTTCGATTTGCTATAAAAGCGTATTTTTTATAGTTTTTTTTTAACTATAATTATTTTCTAAGTTTTTGTCTCATGATGTCTATAGTTTTATAATTAAAAAGTTTACGTCATGTTTGCGGAACTTTTCTATATTATTACTTCAAGTTCTCCTACTGCCAACTAGATGGGAAACTCAGCGTTAATAGAGGAATTTGCCATTTAAGCAAGAACAGTGACAAAAAGACAACAAACGGGAAAATTCAACCCAAAGAATTTTATTGTTATCGGTCCTTGACACGTGTGCCAATTTTCAAGTTAATCAGACTTTTTTAAGGTGGTGAAAATTACGTTAAAAAAAGAGTAGTTTCTTTGTAAAATGGGGAAAAAGGTATTTAACACTTCAAAGGTGATTTATATTTATTTCTATATATTATACAAGCGTTACTAAATAATATATCTAAATCGGTTGAGTTAGCAAAAAAAGACAATTTTATTGATTAAACATTTCATGTAGTGGTTACTTCGTTCACCTGAAGAAGTAGGGCAAAGTATGACCAAGAGCTTTTCAGAATCTAGAAAAAAAATACCAGTTATGAACTTCACTCTGCAGATTTCATATCTATATTCAAAAATGATATTAATGTATAATTTTTTAAATTAATACCTAGTCAGATTCAGACCGAATAGCTCAAAATAAATTCCCAAACGATTATTATAATTTATTATTTTTTTGGTTTGATTATTAGTTTATCATGAAAAAATAAAATATTGAGTCTAAAGTTAGTTTTGCTAAAATTAAGGAAAATGATTCGGTAATATACTTGTGAGTAAGTTATCTGTTGGCTTCAATTTGATTTTAGTTATGATGTATTGAATTTTTTATATCTGGCTTGCATTTAATATAAGACATAGAAATAGAGATACATTTTGTAGCGCAAATTTTACTATTTACAATTTGCTCATTATGAAATGTAAAATCGAAGGAAAAAACCCAGAGATCGGGCGGTATTACATGTGGCCCAGATAAAAGCAACTACCTGTGGATTTCCTAAACTGTTAGAGAGTGGCTTAAATGAGAAAAGAGTTGGGCATTTCTAAACCCAACTTATTTATCATGCCTAGCATATAAAAAGAGGTTTAAGTCACCCTATATCTTTTGCCGTTTCGAAAATCCCCATGTAGTTGGTTGCATCTGGGATACATGGTACATTTTTATATCAAAATGAAATTACGAGCTATTTGTATGTATATGTATAGCAATCGAAAAAAAAAGAAGAAGTTGTACTGATAAGGTACTGTTTTAAAATAAACAATTTGGCCTCTATTAAATATTCAATATTATTTCCAGCTTGTCAATATACAAATATTTATCTAAGAGATAGTTAGTTTAGATTTGAATCCATATCTACTAATCCATAAATTATTCCTTTATGGCTTGCAGGTGTCAAATAATTTGAGGATTTTATGCAATGTGTCATAAAATAATACAAATAACAGATTATTCAGATAATTCCATTAAAACAAATTTTATAACTTCACTGACTAGACAAGATTTACAATATATTCATATTATCGATTTAATGTTTCATTATGTTAATTTAATGATTTATAGATTTTATGTATTGTAATATGAAATGATCCTTCTAGTTTTAAACAGCGGGTATTTGATTATATGCCTCTTCATTTTTTTATTGTTAATTGAGTGAACATCTACTTACTGTTAAATTATTTATTAAATGTTTTTGCACTTACCCTGACAAACATGTCCAAAGATAAGGCAAAAAATCCTCCAGCATATATATTCAACTGCTTTTGAGATCTTGTGGTGAAAAATAATAGATTACGTCGGAATTTCTTGGAGCAGTTATACCATCCACAATGAAACGCTGAGTTTGTAAGTCTTGCACTCTAAAATTGTTCTGGTTAAGTTGTTATAGCAAAAACAGGAGAAGATAACTAGCTATATAAATAATCGTACATTATTTTGTGTTCATAAAATCAGCGGTGCAGTTTTGTTTCTAATAAGAGTGTTAACACTTCATTCTGTTGAAAAGTTGTGAACATTATCTTGAACATTAATTAGAAGTAACATTAAACAATAGCGAAATCTATGTTTACATAATATATCTTGTTCGGTACACTTTAGATCGGAAAAAATGTAAGAAATGGTCAAAGCAAATAAGATTTAATGGAGGGACAACCACTATTTTTTCTATACGGGGTGTTTCAGAATTAAGGAAAATATTGAAGAGGGCGATTCTTGGGTTCATTTTCTGAAAACAACTTCATTGAACGTATGTACTTAAATTTTGAGGTGCTGGGTTGCAAATTTTTCAAATAATCAACTTCTTTTTATAATAAACGTTTAATTATTTTACTGAAATTTGGTACACAAGGACTATGCCTTAATGGGTCTTTTCTGACGTTTGGGATTTGAATTAAACATTTCTAAAGAAAAATATAGTCCACCACTTTTTTGTAATTCTTATTCAATTCTGAGTAAATTTCATATCTTGATGTCTTAAATAAGGTATATCCTAATAGATGGATAGGAAGAGGTGATCCTCAACCTAGGCTAGTGCGATCCCCGCATTTTAATCCGCTAGATTTTTTCTTATGGGGAATTGGTATACGCAACACATATTTAGTCCTGCGAGGCTCTTCGTCAAGCAATCGCAATCTCTCAGCGTGTACGACACAATATTCTGCGTAGTATTGAATGTTGTATAGCAAGGGGAGGACACTTTCAACATTTAATTTAAATTATTACTAGGCATTGGCGTACAAAATTCCACACAACCAAAAACAGTCGAAAAAAAAAAAAAAAAAGAAATGTTGTACATCGTAAAATGCCCCTTAATGCATAGTCGCTGTGTACTAAATTTCACTAAATATATATAGCGTTTTCATACATAATATTAAAAGAACATCATATTTTATAAACTTCTCAGTATCTCAAAATTTAAGTAATTTAAACGTTTATATGAAGTTTTTTTCATAAAATGATTCCAAGAAACCTAAATCTTTTCTTCACTTTTGTACCTTTCTCTTTATTGAAAATAATTCATGATCTACTAAGGTATAGTTTGTTGAGTTACATTGTAATGATGTTTGTTAGCACAATTCTCTCTTGTCCAAGGCTTCGTTTGCTTCAAAGACAACGATGAACAATATCCGAGTTTCAAGTTTTCTTAAGTTGAATGTTGGTTTGAACATTAATACCGAGGTTTTAAACGGAGTATGTGAAACTGATCTATCTAGTTACGACTATTTTATATACTATTTTTGGAATTATATACTGGCCGGCATTAGTTGAATAATTGTTATATTATTTTGATATGTACCTATCAATTACAGGGGTCTAGAAAGTCCTCTTGCAAGCGGAAATTACATATTTCAGAAGTGATTTTCTATCGATTTAACCCACATTATATTGCTTTCAAAGGGATATAGAGCCCTTGGAACCAAGTAACATTTTTAAGATTATGAAAAAAAAACACCACCTAAAATGTCCAAACTTACTACAATGACAAATTTTCTACTGCAAATACGGTTTCTTTACTACCATCAAACATATTCCGTTTGGAGCGCGATGGACTTTTCTATTGAACTTTTTTTTTTCAATAAAAAATGTTTATTCAAAAAATGTGATCTTTATTGAAATCTGTATTTGTGAGAAATCAAATTAAACTGCCCAAAGGCAATACTCGAAAAATTTGATCCAAACATAGATAAGTATCACACAAGACACAAACCACTATTTATACACAGGGATACTGGTTGGTCATTTCTTGCTGTCAGAGTAACGGCGAGGAAGAATTTCTGTACGAACAGCCAGTAATCCGGGCAATTTTATGAATTTTCTTACTACACTTTGTTCTCCATTTATAATTTTCAAATACTTATCTGTTGCAGGAAAAAATCTGAGGAGAGAAAACCCTAATGAATAGGCAAAAGAATATCATGTTCGTCTTCAATTCGTTACTAGTAATTTTAGTATGCTTATTTCGAACATAAACGTTAAGTAAAATAAGAGGTCACATTCCTCTTGTTAAGTAAAAGTCAGCCAGCGATATCTGACTGTCAGAAGCGTACATTTGATAAGTTTTCTGTTTCTCTTAAGTTATATTTACCTGGTATGTAACTTCATTCCCAAAGTAGCACCATAAGAATATTTCCATCAGCATACAGTAAAGATAAAACAGGAATGACATGAATTTAATACTACCAACAGACAACTGAAAATAAAATACTGGTTAAGCTTATGATAATATATAAGAGTATTTTGTTGAATATTTTCAAATTTGCTAAGTTTAATATCTATATAAAAATAATAGTTCATAACTCTTTCTTTTTGGTTTCGTTTCATACAGAGTCGCGTTGTTCCTCTTCAGGTCCCATCGCATTATCGAATCTGTCTGATCACGCTGCTTCTAACATGAGATGACTAGTGTTAAATGATCGTGCTTCCAATATATTTCCTAGCGTGTTTCATTTATATTTATACAGATATTCAGTTATATTTTATATAGTTTATAAAGTTAGTCTATATATTATGTTCTAATTTATACTTATTGTTACATGTAGGGTGAATCTGAAATTGTCGAACAATATTCAATATAACACATGGTATATTCAGTGTGGAACAGCGAACTGGAATAAATGCAATAACGAATAAACGAGGGCGTGTTGGGAAAAACGCTTGGGCATGTCGATTTGTATTTTTAAATGTGCATTTTTTCAACAAAAAAAATATATAGAGTGTGTCATATGATAGTAGTCAATACCAACTTTCTTATTTTAAATGCAAGCCCCTGTATATTATTTATTTTTTGAATTCTCCAGAAAATTCTAGACATACTTCATGTACAATGTGCTACACCTATTTTCAACTGTTTCGGAAATATTAAGTGTTTTCAGATTTTTTACAAAAATTAACATTAAAAACAGAAAATTATTTTATTTCAAAAATTCACTACATTACACTCAATACTTAATTCACATTTAACTCTTGATATTGAGATAATAAGGAAAAACATTCCTGTGTACCTTTTTACTGATTTGAAAAAGAAACAGTTTTGTTTATTTTCGTTAAGACTCATAGCTATTGTCGTTTGAATTTTGTTAACTGTACGGAATAATATCAAAAAATCGGTTCATTTACTAGAAATTAACAAAATAACGATTCTACAAATGATTGGTTATGGAGGTAACACACGGACACAAATGGAAGTTTCTCGCTTATTTCACGAAAATTTTCCAAATTTGTCACCTGTATCCCAAGGAACAATTAGCAAAATAGAAAAGCAGTTTCGCGAACTTGGTCACGTTAGGCAGATAAAAAAAGTAGCTGCCAATGCTCTAAGCGATAATAAGAAATTTAATATTATGCTTGAGTAAAATGCATTCCTATAACATGATGGCGATTCAGGAGCTCATGGAAGACGATTTCGATAGAAGAATGTATTTCTGTGAACAAATGATGGTAAGGTTAGATAACAATATGATCCAATTAGAAGATGTTTTGTATTCTGAAGAGAGCACACTTCACGGTCATGTTAATCGTCAAAATTGCCGCTATTGGTCTAATGAGAATCCTCACTGGATGACAGAGAAACATACACAATATCGTGAAAAAGTTAATGTTTGGGCAGAAATTTTTGGAAATCATATCGTAAGTTCCTTTTTCATTGATGACAATTTCAATGGAGATAAATATTTAGAACTGCTCCAAAATGATGTCGTGCCAACTTTGACAAACTTATATCCTGATCCAGTAAATCCACAATGGAAATCAATGTTCGGCAGTACCTGAACCAAAACAGTGATGCATATACAGGGTGGCGGAAATGGAAATGCAACATTTCGTAACCCATAAGCATAGATCGGAGTAGAATTGTAGTTACAGAATATAGTAAAAATTTCATAAACATAAAGAATAAATGCTGTGGCTCATAGGCAGTTTCATATAAAATATTATGCGTGGTCCATGAGCAGTTGCTTATACAGGGTGGTGGAAATATATAATGAGATGAAATTATTATAATGAGGATTTTCATAAATGTTAGAGAATTGAGTGCAATTATAGCTATACAGGGAGGTTAGAAAAAATAAATATGTAGGGTAGTCCATTAGCGGTTGAATTGTTGTCATATTAAATTAAGAATTACGAATTTGAATACAAATAAAGTCCTATGAATTATATCTAAAAAAAAACTTGAATTTCGTTACTTATTTGTAGAAGCGAAACGTAAGAACGACATCTAGGATTTTCGAGGAAACTATCACACAGAGGTTCCGAATCTGGATCCGTTCCCTTAATTGCTGTTCTCCGTAAAGTACTAGGATAGAATGTTACGATACAATTTTCAGGTTACTTAACCTGCCAGAGATATTGACACAATTGGCCGAATTTCGACCACTGGGCGACAGCTAGTTATAATAAATGTATGTATTTATAGAGGAATTGTCCCATATTCATAAAGTAAAAGATAATCTTCGTACTATGCCCAGAACATAGTCAATGTATTTTGGCTATGTTCAGAACGGAAACATTATTTTTTGTATTGGATAAGGGTGATCTGAATTGCTATCCGGTAGTAGTTTTTGGTATAAAATCAAGCAACGTCAGGATCAGTATTTTGACTTATCACTTGATTCTCTCCACTTCGATTAAAAAACCGTGTTAAGGAGGATTCATTTTTTTTATATATGCCTCTGAAACTTGGACTGTTAAAAAGTCATATCGTAGTAGGACGGATCCTTTTGAAATGTGGGTTTTGAGAAGAATGCTAAGAGGTCCATACTTCTCCCACCGAATTAACGTCTCTATAATAAATTAACTAGGTAATCTTAGATAACTACACTCCATTGTATCAAAACAAATTCTCACATTCTTCGGTTAAATTCACAGGAATGGTAATATGGAGAATCTGATCATGCGACGAGTGGACGACCTCGTGGTCCCCAACTCACGGGTTAGATACGAAAAAATAACTTCTAGACGTGACTGTCATAAAAGTCACCCAATTGACAGTAAACCGTCAAAGAGTCGTTGTAGATTTGACAGTAGAGTTCAAAAAAAAATCTTGCAATAAAAATTCTATGGTCTCGTTAGATATAAGACAAGTTGCACCGTCTTGTTATTTGATTTCCGTGTTGGATCTAAAAGTACACAATTATTCTGTAAGCCAACAAACCACACGTTTTCTACCTGCTGTAAAACCCAATTCACAAAGTGCACAAAAAGATCAGGACGTTTGGATTCTCTAGTAATGTGCATTTTATATTTTTCGCTAAAGATCATACTGCAAAATTCATGTGAGATCTGAAAAAGACCGAAAAGAACGAGGTATAAAGAAATCGTAAGGATCTTTTCTAAAACAATGTTGAGTCAGTTACTGCTCAGTTTGTTTTAACAGGACAAACATGGAACATCAATTAGGTGATTATGTCCCCGATAAAGTTTTAATAATTTCTTCCCACTATTCTACACAAAATGTCTCCATGATAAGCACTACTGGCAACAGCACTATTAATCACACATCGATGAGTAGTTAGTCATTGTTGCCAACATTGCATTTTAAAGTTCTAAAGCTGTTATAGGGAAACCCGTTACTTATACCTAAAATTTCTAAATTTATCTATTGTGTGTTGCTTATTAATTATCAAATTTCAGATCACCCGCGTAGCATATTCGTTTTTCTACATAACAGTTTATAAGGGCTTGTTAGACACTAATGATTAAAACTAGAAGACTGACTTCAATAATTAGAATTTTAAACTTTTAATTGTGTACGACGCGCGACTGTGCACAAGATACATCCCCGTTTTCCAGAATAAAATTCATGAAATTAGGTCATTTCTTAAAAAGTGTTGAGAGTAGAATGTTCCCGAGGTATTCGCTTTTATTGTCTCTTATAGTTGACTTTGCTAAAAGACTAGAATGATAGGAGATACCCTTTTTGGAGAGAAAAGTAATGAAGTGCTGCATTTTTATCCCTTTTTAGAGACAATTTGGGAAAATTAAAGCATTACTCTTTGATTAAAAATTTAACAAAGAAAAGAATACTGAAGTGCTTGTACATATTTAATAATATATAATTTGATGGTATTGTATCCTATAAACCTAACAGAGCTTGGTCTTTGTTTAGTTTTCTCTTCTCTGTGCCGTTATGTCAAATGCTTTTGGTGTTTCATTCATTTATTTTTTATTTTGTTACTATCACGTATTAAATTGTAGAAGCGTTAACCATCATTTGCTGTTTATCAATACAATACAGCAGTATATCATGATTCCATACTTTTTTCTATTACTTGAAACAAAATATAGGATTTTTTTGCCAAAAAGGTGAGAGAAATTTTGATTCATTTAAAGTCGGTTCTTTTTTAAAAATAAGGTATATTTGTTTTGCGTTGAGTTTTATTGATATACTCATCGTTTTTTTAAAGCCAATACATTGGCAACTTTAATTTTTACTTTTGTATCCATCTCTTCTTTAACAATTGTCATTAAATTCATTTTCACACAAGAGTTCAACGGTAATTCCAGGTGTTAAGCCTGGCGGATTCGGGGTGAATCCAAAGTATGCAGAATACTGACTACCTAAAAGTAAGCGTGAGCCATGAGATTAAAACACAAGAATAAAATTACCTTTTAATGGAAAACCTGTGGAACCTTTGGTGTGTCACAAATGTAAAAACACAGTTTTCCACCCTAACACCAAACCTTTATTTTAAACACTCAACGCCGTTTCAACAACTCTAAGTTGTCATCTTCAAGAAATAAACCCAAACTAAATGGAAATTACAATTTTCTCTAATTTATACCTACCACTAAACTATTACTTAAGTGATTAGTACAAGGGGTAAATCCTAAGTACCTGATTTCTAAATAACAGATTTCAAAAATAAAGCAGATTTTATATAATGCAAATATGTAAATTAGGATAATCCTTAATTACCTACCTACTTTTAAGCTACATTATTAAGTAATGACATTTTTAATACTTATTTTATGGATTTTTAGAAAGTAAACTATACAATGAACTGTATGGAATAGGATGCTTATCTGAATTCATTAGTTTATTATTTTTATAAATCATAATGCTTTCGTAAGAGTCCAGTTCCCTATAATTATTTACTTGTTTAACTAATTTTAAAGAAGATAAATCTACAGAGTGGTTGTGTTCTAAAACATGATGTGCAACACTACATTTATCCGCTCTTCCGTATTTCAAATGGGCAATATGCTTTTTGAAACGGGTACTGATAGATCTGCTTGTCTGTCCATAATACTTTAAATCACAATCATTACATTTGATTTCATAAATACTGGACTTCTCGAAATCAGCAAGTTTATCTTAAAGATTGCCCAACAATTTCTGTAGTATTGTAGTTGTTCTATACACCGCCTTCATACCAAGTTCTTTAAAAACTTTCTTAAAGCCCCTAGTATAACGATTGTACGGAACCGAAACAAACTTTTGTTCTTGTGACTCATTTCGAAAAGTTGACACTTCTTTCATTCGTAACCTAAGCCGTTTCTTCCTAATTAATTTATCTATAATATCTGTTGGATAACCAACAATCTGTTGTTTGAAAGAAGTGTCAACTTTTCGAAATGAGTCACAAGAACAAAAGTTTGTCTCGGTTCTGTACAGTCGTTATACTAGGGGCTTTAAGAAAGTTTTTAAAGAACTTGGTATGAAGGCGGTGTATAGAACAACTACAACACTACAGAAATTGTTGGGCAATCCTAAAGATAAACTTGCTGATTTCGAGAAGTCCGGTATTTATGAAATCAAATCTAATGATTGTGATTTAAAGTATTATGGATAGACACGCAGATCTATCAGTATCCGTTTCAAAGAGCATATTGCCGATTTGAAATACGGAAGAGCGGATAAATCTAGTGTTGCACATCATGTTTTAGAACACAACCACTCTGTAGATTTATCTTCTTTAAAATTAGTTAAACAAGTAAATAATTATAGGGAACTGGACTCTTACGAAAGCATTATGATTTATAAAATAATAAACTAATGAATTCAGATAAGGGTCCTATTCCATACAGTTCATTGTATAGTTTACTTTCTAAAAATCCATAAAATAAGTATTAAAAATGTCATTACTTAATAATGTAGCGTAAAAGTAGGTAGGTAAGTAAGGATTATCCTAATTTACATATTTGCATTATATAAAATCTGCTTTATTTTTGAAATCTGTTATTTAGAAATCAGGTACTTAGGATTTACCCCTTGTACTAATCACTTAAGTAATAGTTTAGTGGTAGGTATAAATTAGAGAAAATTGTAATTTCGATTTAATTTGGGTTTACTCCTTGAAGATGACAACTTAGTGTTGTTGAAACGGCGTTGAGTGTTTAAAATAAAGGTTTGGTGTTAGGGTGCAAAACTGTGTTTTTACATTTACCTTTTAATAACAATTCATGGGCTGCTTTACATAAGTTTGAACTAAAGCTGGGTACTGAAAGTCTTTTTGAAAGTCGTGATACATTTCCTCCAATAGAACCACCTCATACAAGCTCTGGGCATCATCTTTTCCCATATCTGCTTAGGTCGCTATTTCAAGACTTCATCTATCATTCCCAAAAAATACCCATAACTTGTGTAAAACCAACCCAGGAATTATTATTAAAAGGTAATTTTCGTCTTACGTTTTAATCTCACCCCTCGCGCTCAAGTTTTATATAGTCAATGTTCTGCATAATTTGGGTTCACTCAGAATCCGCCTGGTAGACCTAATCATGGCTTAACACCTTGTGGTAATGGGAACAGTTTTAGGATATTGAAAGTTGAATCTTGTGATAGGGTTGACCTTGCATGTAAAATGGAAAGATAAGCTACTTGAAAGTCATTTCAGTTTTAAATGAGAAGTCACATTTTTTGGCCCAAACTAGCAAGCTCTGAAATTTATATTTAGAAACTACTATGATACCAAGATGAAAAGTCAGGGTCGGTTGAAGGTTAAATCTTGGAATTTAATTCTAGTTACATGTGTTTTTTTGATTTTAGTAATGAGGGGGTAATTTGTGGGGTAACTAACGATAAATAGTGCCAGTTATCAAAGGTTATACCAAAAAATTACTTAAGATGGTCTAGAATAGTAACTATCTATAGTTTGTAGGAGGATCTGGATACGATAGTTGGTTGTGGGAATTACATGTCAAGAGAGTCCTACTATGGTCATTAGTTGTTTTAATAATACTGTAATCCATTCTACTCTATCTGATGGTTATTGGACTCCGATTTTGAATATTTTTGACATTAACTAAAACCGAGCAAAGAGATTTCGGTTAAGAGAGAGCTGACAGGCTGATATATGACGATGGGGATGTTGATGAACATTGGCAGTTATTATTGGTCATGTGACATAACAACGATTGGTTTTAGGTATCAAATATCAACGAGATAGGTTCCAGCGAAAAAAAAGTTGGTTACCATGTGAAAAAAGCTTAGTTGATATAAGTTCAGATGCAAAGTCAATTCTCAATAAGTTTCGAGTTCAAGGCCTAAAAATGTGGGTCTCTAAACGGTTTATCCTGGACCCTTGCTTACAGGTCAAGGTCAGTCTCAGCATAACCTTTTATATTATAAAGGAGTTTTCTCACCCAGAGTACCACTTTATAGGTATTTTTTTTGTGATGTGAATTCTATGTAAATTGTTGCATTCAAATCAAATAATTCTCATTTTTGTTATGATTAATTCCACCAATCTTTGTCGAATAAAAAGGATGTGATACCATCTGAGTTACGTTTGCAGATGATTATTTTTACAGCAGTTTGTGTTGAGAACTTTTTTAACCCAAGCTGGATTGCTTTTATATTAAATCGTTGTGAGAGGTTAGCATCGAAGCTATATTACATTTCCTGCAATGATTATATGTACCAAATCTATTTCTAACTATTCTTGCCCGTGTTCCGTTGTAAGTAAAGTTCTGAAAGATTGTAGTCTTTCATGACAGAAACAATGTGATTTCCTATGCTGTATCCGGAGTTCGTCCGTTTCTTGGTTGGCTTGACAACAGTTTACCTCACGTTTCGTCAAACTCGTAGTTGACATTTTCAAAAGTGAAATCCTGGAATTAGAATCAAACAATTATAATATGGATGTTTGAGTACGGTGTTATTAGTGATTATTGTTTCACCTGCTAGGCGCCTTTCGTAATCTCTGTCTGTTTCGTTGTTTATGGGCCCTTTCAGTGTTTTTATGACAGTTCTTGGGCATATTTATGAGGAATATATACTAGTTCGGACTTTATTACGGAATTTTTCCCAGAAGTGTATTTGGCAAGTTACTTGCGTCATTTGTGTTATTAAATTCTCCGAGTTTTTTAATTTCAATAGATTCTGTAATGTAATGTAATGATTTCGATTAATTCTTTTCTGTTAAGTTACTAGACCTGGAAATAGGGGTGTTGACGACTACTTGAATTTGGGTTGACGGTCTGACATGGCGTTCTGGTATATGTAGGTGTGCGATGGTTTTCAATAAACTGTAAATTGAAACTGTTGTGTTTTGGAAACGAGAACATCTAGGAATAGGAGGTTAGTATCTTGTTCTAATTCCAGGTTGAAACGTATTTTAGTATATCAGGTGTTGATATATTTTTAAAAGTTTCCTAATTGGGGTTCTCTATGTGGCCAAAGTAAACTACTACACCAAAAGTAGGAAAACAAACGAAATCTTTCAAAGATCAAGCAGACCATTACTAATCCAACGTATTTAATTAACTAATTACCGCAACTAATAAAGAAATTTCCTTTCGATAAATTTTGTTTAATGCAACTTCAGGAGATATTTCCCGCTTGAATCAAGATTACAAAGGCTGTAAATTTATACCCACGTAGATAACAATAACATGACGCAAACTCTACTCCCGTGTTTTTCTCACAATGTAGCGTATCATGAATAGGTGTTCGATTATGGACCCCTATTCAAACTTATGCCTGATATTCGCTATTTTGTTTTACATTCACTATTACGTATGATGTTGGCGAAAATTTTATTCATTGTCCATAATTATACAATAACCTCTCTAGCTCTCATAACTATTTTTTTCAATTTTTGAAAATATTAGCAGTCGGATTAATGTAGCACCTATGCCGTATTCCAGGTATTCTCGAGAGATTTTTTATTTTTTCTGCTTGTGGTAGTTTATTGTTAAAAGTTTTAATTCGCAGTAATCAAAAGACCTTTGTCATGAAGAAGATCTTCTTTAAAGTTTGTTATTTCATAAATTACTTGTAAAAGGGGCCCAATCACTCTACCCAACGTAAAGCAGGATAACTATACAAATTTTTTGGACAGCAAACAAGTTGCATGGCATAATAAAATGCAGCTCTCGGTACAAATTCTTTTAGAAATCGATATTACTTACCAGTGTCATCTCAAACAATGTTAAACATATTATAATTCCACTAGTAACAAATTGTCCAAAGATGCTTGCTGAGAATAAGAACGATACCTCTTTAGCAAACCTGAAAATTTACATGGTTTCAGTTACTGAGCACCTAGTAAATACTAACCTTAACTTAACTCTAAATTGATGTATCAATATAGTGACAAAGTATTATATACTCTCTCTTAAGATATTTTTATAAAATTTATCGAAGTAACCAGTTTCACCACAGAGGGATTAGTATCATAACAAAACTATCACTGTGGAAAATAAACTGTGAAAGTCTTTCTTCTCTGAAGAAACAATTAATACCCAGTACTTTCAAAAAATTTTAACACTGCCGTCTGTTCACGAGCTTCCAGTTAATTAACGACTGAAATTATTTGTGCAATAATATGGGTGTTCACAAGAACGTACATTTTCCAAACCGATATAAGTCGTGGAAATTCGGTGATATATTGATCACCCAGATCTCCAGACCTGCCAAAGAAACAAAAACGAACTATAGATCGGAATAGAAAGAAAGATCATGAATGTTCCAGTAGGAAGTATAGTTTTTGGGTTAGGTCTATCGAAGACCAATTTGTGTCTGGAAAGTACCAAAATTTAACCAAGAACTACGGAACTTCTTGAATGTTATTTTAAGCGATTTTTAGAATGATTTTGCTAATATTGCCATTTCTTTGCACGTGCTGAAAGGAGAAAAAGAGTGGTTCCACTGGAATCAAGTTTGCGACAATGGATTTAGGCGACTTAAAGTAGCTATATTCAAACTCAATTCGAGCGGTCCCAAGAGAATATGGAAAGTTTATCTTTGACAACGATACCAGAAATTACACGAATGGGATGCTTCTATCTGATGTTCAGGATCGATTAGAACGTGTCAGAGGTTTTTTAAACCATAGAACTATCGTATTGGCTGTAATCAGATCTGAGGATCATTTCTCTATATATCTTTATGCTCGTGAAAATTTTCTAAGAACTGACCATGCTGCTCTTTGATATACACATTATATTATGAAATGTATAAATCTGTTTTTTCTAAAAGCATATGACATATTAAGATTTGTAAATACTTGATATTGGCGACAAACAATGTCACCTGGAATTTGGCAATTTTTGTTAGCATATTGTTACCCATCAATCAGTCTTTGATAAAATAGTTGACGTTCATTGTCAGGGATAATTTCCAACTGCTAAGTTTCTGGCCACAATTGAATAATCAAAAAATATCAGTTTATGACTACAAAGAACGCTGATTTTGCATAATGTTAGAAATAAAGATTACAGAAAAATAAATACCAGTTTAAACACCTACACTACAATGAAGAAGCTGCAGTTTAAATGCTTTAGAAAATTACGAACGTGTTAATAATTCATTTGTGAACTACCGTTATTTGTTTATTGTTAGTTAAAACCAAGCTAGCTATATAGAATTATGTACAACACTTTTGGAGTAAATTCTTGTAACAATTTGCATTTAATTAAGAATTTCTGAGCTCACCACCATTTAATCTTATCATGCACGAAGTTATTAAAAGCGGATGAATAATGAAAGCTATTTTAATGATCCAAAGCAAGTTTCACCTTTATATAATGTCTGATCAATTTACAACGACTATCAGAATATTGAATAAGCGTGGTTCATCAATGGAAGAGAATAATGGAGCAGAAATGCCACTAGAAGGGAAAATATTAGACGCATAAATAAAGCTTAATTTTTTTTGTTAGTCTCGGTCATTTCTGCCGTCCTTCTGGTTATAGACATTAATCAATTAAGATTCTAAACTGCTCTTAATTCCATTTCCAAAACACCACTTTGTTACAGACTCCGTGGTTTAATTGAATACATTTTTAATCACTTTAAACGTCCTTATTTGACCAAAATAAACTCACTTATTTACAAAACGAATGAAACTATTATGATATGCTACTCGCTGCCTTCAACTAAAACTGCCACCTATAAATCAATAGCGTCTTTTTTAGGTTTCAGTCAGTTGGAGAATTTTGCCAGTCATTTCTAGTATGTCATTGTATGTGATATTCGATTCTGGAATCACGCTGACGTTTTTTTCGAAGTGTTGGGGTCGTCTGTTGTTTTACTCTTTTTTATATTTGACTGGTATTTACGATTCGCAAGTTGGTTTTTATTTAGTGATTTTTTTCTGGAAGGTTTCTTAAATTTTTCAAATAGCATAAAATGAATGTTATACTACTGTTTTAGACCCATTACTATTGCCTGAATTTCCAAAATCGTATAGCCATTATTTTTGAATGTCATTAAGTGGTGGCCTATTCATCTAAAAACTTTTTGCATAAACTCTACTTGCAACCGCATTGTTAAAACAAAAAAAAAACACTAATGACTGGGACTCATCAACTAAAAATTCCATAACCCTGCATTTTTAGCAGAGATTTTATTTTAAGAATTCCTTATTTTACAAAGGCTTTGTTAGGGTTATATACAAAAATAAGTGTTATCAAAAGTATATAAGAGATTCATTTTAACCCTTTCTTTTCTTGTCCTTTATATGATGGTTTCAGCTTCAATTGAGCTACATTCATTTGTAGCACCTCATTAGCCGTTTTTCAACTACAATGCAAATCGATTGTAGACTTTCTAACTGAGTGAAATAATTTCTATAAATTAATCAAACCTGAAATTAGATATCATTTTCATCTATTTCTATTTACGTAGTTATATATTAATAAAACATTATATCACAAATTAAATAGTATAAGTAGGTTATTAATTCTAGTAATCACATTAGGTTTGCTGTTGGTAGTATTTAATTTTTAATTAACTCAAATGTTTGAATTTTGTCAAACATGCTTCTGTTTTATTTACTTACTTTACTATTAGATCTAATATAATAATTATGTGGTATCAAACATCTCTTGTATTTATTTCCCTGCATTGATTAATCACTTAAATTGGTTCTCCTCGGAAAATTAAAGGGAATTCGCTTAAAAAATTTGTCTTACTCTTTACGCAAAAAATGGATTGAAATTTCTTAGCATTAAAAGTTATTAAAAAGTTAATTATTTGTGAAAGTTTGATTCCTGGTAAAACCGAGTCTGAATCAAAAAATACTTATATCTGTTAATATCCATGGTGAGTTCTAGTAGTCGACATAATTTTTTAAGGAATTTTCCATTTTAAGAGTTCATTTATTTATTTATTAAATTAATTACATACTATTTACATAATTAATTACATAATTATATAAATACATTTACAGTTAATCATGATGACACCTAAGGCTAGAATTTCATGCCCTCCTTCATTATCTTTTGGTTGAACCATCTTTTCAGATTCGAAATCTCGTTCAACAAAACAGTCCCAACTACACAGTTTCCGATATATTTTCCTCCATTTATACAGTAGAAAACGATAAAAAGCTAAATTTAAAAAATGTTTGTGTTAAAACTTTTGAGAGTTTGTATCTAAATACAATTTGTTTTAAAAATAAGTCGTTTTATTTAAATTAAATTATTAATGATAATGAGTACTTATATACTATGCCAAAGGAAATTTATTTCGATAGTGTAATAAGAAAATAATTCTGCAAAAGCATTTATTTACACTTGATGGTCAAAACTTGTTCCTATTGTTCAAATTCAAAAATTGAGTATTTATTACACCAACAACAACACAAATGTAAAGAGAGTCGAAGTATATTTACCCTCTAAATCAATGATCTATATTTTTTATTGGCAATGTGACATCAACTTTTCTTAAATGTTTGCATTGAATAATTTAAGCAGTTTGTGTACAGTTTAAGAGCATATCCCGGCAAGTAAACCTACACTGTTTAAATTCTAGAGCAGCATAGTTCTTTGTTACGAATATATTTGTTATATAATTGTTTTTCATTTCTTCATGTTTGATATAAGTGATCCATTATCCGTAAGTTGTTTGAATAGCGTATAAGTTTAAATAATGTATGGATGTAAAGTTCTTTTATATCCAATTTTCTTTCATTAATGAATGTTTTATATTTTTTTCTTGCGTCTGTATCTTGATAATAATCCTTTAATAATTTTGAAAGACATGCACTTTATTTAAGGATCTTTTATATGTATCTAGATATCCAAACACTTATCCCGTAACTAAGTATAGATTCGAGAAGATAGTGTAAAATTTGTAACGTAACTTTTTATTTTTTTGGCAATATTGTCGGCATGCTAGTTCCATTTAAAGTGTTGAGCAAAGATCAATCTAAATGTTTACAAGCCTTTGTCCGTTCCACAGTTTCGGGAGCTCCTGCTACTGTCAACTGGGATAGATTTGATTTTATACCAATATAAGTTGGAGTGAAAATTTTGGGCTTATGCCAAGTTATTTGGTATGTCTGACATTCACAGATTAATACAGTATCTTCAGCGTGTGCAAATGTCTCAAAATCGAGGTAATATAATAAATCATTTATAACTATTAAAAACAGTGTAGGGCCCAGAACAGTTCCTTGTGGAACACCAACATTATTATTTGGATATCACTCTTTTTATTATTGACTACCTTGATTTAAAAATTTAAGTGCTACCTAAAGAAATATATTTCACTAATATATCAATGAAGAGGATAATTTTGAAAATTACAAATCTGTATTTAGTTAATTCTAAATGTATTGTTTCAGATATACACGAAAAATATACAATTATCAGCGCATACCCCCTATCTCTTGAACTATTGAGACTTAGATGTTGAAAAATGGGTTATTCAAAGCTTAGAGTAAAACCTACGCGAAAGGATGAAATTAGAAAATTGAACGAAAATTGAGTCATGGGAGGTACCTTATAAAAGAAGTTATTCAAGAAAATAATTAATTCTGGTATTAAAAATATATTAGAATGTACGTTGAAAATAAAAAAACCTCGAATGTGGTACGGAACCTTTAGTATGCAAGTTCAACTCCCAAACATGGGAAGAAGATGCCACAAATAAAGTCCAGAAACAACTTCAGCCAGACTAAATCAATTAATTTTAATTTGTTATTAACTTTTGAAATTTTCAGGTGCCAGATTTTTGTTTTGATATTCTTATCGAATACCATAGTTTTAGGGGAAACATCTACAATTTATCATACGAATCAGCTTGTTAACAAGATTACAAGAGGCTTGAATATTATGAGAATGGATTTATACATATATAAATCTCTTATCTATGAATCGATTTACTGCATCATCCAGATATGTGTTTGACCAGAATAACTGGTGCTATAATTTCAACCCTCTCTCTATACCTATATACTTATAAATATACACAAATGCATTGTCATAATGCTAATTCTTCTTGATAGTGAAATGTTCAGCTGCAAAGAATGCTAAGGTAGTTGGCTTCTCTAAATTTCTTTGGGCTATTCGTGTTTTCTGGTCCAGCTTATCGTTACGATTATACATGATTAACTATCCATCCTAACGAGAGAGGGTAACTCGTTAAAACAGAAAGCTGAACATGTTATTTCGACCATGTTAAATGACGGTAAAATCGCCGGGTCTTTACGAAATTTGGGTAACATTCTGTATTAGTTATATTCATGCTTGTCATTAAAACAGTTTTTCATATTTCTATTTGTCAGTTTTATGTTCTCATATATATATATATATATATATATATATATATATATATGATGTATATATTCTATTGTGTTTACCCAAAGATTACAGCTATTGGCGAATTTATAAATCTAAATTAACTGCTCTCCCGTCTTGTTCGGGGTAGGTGCTTAATTGTCATTTAATATTAACTTTTATGATCAATGAAATATTTTTTTTATTTAGTAGCTCATACACAATCCATAGAAAATCACCTAAGCAATAATACAATGTATTGTATCCTGTAAGAGAGAGAGAGAGATGAACTCTCTGTGCACAGGAGCTAGGAGAATACAAAAAAAAAAAAAATTAAAAACTTATACAAAATTGAATTACACGCTAAAAGATTTATTTCTAATGAGCGCCAAAAGGTGACATTAGACAAATGATATTCTCATACTGAGGCGAACATGGCCCAATGATTCTACTTGCTAATTACAGTATTTAAGTGATTACGTTATATCAGTAATAACATATAGTTATACATACGCACATCCAAAATACACATATACTGTTTTACGTTCTATACTCATACATACATCATACTCACTTATACCACTATACAAATATTCTTCTACATTTATATCTATAGTGTTCGAATTAATTTCTACCTATTTCTTATAATATATGGACTTGTACTATCTAGGCGTTGTATTTGAAACCCACAGTTTTAGCTTTTTTTTATCAATTGTTTTCTACAATTCATAGCTTTAAGATTGTTGTCTAGTTTATTGAAATATTTAATGGCTTGGTATTTAGAATTCTGTATACTGCAGTTCTTAGTTATTTTTGGAAGTAACAGTGGTTTATTCTTGTTATACTATTCGAGTGAAAATATTTATCTTTTAAGCTGTCATAATGAAACTTGAGGAATTCTAATATAAAACATTGTTTTAGGCTTAAAGGAATTTGATCTACTGTTAGGTGATCTATTTTGGCTCTTTTTAGTAACCTGTTTTGTATATTGATTAGTACATCAATCACTTTATTGTACGCTCCTCCCCAAGCTAGTATCCCATACGTTGCAATGCTATGAAATAGTGCATAGTAAATCCTTAGTAATGTTTTTGCATGCATAAATTCAGACAGTTTTTTGAATATGAAATTAAATATTTAGATTTGCTAACTACATGCTCTATGTGTCTTTCCCATTTAAGGTGTCTGTCGAAATATACACGAAATATATTGATTTTATACATTTTTTTGTTTTGATAATTTTCATATTTTTGACATTTTCGACATTTATGACAATTTTAACATTTTTAACATTTCCATATTTGATATGTTGGCCATTTTATATAATAGTAAAATTTTTGAAATGTTTGGCAATTTCTACATTCAGACATTTATGACATTTCTGATATTTTTGACATTTCTGATATCCTGGAAAGACCTTTTTGACGTTTTGCCCTTTTCATATTTTTGGCATTTTTAACATTGACAATTTTCTCATCCTCTACGTTTTGAAATTTTTGTTATATGTTAATGGGAAACAACATTCAAGTTTTTCAAACCCTCCTTTATTTTGTAGGTATAGGTGAATTTCTATGTATGTTCGGAAATTTATTAAAACTCTACTTAGTGCGTGACGTTTACGTTGATAATCTAGGGAGTGTCGTTTACGTCATTAAGCAAGAATATTTTGAATTGTCATGCAACAGTAAATTTTAATTACAATCAGTAACCAAAGAATAAAACTAACACTCAATAAAAAAGAAACTTTTCGGCCACCAACCTCCACCAACTGCAAAACATCTTCCCACTCTATTTCTAAATTCATTATAAGCGTTTCTTAGCACACATTTTCTGTTTTAGTTAGTCGCATAAAACAATCCAAAGATTTAAATCTGGTGATTGCTGCGAAAATAATATCGGCAATACCGTCCAATCTATCGTCCAGGAAAATATTCATTCACCTATTCTCTTCATGTGACAAACAGCCATCATACTGAAAATAATTTTCCGCCTGTGCTCTAAGGAAAGGTCTTCAAACTACGGTATTAAAAAATTGTTCAGCAAAGTAAAAACGATTTTTAAAGCAAATAATATACAAACCATGTACTAACGGATAATGGTGTACACAAAATGGATTTCGATAACACAAAGATTTACTTAAAGAAGAACACATCAAGAAAAGAAAAAATTAAAGAAAATGTCTGCATGTTGTTAAATAATGAAAGAATAGGGACACCATCTATAGAAATAGCACTATTGTGGCTCCAAACCTGCCAAATGAGCATCAAAAAGGAAACTTCAATCAATTAATTAATCAATTGACAATTGTAACAACACAGTGTTGCACCCTAACACCAAACCTTTATTTAAACACTCAACCCAAGAACTCTTAAGTTGTCATCATCTAGGAGTAAACTCCTTGAAGATGACACTGTGTTTTTACAACATTTGTGACACACCAAATGCCAAGTGAAGCAATATTCTACAAATTGCTTCAATAAAACACTGTGCGATAACGATTCCTGATTTGGAATCGAAATATCACAATATACAGATAAGTACAGTACAAGATACATCCAAACATATCATATAGGAAAACTCGTGTTTCGGGCATTTTCCATCAAACTGCCCTTAGGTTTACACCTTGATTCGCCCCACCTCCCTCTTAGGTACGCCAATGATATAATTCTTGTTTTAATTGAAGAAGATGAATCTGTTTTGAGAAAATGTTTCTTTAATAGTGATTTAGCAACCGGTATTATGTTGCTCATGGAAAGTCTCATCCAATTTATTGGGAGGAACAAAAAATGGCCAGAAAGGAATCACTAAGACAATTACTTTATAGATGATACGATTTGTACACTTCGAAAGCTTGGGCCCACAAGTCTGGCAAGTCCCACATCTATTAATGAAACAAAGTTTTCAAATACTACGCGTAGAAACTTTCAAGTCGTAGCAATTTTAGCCCAACAATAATTTGGAATTGCCATATGACCAGACTTAAAAGTTCATTTGTCCTCACTGGGGCAAGTGACCAGGGTTGATCGAGGTAAAAATGTAAAAATGATTTCCTCTACTGCAATAGACGACATTTCTAAGAGCAAATTTCCAACCTCGTATGTTGAACCGATTGGAGTTGCAAATCCCTTAATAATATTAACATATGAAAACCATAATAGCCACATCAACCTCAATGTTATAGAGCCATAAAATGTATCCTTTTGATGAAAAAAAATTATCAGATCCAGGCATGCGATAAATGGTGCCTGGTTTATTTTTTAATATAAATTTGTGTTCATCGGTCAAATATTCACCAGAGACTATTTATCGCATGTCTGTGTATGAAGTTTTTTTCGAAGGAGTTCTTCAAGTTGTAAGGCATATTTAGTCTTTAGAATATCGTACTTACTCCAAAATGCATCGGTGGTGCTGCACGCATTCATGTAGTTTTTCCACAAGTACTTTATCCAACTTTTCCTTATCTTCTTTTGTTTTTATAGGTTGTTTATTTAGTTCTAATAGTACCAATTCTTGCATATTTTCTAGTGAGTCATTTAAAATATGTAGTTGCGAACAGACAACCATCAGCAAGCCTGAAATGATTAATAAAAGCTAATGTTGGTTTACTTTAAAAATTTTGAATATTTATCTTTTGTTCTAATAAAATAAAAATGCGCTCCGTGCGTTAATACATTTACCAGAATATTTCCAAGACAAATTTAAAATGATATTAAAGTTGTACATAGAATTCTTTACGAAATAAAATTAACTATAGTTTGATTGGATTGGTTAAATGTGTATAAATGACATTTAGTGGTTGCTTGGCACTTTACATTGAGGGTACCTTTTTTGCTCTTCTAACAATGAGAACTGTCCCACCAAAATCGCGATTCCCGCTTTGTTTACCCTCATTCAGCTGGTTACCTTAAGTCTTATCCTAGTCTATCCTATAGGCTGCCGATAGCCAAATTTGATTTGTCTATATATCTTCTGGAAATGTTAGTATTCCTTTTTATTTACCTCTAAAGGTCTTGCAGATTCAACCGACCTAGATTTGATAACGTCTTCAAGTTAGGGGTTGAAATGTCTCAAAATACAAATAACTATCACACAATATACAAAACACTATTTATGTACAAGGTTACTGGTTGATCATATGTGTGAGGAAGAATTGATTTACAGACATCCAATAATCTGAAGAGAGAAAACCCTAATGAACAGGCAAAATAATCAAAAGCCTCCTGAACAATCTTTCTGAAATAACATTGTTCTATTATTATGATTAAAATTATGCAATAGAAGCGTGTGATTAAAACAAAGTAAAATTCCTATAAATTACATTAATGTCAACACCAAGTTTAACACAAAGAGATTTGTTGACAACATAGAAAACTGTGGTTCCTGTAAATAAATTCAAACAGTAAAGATTCGGAAATTCCAATGTTCCTAGAACCAAGAGAAATAAAGGTAATTGACATTCTATACAAGACGTGTGTAGATCTTTAGTGATACGATTCACTATTCCATATCATCGAACTGTTCCGAAAGATTCGAAACACAACACCTCCATACAATATATCATTTGCAATGGAACATCTCTTTGCTTTAGTCAGACTGTGAGAGAAAATGATACAAATGAAGCAAATATATAGTTTGCGACGCAATGGTATTCAATTCTGAACTTCCTATTTACAAAACGTATTTGAGCAATTATTAAATAGAATTTAATATTGTATATTCACTTGATACGCTCTTTCATTTTAATAGTGTTTTAAGGGAACTAAACGAGATAGATTGCAGTCAGGCAATTAGATTTAATAAGTTACCATTTTATGATGTTAAAATAAATTTGTAAAAACTCTTATATTTTGTTATCTTTAGATTATATATGAAGTAAGAATTGCTTCTATTTTCGAAAATTGTCTACCGTATAAAGGGAGGGGGAGGATGTATAAAGACCCCAATTATGCTACATAAAATAAATTTATGTGTGTTTAATAATATACAACTATCATGAAGATTAAGGAAGGATCACTAAACTAAATAACAAACTAACTAGTTCACATAAATAATTTGGTCAAGTGCGAGTTGGACTCGCATACTTAGGGTTCCGTACAGCGTTGCCAGACGGGAAGATGTGAAATATCGTACAATGATATGAAATTTATCGTACATTATCGTACACCTGATCGTACAAAAATATTTTTTATCGTACATATAATAAGTAAAAAATGAAGTATATAAGTTTTTATTACGGAATACATAAAGTGGAAAAACCTATAATATTTCTTCTACAATTTGTTCTAAAATAAAATCAGGTTCATCTTCATCAGTGGCGTCGGCCCTTAGAGTAGATGTAGATGTCTCCGTTTTTCTGGGGTTGTATAAATTTGATGACGACATACGGTCTATCATTTCTTTAGTTGGTGCAAAATTAACGCAACCATTTTCCAAATTTATGTGCTGCGATGATAACCAGAGGGCATTTAAAACACTTGTATACAACCTGTTGCGAGACTTAGTTTTTATAAGGTTTACTTTGGAAAAGACTTGTTCACAGGAGGCGCTTGAATGGGGTAGTGATAGCACAGATAAAGCAAATGTGCTCAAATCAGAAAATAAGAACTCCCCATTATCTGTCGAAATTTTACCCAGTTCCCAGTAGAATTTGTCAATTTTATCTGTAGTCGGTAAATTCTGGCACAATCTTAAAGCCCTCCATTGTTCATCTATTTTTTGTAGTACATGTAAGTCTTCTAATTTGCTGATTCGAGGGACGTTTTTCATTAATGGTAATAATGTTTCAGATTTTTGAATATTTTGTTTACATAGAATATTTGGATTAATTAATATAGGATCCGTAAAATTGTACCTTTTCTTAATCTCCTGACACGATGTAATCAAAAAACATCTGCATCTTTCATAAAAATCGTTTCTAGTGCTTGCATCGGTTAAAGAAGTTATGTTTTGCATTATACCTATCACCAGGTACATATTTTCAATATTCAGGAAGTTTGTTCTTTCAGCTGGATTTATTTCCTCAATTTTTGTTGGTCTCACATACTTTTGTTCCATGTAAGACAGTAATAAATCTTTATACATTTCCTTCATTTTTTCGTCCAATTCAATGATAATTACTTCTTCACTTTGGAAGTACTTATATAAAAGTACAAATTTGGGCAATACCAACTCCAAAAAAATGTAATATAGTTTGCTTGCCGGATCATTCAGTGCATTATAAATTTCTTCACTTGACAGCAATCGATGTTCCATATAATTTGAAGTGAATAACAATGTAAGGGCTTACCATTGTTCTAAAATTCGTTGTACTACTGAAAGTAGTGACAACCATCTGGTTTGTGAAGGCCGCAAAATATTGTGAGGTTCAGTATTACAAAACACTTGAAACTCCCTAAACATGGCTTGTCTTTTTGAGCTCTGTTTAAAAAAATTATAAATATTACGTGCCAAATCTTCGCAAAATAATATAAATTTAATATATTTATGGGAAATATATTTAAATTACCGACACGAAGACAATTTTTATGTGAATCCCCAAATTAATATGTAATCTAGAGGTATTTTACTGAACTAATGTTATAATGATTGCATACTTGCAGGTGTTTTCAATTTTGACCAACCCCAAAGGATTTATCATATTAAATAGGTAAGAAAATTTGCAATGGAAATTTATTGGGGTTTTCTTGTGTTTTTATTTTCCAAAATATGTTATAGAGTTGAAAAATTGGACCGATACCTGTATTACTTTTCACCTGACGAAATTATCGCATTATCGTACATGTACTATCGTACATCGTACAAAATCTAAAAATATCGTACAAATACGATAATTATCGTACGTCTGGCAACACTGGTTCCATACCACTTTCAAGATTCGAATATTCCAGTTTCAGACAAGCAGGGAATGAGTGCATTTTCTTATACTTACCCTTATATCTTTTAAAGGAAGCGTTTTACATTTATAAAAAAATATACTTTGATTTTCCACACATAGACTTTTTATTTTATCTGCTTTAGGATTCGCTTGATTTTTATCACAATACATATGTATTTAATTTTCTAATTTGGTCCCCAAAAAGTAACATTAGAGTTTTATTTTACTAATAAACTTTCAGAAATGAAAAATATATATGAAAAATATGAAAAAAATATATTTGTTTTCGTCATAATGAGCCCTTTCATTTGATATATAACATGATGGGTTAGAAACAATTTTAATTTTAATTTTCCATTTAATTCTATAATTTGCCCCCCCCCCAAATAAATATTAGGGGTTTCTCCTTAATTTTCCAGTAAAGTTCAGGTGAGGGGCTATACCTCCATTTTTTTTTCAAAATTTTCCAGCTTATGGTTTCGGAGATAATGGGGGGGGAATGGGTAATTATTTTTTTATATTTTTGTTAATATCTTTTAATTAATTTAATTTAAAAATATGAAAAAATATATTTGTTTTCATCGTAATGAGCTCTTTCATTTGATATATAACATTATGAGTTAGAAACAATTTTAATTTTATATTTGCCATTTAATTCTGTAATTGGCCCCCCAAAATTAAAAGTAGAGGTTTCTCCTTATTTTTCCAGTAAACTTCAGGTCAGAACCTATAAATCTATTTTTTTTTCAAAACTTTACGTTTTATAGTTTCGGAGATAAGGGGGGGGGGGAGAATGGGTAAATTTTGGTATATTTTCGTTAATATCTTTTTAAATATATATTTTTAAAATATGAAAAAAAATATATTTGTGTTCTTCAGAAGAGACCTTTCATTTGATATATTACATGATGCGTTTAAAATTTTTTTATTTTTAAATTTTTATTTAATTCTATAATTTGCCCTCCAAAATTAACATTAATGGTTTCTCCTTAATTTTCCTGTAAAGTTCGGGCAACGCTCTATATTTCCTATTTTTTTCAAAATTGTAGGCTCAGTAGTTTCGGAGATCAGAGGGGGGAACGGTCGATTTTTTTAGTTTTTCCCCCCAGTAGTACCCCTAAAATCAAATTTTTTTCTTTTCCTGATCGGGTCACCAAATTATACATTGATACCAAATTTCAACCTCTTCCGTCCAGTAGTTTAGGAGAAAATGGCTGTGATGTATATTGTATATACGGAACCCTAAAAAAGATTTACAGTACACGTGTTTCGCCATATTATGGCTTCGTCAGGTATACAATGTATTTGTTTAAAATAATATGACGAAATACGTAAAGTGTAAAACATTTTTTATGTGAAAATTTCTGAACTATTATTTTGTAGAGTACCATGGATTTTTATCACGTATCGGCCTCAACGATTCAATTCTTTAAGGAAGAATCGCCTCGTATTTACAAAGTGTAACTGAATTCGAGTAAATAAAAAACTTTATTAGCCAATGCTGAAAGAGTGAGGCGTGTTAAGGTATGTTACGAAGCTTTCGCTTCCAATCATCAGTTTCAACGGCTTCTATTTTGTTTTTTATGCATTTTTCTCTCTTTCGTTACAAATATCTGCCAATTACCGATTTACCCTAAAGACCCTAAATCTTCCGGAAAACTTTCGAAGCGGCTTTCTAGATCAGATTCTGAGTTCCCCATACGAACAGACACGTAAAGACTACAGTATTCCCAATCATCAGACCTCTAATACATTTTAGATTTCAAAACAGGTTTTTAAATCCAACTTGTTTGGCACTGAATTCACAAATGAACTACATGCGTGGATAATTAATTTGTACATAATAAGCACCAATTATCGTTTCTATACATTTCTTAATGTGTAGGTACTTGCCTATATTTTATGTTCATATGCGTTTTTGTAGGTACCTACCTACATAGACAATTACTGTGTTTCTCATTTAATTATTGACAACACAAATATAAAAAATGATGCGAACAAGCTCACCTGTTCTGCATGCATTTTGGGTCCCTTCAGCATGTAATATCGACACTTGTTTAAAATCACATTCTCACATGTTTTACATACTTATGAACTACAATAATCTTCATGAAATCTCTTTGTGTGAGTTCCTAGCCATCAAACCCCCAGAAACCAAAACCTAAAACTCCCTCCTAAATACGCCTATGTTCATAAGTACCTAATATTTTATATATTTTAATAATTTGTAAATAGCTTTCAATAGGTAGTCAGCCATTGTGGGTGCCTAGTTAATTTGTTATGGGTGAGGTGTTTCATATTTCCACATGTCGTAGATTTTAGGACAAATAGTTGCGTGCGATTGAAACGAGACAGCACCAAGCGAAATCAGACCTATATGGTTTTGCTATTAATACACAATCCCTGTTGTGTTATAAATCCATCTAATCAAGAAAAATTTGTAAATGACTACCTGATATTAGCATATCCACGCTTGCATTGGACCATGCGTTTAACACTGGTGTTAGTACTTCGTATACGAAGGCAATTTCAAATCCAGGAGATTGATCTACATCAAACGGAAACCACAAACCAAGAGGAAGTTTAATTTTATGTTCTTCTATAATCGGATCAATCGTCCAGAAACAACAAGTTGCAAAGCATGCGGCGAGTCCAATATAAGTAAGTACTCTACTTACTATGACGTATATTTCTAATACTCTCATTTGCTTAATAGATTTTGGTTGGAAACGAGTTTGAGATATTGAATCAATTAAGTGTCTGAGGCGGTCCTTGTCAAACACAACACAAAATATTTTTAATAATTGTGTCACATGTGTTAATAACAAATAGGAAGCGTTCACCAGTTTGTGTAGATCTCCAGAATGAAGCATAATGTTGATTATTTCACTGGTAAGCATGGTTCCAAATAAAAATACTAAAATTGAAAAAACAGTTTTATTATACAAAATGGAAATTTACTATGAGTGTAGAAAAAAAAATTAATTCTCTCATTGTCAAAAGGTCGAATGAATTTTTATAATCACTTGAATATGGATTAATAAATGTATTATTTTGTAAACACATTTGTTAAATAGAGAGTTTGAAGTAAATCGTTTTATATTCATTTCTATTATGTTTAAAGGTAATGAAGGTAAGACAAAACAATTAAAATCAAGAATCATATATTTAAAACATTGATCATTATGAAAAATAACAGTCTGTACCAAAATATTTTTTAGGGAAATTTTTTATCTCAAAACAAGTACTGTTTTGAAGAAACTATTTCCCTAAATGTATTTGCAAGATAACGAAATATCTAACATAATAGCTTAATTTAACCATTGGTATTGTTGATTTAATTTGTCTTTTATTTTCACGAAATCAGTATTACAGCTAGCCTGTATCCCGCAGTTGTTTTGTCTTTATAAGCTCAGTAACTTCTATAGTTTATTGAGTTTCTTTTTCTAATACTCTACTGAATCTACTGGGTTTAGGTAGTATTTGCAAAATTTCACATATTTGCCTACACCCTAAGAAAAACAGAATGAAGAAAATTTATTAAGATATTAAGTCAAAAAATACCTTCCGTGTCTTATCCAAAAAACTACCGAAAATAATAAAAATGAAAACAACATGGTACCATTACATCAGTAATGCTTTGGACCACAATTTGATATTAAGAACGACGTAGACGCAGCTGATAACGAATAGGGTTTTACTGCAAACTTATGATTCCACATATTATTTCTATACACACAATATCAATAATTTCATAAAGCATTGTAAGCCCACTTGTACGCCGCCGACACACACTCTGCTTATATCAGAATAAAGGAAGATTTAGATCAACTTGTTAAAGTTATCCAAACGCAAATGTATAAATTAATGCTTCAAAAACATCGGTTCTAATATGGTGGAAAACATTATGATAAGATATAGAAGATTAAGATTCTGATTAATACATATATGCAAAGGCGTAACTAGCTTTTGGTTTAGGGAGGGGTAAATTGGAAAAAAAATTGTCCTAGAGTGGGCAAATCGGAAAAAAACATTGTCCTAGAGAGAGGGACAATTCAGAAAATTTTTTGGTCTAAGGTCAAGTCAGCAAATTTAGGGTAAGGTTTACTGGCTCAATGCAGGTTTTTCAGCTCCAGGGAGGGGAGGGGCAGCTGCCCTCCCCTGCCTCCTCTGTCGGTACACCCATGCACATATAATTGTTATATCATATTTTTGCAGAAATTTGGGTTTATACTCAATGAGGTTTAACATCACATAAGTGCATACAGCTTCTTAAGCAATGTGTTGTAGTCTGACATTTGAATTTCGTAGATATAGTTAATTGTACTTTAGTTGGATAACGCTTTGAACCCAAGATTTAAGTTTGTTCAGAATTCATGTTGATATTTATTTATAGTCTACGTCGAAGATTCATCTCTTGACATACTTGTTGTTCAAACTATTATTAGGGAAATGTGCGCAAACAATTTTTTTGATGTCTAACAGTTTGAATTACAGAAAAAAAATGTTGTCAATTGCTGGCCAGCAGCGATGGGACTATTGTGATAAGAAAAGAAGCATCATAGTCCGGTATTCCTTATTGTTCATATAGAGATTTTTTTCTAGTAAATTGATGGATTTTTACTCTCTTATATGACTGATCTATGTTTTGCAAATGATCAAGTGCTCTTAGGACGAGTAACAGTAGTTAAATACATTAATTTTGAGAGCAGCGTGTGGTAGTTGTATATTTGAGGAGGTTATAACTTCGATAATTAGGGGCACGATGTCGAATAGAAAGTATCGATACCGGCCTTATGAGTAGTATCAAAAAAAAAGAGTATTATACACGTAAAAGCATAAAAACAAAAGTATCGATACTTCGTAGTATCGAGTACTTTTCTTAGAGCCTAATGCCCACACAACTGACACCATGCATAATGTTAGTCAGTAACATCAGTTCAGCTTTAGGCAGCAAAATTATTCCTTTTCGTATTTTTTGCTGATTCTTATGCAAAAAGGTCTCCTAAAAACAAATCCGAAGGTTACCAAGCGGTAACCTGCTCGAGAAATTGTTTAAGCAATTATTTTAACACATAAAAAATCAACTATTTTCCGTCGAAAACAGTTTTTTTTTGTTTTTTTGAGTCTTTCTGAACAACAAAGGTCTCTTATTTTTGTCCAAATTTAATCGTTTTTGAGTTATAAGCTATTTAATTGTGGGAAGAAAATCCAAATGTGACTTTTTTGAAAGCTCTCATAAAAATTATCATTTTTGAGCCCATAAAATGCCAAAGGACGGTTTTAACATCCTCCACAACATACTGGGTTTTTTGGGATTATTTCATTGCAAAGCCTTTGTTTTTACATGTACGCGTACCGGCGCTGTTCGATACTAGTGATGTTGCGTCTCTCTCGTAATTGAAATTGAAAGATTAAAATGATTAACAATACATCTAGTGAGTAGGTACCACATCTGGATTTATTGTCAAATATCAATCTGATATCAACTAATTTTTGATTTCCCTGGATTGCAGAGCAGAATAGAAAGTGTGTCTCTTTCTAGTCATTTCACGGTATTTAAGCATTGCAGACTATTTCTAGGAACTAGATGCTCTAAGCCATAAAGCCAGGTTTTTAAAAGTAAATTTTTAAGATTTATTCGATACGATACCTACCAAAATGTATTCAATGAGTAAAAATATCGAATACAAAGTATCCAGTACAAAAGCATCGGTATCCAAACGAAAAGTACTCGATACCACTAAGTATCGATACTTTTTTCGTGTCCCTATGGATGATACAGTACCCGCTAGTGATCGAACAAAGCATTAGTATACAGTATTCTAAATGCTAACTTTTCTTAAGTTCCGTTGAATATGAATTTAGTGCGACTCGACTTAATCTATTCAAATATCATTCTTCATTGAATTTTGATAGTTTCGTCAAGGCATTGAATATTTAAAAACAATAAATTAGAGTTTCTCAATTACTAAATGTTCAGTGAGAAACTAGAAGAAACAAATTCTTAAAAAATCGCATCAGATTTTCAACATCTAAGTTGTTATTGAGTATAAATGTATAAATTTTACTTATCAATCCATGAATTGGCTTCGTTTATTTGTAGCTACTCTCAGAAATATCTATTATTCGTGAAAGTTTGTATATTATAACCAAACTCACCTACAAAAACTGCAAATCGTATATACCATGTCAACCGATTTTTAAAGCTGTCATTTCCTCCAGGAATTAACCCCATAAATTGTAGTAATTTTAATTGTACATCAAGAATGTCACCGAATTTAAAGTGTGCCTGCATTTTTAACGTTTCAAGTTTATAGATAAACTCCTGCTAATAGAATGAACCTATAACTCATGAAATATTTTTGGCATGTTGGTAATAATTCTCTGTAATATATCATCAAAACATCTAACAGTATATTTTACTCATTAATAGAGTTAGGTATGTTATTGAAACTCGAGTTTGACTACTGAGGTAATCGTGTATTTAATACAAACATATTATTATGGAATTAAAGTATTTTACTTGATATTATGGTTCTGTATTAAACTATGTGGATACGGGATGGTTAATGAAAATGTTTTTCTAGACTTGGATCGTAAATAATTAAATTAGAACATTAGATTAAAGGCTGGAATACAGTATTCTCCTTTTAATTAAGTATTATTAGTGCAGTTTGACTTGTTTTTTTTGCTACTCATCCATATTTGCTAATAATATTAGAGGTAATGATGTTAAGTACAATTAGTACTTGGTCCATAAACGGCATTGCTCTGCGGAAAGTTCTTAGGGATCTTAAATAGCCAGTTTTATATCCAAATTTCCTTACTGTTTTTGAATACATGTTATGTGATTAGAAAATAAATTAGTAAGTGAACGCAACTAAGCATATAGAATCATTTCGATTTTTTTTGCAAATATAAAATTAATAAAATAATCATCAATATCATTATTGACTTTCTAGGTTTTTATCAAGCTTTGTAGGATTTTACGATCGGTGTCAATAGATAAATCATGTCTTTCTGAACGTTTCATCTGCAAATGCGGCCGACATCATCAGCGGCGCGGGCTAAGGTGATACTTCATAGACTGCTAGCGTAGAAAAGGACAGTCGAGCCGTGAAGAACTAGTATTTATTCCTGTCTGGGAGACCATTCCTATTTAGACCAATCAACAGAGATTTTTTCGTGCAAAAAATACTATCAGAATACTGCCTGTGCCCTCACATTAAGAATGATTTGTAGTGATATTTTGCTACCTTTTTCCGCTCGCAACTATGTTTTTTTAATTTATTATAAACAATTGAAACAAGAAAATTGCGTTTTTTTTCGTTGCATGTTTATAAAATGAAAAATACTAAACTAATCTCAATGGTGTCAACAGGTGAATTGTAAAGCATGTAAATACCAATGAAATGAGCCCAGGATCGATCCGATAAGATCTTTAGTAACAGGGAAAAACAAAAAATACTGGAAAATTTAGCGGTTTTCTTTATATTATTCCGTCACTATCGAAGTTGTAGAACTGGGCTTGTGGGAACTGATAGTAATTGATATCTACCTTATGCTTGACTAAACCAGGCGCTATCGGTTTATTAGTTTTTGAATAATTACGATCTGAAGTTTTTAGTCCACTATTCTTGCAGTGTGTCTCCATGCGACATGGATCGTCAAATATCAATTCAGAATACAGATGTTGAAAGTAGAGGTATCATTCTACAACGCCTCTATTTTCATTTTTCATTAAATGGCTGTGAAATATACGAAAAATCTTAGCAAAAATGACCAAAATTTGGTGAGCGTATGAATGTGTTCGAGTAGTGGGGGAACACGGTTGTTGAGGGGAACTGCTAACAATAATTATTATCGACAGTAACTGTCACTCTGACAGATGGTGAAAGAATTTAATCGTTAAAAAAACTTCTATACAGAGTGATTTGTTCGATTTTATTATATCAAATGAGAACTGTTTGTTTATTAATATATTTATATGTAAATGGTTTCTCGTTTTTGCTTTAATTTGTGGATTTTGGGTTTACGGAACATCGAAAGAGAGCGGTCATTAGAAACATTCTTACTTGTGAGGATATTAAATATTAAAACGATCTATGTATGTGCCTGTACTATATATTACTATACGCTTCCCCTCAACAACCGTGTTTCCCCCACTCCTTTGCTAACATTTTTCAGATATGTCACAGACATTTAGTGAAAAATGAGAATTGAAGCTTTGTAGAATGACACCTCTACTTTCAACAACTTCTTCCAAAATTGAAATTTGATTATCTATGACGCATGGAGATATAACGCAAAAATAGTGTACAAAAAACTTTATATCAAAATTGTTCAAAAACTAATAAACCGGTAGCGTCTGGTTTTGGAATACATAAAATAGATGTAAATTACTATCAGTTCCTAAAAGCCCATTTTTACAGCTTCTAAAGTGACGAAGATATGATTTTTTTTAAAATGCTACATTTTTTAGTATTTTTTGTTTTTCCCTGTTACTAATGATCCAATCGGATCGAGCCTGGGCTCATCTCATTGGTATTTACATGCTTTACATGTTAACACCATTCAGATTAGTTTATTATTTTTGATTTTATAAACATGCTAAGAAAAAAAAACGTAATTTTCTTGCTTCAGTTGTTTATAACAAAGTAAAAAACCATAGTTGCGAGTGGAAAACATGGCAAAATATCGTTACGAATCCTAGTTAATGTGATGGCACAGTCGGTATCCTGATAGTATTTTTTATACATTATCAGTTAATTTTTGCTCTATTGATTGGTCTAATTGATTAGTTTTAATAAAGGAAGTGGGGCTTGCAGGACCGAACGATGGTTTTGGTTTTACGCGCCGTAGAGCCTAATACCATATTCTATTTAGTTTTAAGTCTTTTTTTTTCTATTATCTTGTTTGATGTTTATACATTTCTGTGGTGAAGGGGAGAATCACAGTGGGATGTGATTGACAGCAAATCGGTTTGTTGATATAGTATGACGTGGGCTCCTGAAATTAATGCATCAGATTTTTCCGGTTGTTAGCAATCAGAAATTTTGTTAATGTATGATATACGAGTGTTGATACACCGCTGGGTTTCGATTTATACAGCACCACATGAACAGGGTATCCCATAAAATCCTGATGTTTATTGGGATTTTTAGGAGATAGGATTATATGGCGAAAATGTTGAGTGGGTTTGAAAATCGTTTTAATCTGATGTTTCATGAGTAACTTTAATAAAACACTAACCACTGTGGTAATTTTCACAAATTTATTATTTTCTTGTCAATTGTTTCGCTCTGATGACAGGCTTCGTCAGAATTAAAAATTCACCACATTTTTTAAATGACCAAACTGATACAAATATGTTTCCTTTACTTAATCTTAATATACTTACATAATACAAAATTCCAAATTATATTAATAATATTTACTTTATATATTTACCTTACCCCGTGTGGTGGTCGGGTTAGAATAACACCACGGTATCCACCGCCTGTCGTATGAGGCGACTAAAGGGGCAGCTGCCCGCTGACCTACTACCTAGCTGTCCTTCCTTCTCCACAACCCGCACGGGATGTTCTGGTTTAAATCATTTCATCTGGAAAGTGACAACCCCACGGGTTCGAGTTACCTGGGTCACCAGGGTCAATTGGTGACACCACCCATGAAAATGGAGCTACGGAATATATGCCTCGGAAAAGAGCCGCTGCCTGGGGATCGCCAGGGCATGTCTGGAGCCGGCGCTGGACATGACAGCATGTGGGACATCGGTGGCAGGGTGCTGAGGAGGCGGACCTCTGCCGTCCAAAGAGCTACAGCCCAAGAACCAGAAGAACCACAAGAACCACAACCAATACAGTCACAACAACAACGTGACCACCCCCAACGGAGTCAAATGAGAACGAGAACTCCACCCGCAGAAAGTGTTGCGCAGGATCAACAGCCAGCGCTCACTCAAGCGGGAGTGAAAAGACAGCGCATGAAATGGACTGGCGCCATGAATGAATTTATAATGTTCACGTTTTACAGAATTACGAACCTTGGCCAGGACAAGACTGGATAGCGCCAAATACTCCATCAAGAGTTCTGTCGTGAGTATCCAGAGCTTCAAGTTACTGAACAGAGAGTCGCAGATCAATATCGTGTCAGCTTGAGAAATGGCCTTATTTCGCCTGAACAACTGGACAGAATAAAGAGCGAAGTGGAGCGCGTACTATTTGGTCAAAATACAATCGATCAAGAGCCTGAAACAATTTTGGCACAAAGAGCGGACGAGACTCAAGAACTACAACAAGAACAGCCAACCAACGCTGACCTGCTTGAGCAGATCCAAGCAGAAATGGAAGGAGCTCTTATAGAGTTTAGTGGAACAGATCCACTGACTAGACCAGCTCTTCCCAAACTAAGATCTTCTAAGGAACTGGGTATCGTCTTGCAAGCTATGAACAAATTTATCTTGCCAAACTATGTTTTAGGTGCTAATACGTTAGAGTCGCTACACACAATTATCTACTGTGCTGGAACTTCCATCTGCAGAACAATTGGGGTCGCAGTAAGACCAAAGCAAGACCCTCCCCAATTTAGACAAACACCTCGAATACCACCTTGGCAAAGACGACTTGAAGGGAAAATCAATTCTCTTTGGACAGACATTGGAAGACTGACCGAATACCAACGAGGAGTCAGGAACAACAGAATAGAAAGTCTTGCCAATACTATCATGGACAATAACCGAACACTCCCAGTGGGATGGAGAAAACATCACATCTCAGCAGTGCCTGGACAGTCTACGACAAAAGCTCTCCGTCTACACAAGCCGATTGAGAAGGTACAAAACCAGTAACCAACGAAAACTAGACATCACACTTTTCCGATAATCAGAAAAAGGGTTTTATAGAAAACTTAACAACACCAATAATAATGAAGCCCCTAGTTACCCCAGTAAAACAGACATCGAGGAATTCTGGAAGACACAGCTTTCCACAACAATCTCCTATAACTCCAGAGCCAGCTGGATTAATGAGGAGGAGGCTGCATTTCAGAACTGTGATGCCATGCAACACCAACCATTTACAACGGAAGACACATCTAACATAATGAAGCACCTCCATAACTGGAAAGCACCAGGACCAAATGGTGTACAAAATTACTGGATAAAGAAACTGTACGCAACCCACGAAACACTAACCCTTATAAATGACGTAATTACCCACCCATACAAGATGCCTAGTTTCCTTACACATGGTGCTACATACCTCTTACCAAAGGATAACCTATGTGCACAGGACCCAGCAAAGTACCGACCAATCACTTGCCTTCCAACCTTAAACATTCTGAGCTGAACGACATAATTACTCAACAACAAAAGGGATGCGCGAAAAATTCGATGGGCTACAAAGAACAACTGATAATTGATTCCGTTGTCTGCACTCAAGCCCACGCCAAACGTCGAAACCTCTACATGGCATATGTGGACTACAAAAAGGCCTTTGATTCAGTTCCAGATTGGCTCATTAAGGTACTGAAACTCTATAAAGTGAATAATTGTATTATTAACTTTTTAGAATATGCCATGTTCACCTGGCAAACCAAAATCTCACTGAATGAAGCCAACTGTTCGATACAAACTGACCCCATTCCAATTAAAAGGGGTATATTCCAGGGAGACTCTCTTAGCCCGCTGTGGTTTTGCCTTGCCATGAACCCTCTCTCAAACAAACTGAACTCGACTAATTTTGGGTTCAGTCTCAAACACAACAACGTACAAACATTAAAGATAAACCATTTGTTATACATGGACGACTTAAAGTTGATGGCAGCTACGAAACAACAGCTGCATGATATGCTTAAAATAGTAGAAGGGTTCTCTAGTGACATCCATATGAAATTTGGCTTAGACAAATGCCGAATTATTAATATAGTTAAAGGCAAAATACAGCAGGGGCACTTCGAAATGGGAGACCTAACAGCAGAGTTTTATAAAAGGGTAAGACGACTGTTGAAAACTAAATTAAACAGTAAAAATGTGTTTCAGGCTATTAACATATATGCGTGTTCAGTGCTCAGTTACTCTTTCGGTATAGTTAATTGGTGCAAGACTGACATTGAACAATTACAACGAAAAGTTCGAGTTTTACTAATAGAAGCTCAAAATCATCACCCAAAGAGCTCTGTCGAATGTACAACTTTGCCACGGTATGAAGGAGGAAGAGGATTGACAGATCTAAGCAAACTATTGGATCAACAAATTTCCATTTTGCGTAGTCATTTCCAGAAACTCGCAGAATTTTCTGATCTACACAGACTCATGTTCCTGGTTGATGACTCAACACCACTGCGACTGACGCAACAACATGTCCAATTACACCACCAGACCACAGATCAGAAATTGCTGAAATGGAAAGAGAAGCCCCTTCATGGAAGACATATAAATGACGTCAACCAAGATTATGTCGACAGTGCAGCGTCGAACTACTGGTTGATCTCTGGTCATATGTTTCCTGAAACGGAAGGCTTTATATTGGCAATCCAAGATCAAGTAATTCCAACTAAGAACTACCTAAAGTACATCGTTAAAGACCCTTCTATTAACAACGACAGATACAGGTACGGTTGCCAAACATCAGAATCTATCTAGCATATCATAGGAGGTTGTCAAGCGTTCGCTGCAACTGAATACAAAGAACGACACGATGCTGTGGCAAAAATACTTCACCAGGAACTAGCACTGAAACTTGAATTATCACAGTCGGTAAGATTACCATACTATAAATACAACCCAGAATTAGTTTTAGAAAATAACAACTACAAGCTATACTGGGACCGCACGATACTGACTGATCGGACAGTTGCTCACAATAGACCAGATATATTTTTGGTAGGTAAAGTCTCTCGGAAAACAAATTTAATTGACATAGCAATTCCTAACAACAATAATATAAATATCAAGCAAGCTGAGAAAATAACCAAATATAGAGATTTGGAATTTAAAATAAAGACTCAGTGGGACATGAACAACACACGAACTGTACCAATTGTTATGTTAACGACAGGACGGTCAGGAAATTCATGAGAAACTGCCGCCACGACTCCAACCACGGGCCTGAAAACCTGGCAAGGGCTCCCACAGAGCTAAACCCTTTTGATATCCACGATATCTAGGGTTTAGTGAATTTTCACCTAAAGGCACTCATGGTGTGCCTTAGAGAGAGTGTGATACCATACATTGTCGGGGATATTTACCTTCACTAATATTATACAGTAAACATTGCGCTTTCTACCTATATACTCATTATTATCTTACACCACTATATAATATATTCAGATGTTTAGTATTTAGTATAATATTTAATTCTGACGAAGCCTGTCATCAGAGCAAAACAATTGTCAAGAAAATAATAAATTTGTGAAAATTACCACAGTGGTTAGTGTTTTAATATAATTAATATATGACTATCTTTGGAAAACTCTGTCAAACATTAGAACGTTCAGAAAATAGGATACATATCAAGACCCATAATAATCTGAACAGAAAAGAGCAAACCGTTTACGGAGATGTCCAACTGCTAATATGAAAATATGAAACAATACCCCTAAATATGTAAGAACAACAATTAAAATAGCATGCCATGTAACGAAAAAAGAAACTTGATAAAAAAGAGCAGTGATCTTGACTGTAGTTTTGAGTGTAGTTATAGTTATAATCACCCATATACAGGTATCTGCGCATACCTTTCTGGGATATATATACAAGTATTTTTTATACTGTAGAAAATGTATAAATAGGAGATTATATAAATGAATAAATTAATGTCCCCAACATTTTTCTTGAGTTTACCGAAAAATAAATATTTTCGACTTAAAAAAGTTTCATTTTATATTCATTTAAGGGCGGTTTCAATGAAATGAAATCTTATTGAACAAAATTTTAAAAATAAAAACTCTCCAAGAATCAAATTAATGAAATAACCTTGTATCCGGGTACAGAAGTTCAGAGAGACGATGGAAATTGATAGATATAAATGCCAAGCTGGGTAATGAAAAATAATGATGCTACTTGAAATTAAATTCTGGATGCTTTGTGAAACAAACTTATGACTGATTTAATGAATAATCCTAACGTATATATGAATCAGATTTCATTTTTGGTTTGCGAGAATATATGGACTCACTTTAGTACATAATTATTATTAGTATAAAATTGAATACATTCGAATGTTAATTAATTATGTATTTGGAAACATCTCATTTTTGCTTTTAGCTAACATTAAAAAAATACATAACAACTAATTTTATTTTTTATATGAATAATTCTGCATTTGGTTCATTCAGTTGTTCATTGTAAGCGACTTCGATTATTTACCTGAATAAGATTATCATCAACAAATATATAGTCACTGATACATAAATATTTAGTAGGTATAGATATTAGCAACGAATAAAAAAATATATATTTGATCTATACAGTGAGGACGCGTGGGTTGGAATAAATTCATTTGTTGATTTTTTGGAAAAACAGGGTGGGGCAGAAATAAATTGCTACCATCAACTTCATTTTTTCAAATGGAAACATTTGTTTTTTTATTATATTTTTGAATTCTGCATTGGATTGTTCATGTACAATGTCCTATACCGAATATTAACAGTTATTAAAATAAAATACATTTCTTTTTAAAGTTAAGAAAACAACGGTAAAAATAAGGTGTTTGTTGGTTTGAACCCATTTATTTATGTCTGGTTTTTATGATTGTTTGGCTGTATTTTAGTCGCATAAATGGAAACCTGTTTTTTTAATGGTGGAGTTTTAACACTTGTTTATTTCCATAGAAACTGTACTATAATTTTACTTCAAATAAGTAGTTGTCAAGTGCAGTTGTAAAGTCCCAAAGTATGGGGCATTTACCTGAAAAGCAGCGAATAGAAATTTTGACGATGGTAGGATATGGGGACAGAACTCGAACACAAGCTGAAGTTTGCGAATTGTTTAATATGAAGTACCCTGAGCGGCCTATTACACAATCGGTAGTTAGTAAAATAGAATAAAAGTTTTTAGAATTTGGCAACGTAAGAGACAATTACAAAACCAAAGATACACAATTAAATGTTTTGCTCGGTTTACAAGAAAATCCTCACAAATCTACTAGACAAATAGCCGCAGATCAGACAATAAGTAAATCTTCTGTTCTAAAATGCTTGCATAGAAATAAATGGCATCCATACAAAGTTTATTTAGTTCAGGAACTTACTGAAGATGATTTGGACCGGAGAGTAGAATTTTGCGAAATAATGAAGGATAGATGAACCTGCCCTTTTCAAGTAAGATAGTTTTTTCCGACGAGACAATATTGTGTTTAAATGGTTCAGTAAACAGGCAAAATTTTCGATATTGAGCATCAGAAAACCCACATTAGATTCATACACACTTTTCCAAGAAAGTTTACGTATGGGCTGGAATTGTGGGTACTTCAATTGTGGGTAATTTTTTTTTGACGGAACACTTTACTTGGAAAATTATTTAGACCTATTACAAAAGGTCTTAATAAAACTTTACCCAAATGGTGAAAACCCCAATATACTGGCAGATTCGGGGTGATTTCAACAGGATGGAGTGCTCCCGCACTATTCGCGAACAGTGCGAGATTATCTTGACAATATTGTCCCAAATAGATGGATCGGAAGGAGAGGTAATATCGATTGACCAGCTAGGTCTCCAGATCCAAGCCCGTTAGATTTTTATCTTTGGGGTTACGTGAAATCGAAAGTCTACTTTAATAAGCCGGAAAATATCGAGAAATTAATGAATAGAATTTGGGCCGAAATACAACGAATCCACAAACGCTAAATGAATTGTTACTAGAATTTGAAAACCGTCCTCAGTATTGTCAGGAAGTTAATGGTCAACAATTTGATCATTTAATTTGATATGTTGATGTTTTTTCTCTTCAATTTTAAAATAAATGTAATTTTTTTAATAACTGTTAGTTTTCGGTATAGGACATGAAAAATACTTCAAGAATTCAATGCAGATTTCAAAAATTAAATAAAAAAGAAATGTTTCCGTTTGAAAAAATGAAGTTGATTGTCGCGATTTATTTCTGGCCCACCCTGTGTAAATGAGTTTTTCATCACAAAAACCGCAGTCCAAAAAAAACCCGACGTTTCGAGCGTTTTTCCATAAAACCAACACGTGAATTTTAAATGAGTATGTTCCAACCCAGGCGTTCTCACTGTATATTACCTCTATTGAATTGTACCTATCATAGAATAAGTTTAATAATGAATAGAGTTCGCCTAATAAATGAAAGAAATTGTACAATAATCTAGACTTCTTGACATGTTGCGGATAAGTTAGTTGATTTTCTCTTGAGGCAGAAGCATCAATATTCCCGATACCATCACGAGATGCTTATTTCTATCCACCGCTGGATGTAGGTCTTCCCGCTCTTTCGCAACCATTCTTTTTTCTGGGCATCTCTCATCCAGTTGGTTCGAAGTCTTCGTTTGTTGTTATCTGCCCACCTGGAGTTAGGTCTACCGATAGATCTACGTCCTAGTTTTGGTCTTCATGCGAGAATACGTTTGGTCCATCTGCTGGCTGTTCTTCGGACTGTGTCCAGCGTAAATATTGTCTATTAGCATGATAGCATGATGTACCTACTATCTATGCTGCAGCTTCACAGGGAGCTGAGGAATGCTCAAGTTTCGATAATACTCAAGGTTTTCTTAAAATGAATGAATGCCATATGGAGCTCCAGATTATATTCGTTGCTTTTTTCTATAAGTGTTTTAACAGTTTGTAGATGGTCGAATGTACAGAAGCCAAGTCGAAAGCCAGCTTTTTCTGTAGGTTAGTTGAACTCAATTTTTGATGTTTTTCTGTCTGATATTATTCTCGTGAACAGTTTGTAAACTTCTTGAAGCTGTCAGGTATAGGTATTTTTCTTTCTTTCTTCTTCTTAACTGCTCATTTTGACTTATTGGCTGTGATTTTTGGTATCTCTTCAATTCTACGTTTCGTATAACTCTGTTGCTATTTTGTTGTTGTTGGTAGTCTGGTTCATTTTATATAGTTCTGTATAAGATTTTTTGAATTCTTTTTATTATTTCAGTCTCATTTGTTATCAGGTGTTGGTGTTCTTTTTTGGCCATTTCATATCCATAGTTTCTTCTAGGTCCTTTATTTTGATCTATAGTCGCCATAATCAATTTCGTGTTGCAATCTCGAATGTCTTTACGTAGTAGTTTTCTTATTTTTTTATTGACCTGAAGCCACTACATAAAGTTTATATCTTTGTTCACTTTTAGTTTTCTCCTATTCTCCATTAGCTTTTCGTTGTTGTTTGGCATATTATTTTGGTCAACGTTCGGCTTGTTCATTAATATTTATTTATGGTCTTTTGTTGCTAATTCTCGCTTGTATGCCAATTTTGATACTTGTATTTTGTATTCGTTCAGGTTTTCTGAGAGTTTCTTTGTGTCAATTTATTGTTTTCTGTTATAATTAGTTCTGATTTGTTTATATTTCTGGGTCGTTAGCTTTGACGACAATTACACATCCCAAATCGGCTTTGAAATATAAGAGCAAATAATTTACGTTAAACTAGTTATTTCATGATACTTTTATTTCAATGAAATAGTAACTACACCTGAAGTAACATGTATTTATATAAGTATTCTATCACTTTTGATTGAAAGAAGTTGTTTAATAGCCACAGTTTACTCTTTTACTAAATATATTTTTTGTTACAGGTAAGGTGACATTGAATTTATAAGACAATGCACTATGTAGCAGTCACAGAGGTAAGTTTTGTAATGTTGTTGGATGTATAAATTAAGGTATACATTTTTATGTATATGATCAAGGTATGTCTGTGTGTTATCCTCTAATTTCTGAACAGATTCACCGATTGAGATGATATTAACAAAATATATTTGTTATGAGGAGATGGTTCATAGCTGTAGGTGGTGCTGTAATCAAATGTTTCATAAATATGAAAAGGTGTCCAAGATAAATTGTTCTACTGATTTTTGTCTAAAGGTAAAAATGACCATCCAATCATTATTAGATATAGTATAGTTCTAGTCTAGTCTTAAGCTTTATAAACACGTTCCAATTTTAAGTTACCCAAGAGTAACATATCAACATTATGAAGTAAAAGTACCAACGGCTGGGATACAGTATTCTCTTAATAATTAAGTATTATTGCTGCAGTATGACTTGTTTTAATGACTACTCATCTATATTTGCTAATAATGTTAGAGGTAGGGATATCAAGTACAATTAGTACTTACTCCATAAATGACGCTTCTATGCGGAAAGCTCTTAGGGATCTTAAATAGCCAGTTTTATATTCGCCGAGTTTCCTTACTATTTTCGAATACGGTAAGCATATAGATTCATTTCGATTTTTTGTCTTTTTTGCAAACATAAAACAATTGCTACTTCTTTAATAGATAAGTCTAATTAGTTATCATTAACCAGATGACGTTTTTACAAATATTATTTTCAACTTAAGCAATTTGTAAATACGTTCCCACTTTAAGTCATCCAAGAGTAACATATCAACATTACAAAGCAAAAGCACCAACGTACAAGTATCACATTTGATTCTTTAATGTAATCATACGTCTTCAACTAACGTAGGTAGCTTCTTTTACAGGAAATTCAGTTGAGACTGTTCATCGAAACCTCCAGGTAGGAAACAAATTGGTCGTATAGAATATAATTCATGTCCAAATATTGACAGAAAATTGCTTTTGAAACTGAGTTTGACTGGAGCTCTTTTTCTATAAGTTTTTATGGGAATAACTTTGAATAGCAATTTACACACTTTGCAGTTTTCCTGTTAAATTCTGAAGGTATCATTGACAGAAGTACACCCGTTGTGGCAGGTTCTGGAAAGTGGTGGCTGTACTCTAAGAATATGTTAAAGAAATGAAAAAAATCAATCAATATTCGCTAAAGAATTTGGTGCCCGATACTTAGAGCGCTAGCGATCTTCAAGGAGCTCTCCTTAAGTTGTACGCCGATTCACCTGTAGAACTGTTTCCTTCAGTTTTGGTGTTCAGATAGTTTAGGGTCTACAATCCGAAGGGGTAATCTATTACTTTCACTAAAATGATTACGCACCAAAACACAATTACGATATCATATGTGATAAAGCATTCTAGCGTCTATTGCATTTTCTTCTGTGGGGGTCATATCTGTAGATTATTAATGCACTTACCGCATTCGTATAATTCATCATGTTTATTCCGATATCAGATTAAATACTTAATAAATAAAATTAACTGAAAATCCAAATTGCGGGCCATTTTACTTGTCAAAAATTACATGTTTGGAGGGACGCCCCTAGTCGACAGACTGAATAATATTTGTAACTGAAATTTGTAGTTTTATATCGTGATAAGTTCTATCAGATTAAAAATAATATCTAAAGTTATTCTCAAGTATATTTAAGAAATATCACATGGAAATATAAACATTTTAACTCTATGTAGTAAAAAAGTGTTTGGGATGGACAGTTCATGTAAAATATTTTCACTAAAGAAATTGCGATATACCCTGTAGAGTAACACATAAATATGACGTTATTTATGAATTTATTTATTTTGGACATGAGCGATTTCATTAGACTATCAAAAATTTTAGATAAAAATATACTAATGGCACTAGCATAACTTTATATTAGAAATATATTCAGATATTAGTTATTATACTTTAACATAAAAGGATGTTGTTGTTTTGTTGAACTTAATTTATTTTTGAATTGGCCCTGACATTTTGTAACATTAACAGATGCTTCAAACTAACAAGGTTCTTCACAAAAATGCTGATATATTGATCCACCACAGCTTATTATAGGTTATTAATTTCCGATTGCGTTGATATCCAAAATATATGGGAAATTTCGCAAGCTGTTTCCATTAATAACTAGGGCTAACAGTAGTATTGAAACGTTTATATATTTATAGAAAAAATAAATTTTATCATATAAACTTTTTACTATTTGAAAATATTTTTAATTTAAAATATCCCGTTATTTTTTTGTGGATTTCGAACAAATTGTCGAAAAATAAATATATTTCAACAGATAGTCTTGTTCAGAGATTAACTTTGTTATTATGCAACGTTTTCGTTCAAAAACAATTACCACAAATCGATAATATGAAAAATACGTGTTTTGTTGTAGATAAAATAAATAATATTTACAATGTTAAAATATTGCCCCTAATTTATTTACTTAATTAATCCAGCATTTGTCAACTTTCGATGGAATAGAACAATCTCCAAATTACTCCAGAATAAATCACCATTAGAGAACATCCGAGTTAGGTAAATACGAATTTTGTCGTTTTTCTGTCCCCCACCCACCACCATGTAAGAAACTGAAAATACACTTTCATCAGCCATCCACCCCCTTACATAAGAAATTCACTTTTCCAAATCTTTGATTTGAAGGATACAAAGATGTTCATATATTATACAATGTATTATATCTCATTGTACTCTATACAGTGAGGACGCGTAGTTTGGAACAAAGTTATTTAAAATTCAGGTGTTGTTTTTTTGGAAAAACACTCGGACACTCATTTATACACGGTAGACCAGAAATTAATTGCGAAGATCAACTTCATTTTTTCAAATGGAAATATTTGTTTTTTATTTTATTATTGAATTTTGCATTGAATTCTAAGTACTTTTTATGTACATTGTCCTATACCGAAAATTAACAGTTATTAAAAAAATTGCATTTATTTCAAAATTGAAAAAAAAACATCAACATATCAAATTAAATGTTGAAATTGTTGACCATTAACTTCGTGACAATACCTAAGACGGTTTTCAAATTCTCGTAACACTTCATTTTGGGGCAGGATTCGTTGTATTTCGGCCTTAATTCTATTCTTGAATTCCTCGATATTTTCCGGCTTATTAAAGTAGACTTTCGATTTCACGTGATCCCAAATATAAAAATCTAACGGGCTTAGATCTGGAAACCTAGCTGGACATTCGATATTACCTCTCCTTCCGATCCATCTATTTGGGAAAATATTGTCAAGATAATCTCGCACTGTTCCCGAATAGTGCGAAGGCGTTCCATACTGTTGAAACCATACCGAATCTGCCAGTATATTGGGGTTGTCACCATTCGGGTAAAGTTCTGGGTTAAACGCGGTATTTGTCATTTTGTAATAGGTCTAAATACTTTTCCGAGTTAAATGTTCCCTCAGTAAAAAAAGATCCACAATTGAAGTACCCACAATTCCGGCCCATGTGTTAACTTTCTTGGAAAACTGTGTATGACTTTCCATAAACCATGTGGGTTTTCTGATGCCCAATATCGAAAATTTTGCCTGTTTACTGAATTATTTAAACAAAATGTTGCCTCGTCGCAAAACACCAGCACTTGAAAAGTGCGGGTTGGCATTGCAACTATCCATCCTATTAGTAAGTTCCTAATCTAAATGAACTTTGTATGGGTACCATTTATTTCTATGCAAGCATTTTAGCACATAATATTTACTTATTGACTGTTCTGCGGCTATTTGTCTAATGAATTTGTGAGGTTTTTCTTGTAAATCAAGCAACACATTTAATTGTGTATATTCTGGAAGATGTTTGGCCTTGTAATTGTCTTTTACTTGGCCAAATTCTATATTGCTAACTACCGATCGTGTAATAGGCCGCTCCGGGTACTTCCTATTAAACAATTCGCAAACTTCAGCTTGTGTTCGAGTTCTGTCACCATTTCCTACCATCGTCAACATTTCTATTCGCTGCTTTTCAGTTAAACGCGCCATACTTTGAAACTTTGCAACTGCACTTGACAACTACCTATTTGAAGTAAAATTATAGTACAGTTTCTATGGAAATAAACAAGTGTTAAAAGTCCAGCATTAAAAAAAGGGTTTCCATTTATGTCACTAAAATACAGCCAAACTATCGTAAAAACCAGACATAAATGAATAGGTTGAAACCAACAAACACCTTATTTTTACCGTTGTTTTCGTAACTTTACAAAGAAATGTATTATTTTAATAGGACATTGTACATGAAAATTACTTAGAATCCAACGCAGAATTCAAAAATAAAATAAAAAACAAATATTTCCATTTAAAAAAATAAAGTTTATGGTAGCAATGTATTTCTGGCCCACCCTGTATAAAGGAGTTTATCATCACAAAAACCGCAGTCCAAAAAAAAAACCGACGTGTCCGAGCGTTTTTCCAGAAAATCAACACCTGAATTTTAAATAAATTTGTTCCAAACCAGGCACATAAAATAAACTCTCTATCTAATAAAATTACATCTTTTATTAATATAACAATTCTTTATTATTAAAACATGCTAAAATTATAGAAAACAAACATATATACATATCGAAATTTTTATTTTGGAAACGGTTTCCAAAGAAAATTGACTTCGATAGTTTTCGTAGGATTAGACTAAAATAGTTTTATATATACTAATTTTTTGAAATGTTTATCCCATAAATTGTTTTTATGTTATTCTAATTAAATGCATTTAATAAAATATGATTTCATTATTAGTTGAAGTTATAACGATATTTATATTGAAATGAAAAAGTAAGTATTTATTTGAAACATTTACCTAGCCACACATACTCCGGTCAATATAGACATAAAAATATAAAATAAGCAATCCACCATCCACCTATTCAATCATTGAATTTTTGCAAAATTTCACATTAATTCTCTATTAGTTTAAAGAATATCATAATTGTTATATTATTTTCGGTTCCCGAGAAATGGTGAATTTTTCTTAAAAAATACCCCACTTGCATCCTATCGGAAAACTGAATTTTCTAAAAAAAGATAAAACCTGCTGCTATTAATTTTAGAAAACTATATGTATCAAGGTTTACAACCGTTATACTTTTTGTTTCGAAGAGATTGAATTCTCTGGAAAACAATAGTGACCCCCATTTCTCCCACTTAATATTTCAATTTTCGCAAAATGACGAATTTCGTATTACCTACTTTACTTAAAGAAATTAAACTTGTTAAATCTCATGCCTCTATTATTTTAGGTTCCTGAAAAATATTTTTTTCCAAACAAAATTTCTCCACCTGTCCCTCATAAGATAACTGAATTTTTGCAAAATGATTAAATACCAATTTTCACGTCTGTATCACTTTTTGTTTCCAAGATATTAAATTTAAATAAAAACAATAGACACCCCACTGCTCCACATCGAATAAAAAAAATTAATCAATATAAAATATAACCTATGTTACTGGCAGACAGTGGAGCTTTGTATTGTCGGAAGAATTTTTTAAATTAGCTCACTATTTCCAGAGGTAACCCCCTACAAACAAACACGTAAACAAACAAATAAATGTATTAGTATAGATATACTAAACTTAATATTTACTGCTCCTCACTGGTGAAAAATCTAGATAAATTCAGATTTATAATGTTAGAATTTTATTTAATGAAAAAATATTTATCTAATGCTTGGACGAAGATAGACTGAAAAGTAATGAACCAATACTTGAAGAATGCCATGTTTACGTTTCGCAGTTTGAAGGCCTTGAGTTCATCCAGTTTATTTTGAGTAGGAGAGTAGACCTCAGAGGTACTCATTACATTTTGGGCGATTGTGAAGACAGCTGTGAAGTCTTGGATAGATAAAAAAAAGATAGAAAAAATTAGAACCACCTTGAAATATTATTTATACCTATCTACTTTTTTGCCCGATCTTGCTATTTGTTTTTGTTCATACCCTATAAGCTCGTGTGCAGTAGTTTCCAGCCTACCCTCGTATTTTCACCCTCAACTTTTTTGTAATTTCTCTGTATACAACTAACTCGTTTACCCAATTAATGGTGAAGGAAAACTATAATTCGTTCAATATGTGTAATTTTCTGCCGACGTTCCAATATACAACCAATTACGTCAAATCAATTATCTAAACATTTGCTATTTGCTTGCCTGTATTGTTTGAAACTAATATATAAATCATGATAGAACCGAGCGATGTGCTCCATCATTTGCATATTTGATGAAAACTGATATTGTTTTGAAGAGATATATACTTAGTTGGAACATTAAGAAGTTAACGATGTGAAAAATGGAGTTCTGAACTTATTATTTTATCCTTCTGTCTCTCTGTTTTTCATCTTCTGGGTATAGGTCGTATCTTGATAAATCTATTAAGAAAAAGTGCTGCGAAAAATGTGAGTTACAGAATAACCCTATTTTAGGAAATTAACTCATTATGTTAATGGCTGTGTCGAAATTAGATGAAAAATCATTGTCAAAATATTATATCGTTGATTAAAAAAAATGTCTATGTTGATTTTGCTTGTATTGTGCAGTTCTGACTAGAAAATAATATACCCTATAGCTGATATATACTTAATAAATAAACCAACATAACAATTTTGTAGTTAAGTAGATCAAATCGTTAATTACAAATGATTATAAAAAGTTTGTTTAAGCTCACATTCAATTTATGAATTTGAGAATTTACATACAAAAGATAAAAACTTGCCTTTTTTGTGTGAAGTTAGTAGTAACCAAGACAACTTATTGCACAAGATATTTGTTCTTTTTTCATATACTGCTATTTTATTTCTTAAGGTTTGCGATTAATATAGCGATCCTGATTGTTTTGACAACAGCTCTAAACAGCTGAGGTACAGTTTCGTAAATCAGGACATTTTCTTCTTTTCTAGGCAACTCCGGATTTCTTCCTCTTTCACATCACCGCAATTTTCTCCTAAATTACTGATCGGAAAAGATTGAAATTCAGTGTATAGTATGGTGACCCGATCAGGAGTACATATCGTAAATGAAGAAATTTTGATTTTAGGGGTACTTCTAGGGGGAAAAACTAAAAAATCAACCGTTTTCCCTGCCTTATCTTCGAAACTATATGACGTAAAATTTTGAAAAAAAATGAAATATTTTTTTAATATATTTTAAAATATTAATTTTAAAAAAATTAAAATAATTTATTTGTATTCGTCATAATAAGACCTGTGATTTGATATTTTACCTGATTCGTTAGAAACAATTATAATTTTATATTTTCCATTTAATTCTATAATTTGCCGCCCTAAAAGTAAAGTTCAGGTGAGGGGCTACACCTCCATTTTTTTTTTCAAAATTTTCCAGCTTATGATTTCGGAGATAAGGGGGGGGATGGGTAAATTTTTTTATATTTTTATTAATATCTTATATTAATTTATTTTAAAAACATAAAAATAAATATTTGTTTTCGTCATAATGAGCCCTTTCATTTGATATATAAGAATATGGTTTAGAAACAATTTTCATATTTTCCATTTAATTCTGTAATTTGCCCCCCACAATTAAAAGTAGAGGTTTCTCCTTATTTTTCCAGTAAACTTCAGGTCAGAGCATATACCTCTTATAGTTTCGGAGATAAGGGGGGGATGGATAAATTTTGGTATATTTTCATTAATATCTTTTTAACTATTTTTTTTAAATATGAAAAAAATATATTTGTGTTCCTCAGAATGGGACCTTTCATTTTATGTATTACATGATGCGTTTGAAATTTTTTTAGTTTTTAAATTTTCTTTTAATTCTATAATTTGCCCTCCAAAATTAATATTAATGGTTTCTCGTTATTTTTCCTGTAAAGTTCGGGCAACGGTCTAAATTTCCTATTTTTTTTTCAAAATATTAAGCTCAGTAGTTTCGGAGATCAGGAGGGGAACGGTCGATTTTTTTAGTTTTTTCCCCCAGAAGTACCCCTAAAATCAAAATTTCTTCTTTTACGATATGTATTCCTGATCGGGTCACCAAACAATACATTGATGCCATTTTCAACCTCTTCCGTTCAGTAGCTTAGGAGAAAATTGCTGTAATGTGACAGAGGCAGAAATCCGGAATGATACTATAAGGGTATGAGGAATACAAATATATATTTTTCATATTTTTTAAATTAATTCTTTTCAAGATATTAACAAAAAAATATATAAAAAATCCCATTTCCTGCTTTATTTCCGAAACTATGCTACCTAAAATTTTGAATATAATAAGGGGTACTGGGGCTCACTTGTAATTTATAATTAAATAATTTGTTTAAAAGATTTAATAAATAATTATTTAAAACTTGACCTATTTTCCACTTTATCATCCAATCTACTTTGATTCACCTACATTTTATTTAATTTTGAAGGTGGTACGGAACCCTTAGTATGCGAGTCCAACTCGCACTTGACCAAATTATTTCCCTTGTATTTTATTCTGTTGCAGCTGGAATTCCTCCCATCCTGTGTACATATGACATTCTGAGAATTCTCATGTTGAACCACATTTCAAAAGCTCCTAAATTAATTAGTGCGGCTTATCTACTAATTTCATTTAGTAGTTCAATTGGGACGTTATCAAGCCCAAAAGCTTTTATATATATTTTTTGACATTTTATGATAGTTGAATGAATCATGTATTTATTGTGTTCTTTCAGTTTTGTTTGTTTTAATCTGTATTCCATTATTCAATTTATTTTTTTTTGCATTGATAGCTTCTGTTTACGAGTAATTTCCTGATGCTAGTTCAATTTATGTTGTTTTGGATATGCAAGCATATATTAAGTTTTTTTATTTATTTGTCTACTTCTTCAACTTTATTCTAAGTGGCGGTACTTACATTCGGATTCTGTTTTTTTGAATAAATTCTATTATATATCTTATAAATTTATTCCCAGAATGAGTTCAGCTTGCAAATCACCATATTTCTCTTTTATTCGTTAGTTCCCATGTTTGATAGCAATGTGCTGTTTAAACTTCATTTAAGCATTTGCCATAAATGCTGGTAAACATTTACTACTTCTCTGTTCAGTTGTTTTATACAATCATAATGTTCAACTTTATTTTTGGCGTTCTTAGTGTGACACTCTAATCCCTTTTGACTACTAGATTCCTAACTCCTGCTTTGAGTTTCTATTTATCATTGTCTCTAGAGAAGTATATAATAACGTTCTCTTTTTTCTATTTATAAAGAGTTGTTGTGATTTTTTGATAAACCCGGAGATTCTTCTAACACTCTTGTTATTTATTACCTAGTGAATACTGAGGGTTTTTTTACTACCCATGATGATTATCTTAGGAAAATTTGATCTCGTATTTTCACCATGCCTGCACCACGAGTACACAAAAATGACGTTTTTGATGTTATCACTGTTTGGGTTCATATTCTACATCCATTTCAATCTTCCCATTCTGAGGAACATAAATATATTTTTTTCATATTTAAAAAAATAGTTAAAAAGATATTAATGAAAATATACCAAAATTTACCCATTCCCTCGCCCCCCCCCTTTTTCACCGAAACTATAAAACGTAAAGTTTTGAAAAAAATTGATTTATAGGTTCTGACCTGAAGTTTACTGGAAAAATAAGGAGAAACCTCTATTTTTAATTTTGGGGGGCAAATTACAGAATTAAATGGAAAATATTAAATTAAAATTGTTTCTAACCCATCATGTTATATACCAAATGAAAGGGCTCATTACGACGAAAACAAATATATTTTTTTCATATTTTTAAAATAAATTAATTAAAAGACATTAACAAAAATATAAAAAATACCCATTCCCCCCCTTATCTCCGAAACCATAACATGGAAAATTTTGAAACAAAAATGGAGGTATAGCCCCTCACCTGAACTTTACTGGAAAAATAAGGAGAAACCCCTAATATTTATTTTGGGGGGCAAATTATAGAATTAAATGGAAAATTTAAAATAAAATTGTTTCTAACCCATCATGTTATATATCAAATGAAAGGGCTCATTATGACGAAAACAAATATATTTTTCCATATTTATAAAATAAATAAATTAAAAGATATTAACAAAAATATAAAAATTTTTACCCATTCCCCCCTAATCTCCGAAACCATAAGCTGAAAAATTTTGAAAAACTGGGAGTATAGCCCCTCACCTGAACTTTACTGGAAAAATAAGAAGAAACCCCTAATATTCATTTTGGGGGGCAAATTATAGAATTAAATGGAAAATAAAAAATTATAATTGTTTCTAACGGGTCATGTAATATATCAAATCCCAGGGCTCATTATGACGAATACAAATATATTTTTTTATTTTATTTTAAATTAATATTTTAAAATATATTAAAAAAATATTTAAAAAAATACCCATTTTCTCCTTTATTCCCCTACTCTAAGACCTCATTTTTTTTGTTTATAGGAAAAATATGAAAAAATCCCTAATTTTATTATTTGGCCCCCAAATAATAGAATTAAACGGAAAATAAATTATTAGAAAACCCCCATAGTAATTTTAGGGACAAATTATACAATTAAATGGAAAATAAAAATTCAATTTTCAAAGGCATCATGTAATATATCAGATAAAAGGCTCATTATCTGAATTACAAATATATCATATTTTTAAATCATTTGTATTACAGATATTAACAAAAATATTAAACATCCACTTAATTCCCACTTTAGAAACAACACTATTTAATTTGAAGACGCGAGATGTAAGACCGACATCTAGGATTTTCAAGAGATTCTCTTGAAAATCCTAGGTGTCGGTTTTACATCTCGCCTCATCAAATTTAACGAAATGCATCAAATGCATAAAGAAGTGTTCGAGAGGACATTCAATTGTGGGAAGCGCAACTGATGAAGGTTCCCGACCAGAAACAATATATATTATATTCATATATAATATATATTGTCTTGCGTACAAAGGAATGACACCTCGAAGAGAGTATACACTATTTAAATTTTGAAAAATATATTTTATTTATATTTTTAAATAACTTGAATAACAGATTTAATAATTTATAATTTAAACTTTGACCTATTTTGCCCTTTTTCTTCCAATCTACAGAGCCTCAAAACGCAGACAGTAGATTATAAATCTCTGAAAGTTTATTAGTGAAATAAAACTCTAATGTTGGGGGACAAATTAGAAAATTAAATACATATGTATTGTGATAAAAATCAAGCGAATCCTAAAGCAGAAAAAAGTCTATCTGTGGAAAATCAAAGTGTATATTTTTTATAAATTTTAAAACGCTTCCTTTAAAAGATATTAGGGTATATATCAGAAAATGCACTCATTCTCTGCTTGTCTGAAACTGGAATATTTGAATATTGCAGGTGGTACGGAACCCTAAGTATGCGAGTGCAACTCGCACTTGACCAAATTATTTTAATAAGAATTAAGTAAAAATGTTTCTGTTAATTATTTATGGAAAATGTAATGTGGAACCAATTCCAAACAAAAAATTATTGTTCCTATTAAAATCATTTCCCAATGCCTGATGGTACTTCAAAGTACCACCATGATTTTTCTGTGAAAAAAATACAAAAAATTCGTACAAAAATTTGTGTGCTCTTCTTTACCTACTCGAATGTCTCTAACCCAAAAAAATGTTAAAATAATTAAGTTGTACTAGGTCAGGCAACAAAGGGTTAAGTTCTACTTTTTAAGTTTAGTAATTAAGTTTTTTAAACTAAAAATAAATCAAAGTTGTTCTGAATATTTATACTCATTTTGGCTAAATATCTCATAAAAAATGAAATGTTTTCCAACTCATTTAACTTTGCGTTGAGGTTTGACTTTTTTATTATTTAGAATTGAAAACGTATTTAAATAAATTTGTTTCAAGATTCTTCCAATAATTTGCGTAATGTTCATGGCATTCATGACTTAATGAGAATCCATTAATGAAATTAACCATAACTTAAAACGCCTATCCTCTTTCTTATTTTTTGCTCGAAGTTTATTGTCAAATAGACGGCGTATTGGGAGTTTGTACAAGGTGAGCAAATCAGAATGGCCGCAATCCATATCACAGGAATGGCTCGTAGTACAGCTTCGGGGGAAAAATGTAGACTAAAGTCACAACAAGAAAAATCTGTAAGTTATTTAGAGTACATAGGGGTTTGTGGGAAACTTGTAACAAACAAACGCTCGTCATTCTGGTTGGGCTTAACCTATTTTTACAAACTTGGGCTTTTTGAAATTTGCTTTTCTCCACTAACTATGTTTTGTAACAATTGTAATAAATAACTGAAACGCTAGAGGGGGCTATTCAAACTTTTTTGAAATCATATTTATTTCTCAAAAATATTAAATACAACAATGTAGCTTGGACAACGGAATAAGAAAGAAGAATAAATTATCAACAATCCAGTGAAAACCCTATATCGATATCATTTTTCAATCACAATCAACAAAAATTAAAAAAAAATCATATTAAAAAAATAGAATTTTCTATTCATCCTTATTCACTCTGAGAGTTCATTAAGCTTGAAATGCTAGTAAAAAAGACTTTTCCATAAATTTTCAAGAAACATTTAACAAGTTGGAAATTTCTTTCCAATGTATGAAAACTTTTGCTGCTCGATTATATAACGAAAAGTATCCAGAAAGCCGTCATCACTTAAGAAAAGTTTATATTCGACTGACCCATCTTTTGCGTACTACAGGAAACGTGTACCGTGCTATAAATTGAAAACAAGGTAGATCTCGTATAGAACAAAATATTGTAAATGTGAATATTAAACCACTAATAAGCACAAGAAAATTAGCTTGGGAGTTGGAAATATTTCGAACCACAAATCACAATATTCTAACAGAACACACACAGGCACACAGGTAACAAGATGATTCATTATAACTAAAATATTTGCGTTATACCGAGAAAACAAAGATTTATCTCCGGTAAATTTTTGTGTCACTTCTGTATAATAATCTAGATAACTTTTTTGTTTCAATAATTATAATGAAATATTTGATAACCACAATCTTAGGTTGCACCCATATCATGCGAGTCTTCACCAAACAGATAACAGACTAGATTATTGTCACTGACACGGAATTCTGGGTGCATAAATTATTGGGCATTTCTTTTTAAATGAGATTCTAACTAGAGAGCGATATCCAGATTTTTTAATTAATGAACTACCAATTCTCTTTGAGGATATACCTGTAGAAATTCGTTGTAACGACTGGTATTTTTAGGGTTCCGTATATACAATATACGGATACCCTTATATCACTCAGGATTTTTGCCTCTGTCACATCACAGCCATTTTCTCCTAAACTACTGGACGGAAGAGGTTGAAATTTAGTATCAATGTATAGTTTGGTGACCTGATCAGGAGTACATATCGTAAAAGAAAAAAAAATATTTTTGGGGTACTTCTGGGGGGAAAAACTAAAAAAATCGACCGTTCCTCCCCCTGATCTCCGAAACTACTAAGCCTAAACTTTTGAAAAAAAAAAGGAAATATAGAGCGTTGCCCGAACTTTACAGGAAAATTATGGAGAAACCATTAATGTTAATTTTGGGGGGCAAATTATAGAATTAAATAAAAATTTAAAAATAAATTTTTTTTCAAACGCATCATGTAATATATCAAATGAAAGGTCTCATTCTGAGGAACACAAATATATTTCTTTCATATTAAAAAAATATTTAAAAGGATATTAACGAAAATATACCAAAATTTACCCATCCCCCCCTTATCTCCGAAACTATAAAACGTAAAGTTTTGAAAAAAAAATAGATTTATAGGTTCTGACCTGAAGTTTACTGGAGAAATAAGGAGAAACCTCTACTTTTAATTTTGGGGGGCCAATTACAGAATTAAAATGGAAAATATACAATTAAAATTGTTTCTAACCCATCATGTTATATATCAAATGAAAGGGCTCATAACGACGAAAACAAATATATTTTTTTCATATTTTTAAAATAAATTAATTAAAAGATCTTAACAAAAATATAAAAAATTTTACCCATCCCCCCCTATCTCCGAAACCATAAGCTGGAAAATTTTTAAAAAACAATAGAGGTATAGCGCCTCACCTGAACTTTACTGGAAAAATAAGGAAAAACCCCTAATATTTTTTTGGGGGGCAAATTATAGAATTAAATGGAAAATATAAAATTAAAATTGTTTCTAACCCAGCATGTTATATATCAAATAAAAGGGCTCATGATGAAGAAAATAAATATATTTTTTCCATATTTATAAAATAAATTAATTAAAAGATTTTAACAAAAATATAAAAAAAATTACCCATTCCCCCTTTATCTCCGAAACCATATGCTGAAAAATTTTGAAAAACTGGAAGTATAGCCCCTCACCTGAACTTTACTGGAAAAATAAGAAGAAACCCCTAATATTCATTTTGGGGGGAAAATTATAGAATTAAATGGAAAATAAAAAATTATTATTGTTTCTAAAGGGTCATGTAATATATCAAATCCCAGGGCTCATCATGACGAATATATTTTTAATTTTTTTTAAATGAATATTTTAAAATATATTAAAAAAATATTCTAAAAATTACCCATTCTCCCTGTTATTCCCAAAACTCTCTGTTTATAGGAAAAATATGAAAAAAAATCCCTAATTCTATTATTTGGCCTCCAAATAATAGAATTAAACGGAAAATAAATTATTAGAAAACCCCCATAGTAAGTTTAGGGACAAATTATACAATTAAATGGAAAATAAAGATTCAATTTTCATTACGCATCATGTAATAAATCAGATAATAGGCTCATTATGTGAATTACAAATATATCATATTTTTAATTTTGTTTAAAAGATATTATTTGTATAAAAGATATTAACAAAAATATTAAACATCGACTTAATTCCCACTTTAGAAACTACGCTATTTAAAATTTGGAAAATATATTTTATTTATATTTTTAAATAATTTGAATAACAGATTTAATAATTTATAATTTAAATTTTGACCTATTTTGCCGTTTTTCTTACAATCTACAGAGCCTCAAAACTCAGACAGTAGATTATAAAAGGCATCTCTGAAAGTTTATTAATAAAATAAAACTCTAATGTTACTTTTTGGGGGCCAAATTAGAAAATTAAATACATATGTATTGTGATAAAAATCAAGCGAATCCTAAAGCAGATAAAATAAAAAGTCTATGTGTGGAAAATCAAAGTGTATATTTTTTATAAATTTAAAATGCTTCCTTTAAAAGATATAAAGCTAAATATAAGAAAATATACTCATTCCCTGCTTATCTGAAACTGGAATATTCGAATCTTGAAGGTGGTACAGAACCCTAAGTATGCGAGTCCAACTCGCACTTGACCAAATTATTTAAAACCAAACATATCCTGATCGGTGTACATATATGTTACTCGAACTCTCTCAGCAGCACACATTATAACGAAAATGGTGGTCGACATTTTTAGCATCTGGCGGGCCACTAACCAATATTTGTAGCATTTGTTTAGTTTGAGTTTTTGTTCAAATGATGTTATTTTCAATACGTTTATAGACATTGTTTTTATTAATTACTAAGAGGAGGTTATATAAATATAATTTTACATTTAATTTATAATTTAAATTAACTGATCGACACGTACTGTTTACTATAACAAGCAAAAACTTCTCGAACAGAACTATCATCTTTTTGTTTTTGGTGTTAATACACAAATTAAATATTTAAAAATTATTCGTGCAAATGCAGCATAGCATATCCAAACCTCTATAAGCTTCCGCAAATACTGACTGTGATGGTAACACAAATCGAAAATTGTTGAATCGGTAGATTGTAGAGCTTACAAATTGGTCAAATAATTAGAAATACAAAAAACATTTTCAAATGTAGAATGGACGAGAATCATATCTGATGAAATTCCATCATAATATCCTAAACAAGAATTTAACAGTACAGAAATGCTGAAAATTCGTTCGTTACATCACGAAATTGCTTCATTGCTCTATAGCTTCATTAACGGCTTATTGCAAATTACTCTGCTGTGTACAAATCAACCAAAGGATAGCCCGAGTAAAAAGTGAAAATATATTTAAATACCTTCGGTTATTATTTAATGAATGACCTGAATTTTTTTTATTTGAAGAGATTTATGCTATGTACAAAATTTTAAATATTTTCTGCCCTTCCTCCCATAGGTTTTGTGATGCTGCTCTAATTCAGACCTCTTAGAGTAGTCACCTTGGATTCGTTGATTGATATTTTTGTCTATTTGATTTTTTCAGTGATATATTTCATTGATGTTCCTTAAAAACAGGTGGTAAATTAATTCTGTCGAAAGTCAACTGCAAACTGTAGCGTACTTTAGGAGTTAGGTAACCATTTTAATTTGGTAATTAAAGAAAAATAAAGAAATTTGAAAAAATATTAATAACAACATTGTATAATATGTCGAAATTAAGGCTAATTCATATCAGTGATGAAGCTGGAATGGATGATCTCTTGATTTCACAGTGGCAATAATGTAATAATCTGTTTCTTAATGTTGAAAATTCAGATTTTGTTGTCTATGGATATTATAGAGACAGTGTTCTTGCAAGTATTGATATTATGACTACACATGGACATAATTGTTTTATTTTTCTGTTTACAATAATACGATATACCTATTTATTCATAAGTCTTTGAACAGTTTATACCAATCCACTATCAGTAATGTTGAATCACCTAATAGTTTTCAGGAAAATTCAGAAAATTGTTGTGGTGCAAAAAACAATTGAAGATGAATCTGGGGTCAGAAAAAGTCCAACAACTTTTAGCTTTTAGAAAAATGCTGAGAACCTTCTGACAGCCACTTACAATTAAAATTTTTTGTGCGTCTGAATTAGATTTTTGTTTTTATATGGTTTTGAGAATCCGAATCCGAAGAGCTGAGTGAACAAGGTTTAGGTACTAGGTTAAGGAAAGTTGTCCATGATTCAGCCAAAACCAAAAACGTTGTTTATTTTGCTGGAAAACAAAGGTTAAGGGAATAATTTTGCTGGATTTGTGTACAGCTGACCAACTTACTTATACCGCATTTTTATTAGCCTGTGTTTTCTCTGTTAATTGGTCCAACAATGACTTATTAATGCTCATTTTAAAGGTTTTACTATTCTCTGCAATCATTTCTATTGCAGGCAGTACGGTATGTTCATAACTTTGCGTAACCTAACCCACAATAAAGAGTGTCCATTTTTTTTAAGGATTTTTATTGAATTACCAAAATATTTCTACGAATTTGCCGTTAACGTCATGTCAGTACCTCGTATACACTCTTATGTGCCTTAAATTATAGTTACTCTGTAAGCGGTCCAAGTACCTTATAGAATAAACTCTTTGTTATTGAAAACCGTCGTTGTTAAAATTTATACACAAGAACAGTTTTTAAACAATTTCATTTCGGCTACATTTGTTAGTTTTTGTTTTTTTCGGATTTATTTTAAATTATTATTTTTTATTTAATAGGTCGGTAGTGGTCCAATTTAAATTGGAGAACGGAATTTTACCCGTAATGGAATAAAATATCACATTGAAGAAGAATATAAACGAAAGAATTGCATAATTTCCCTACATGACTTCTCCAAACCGCCTTACCAATTTCGATGGTTTAAACTGCATTTTAATAATTAAGAGCCCAAAGTGGCGATATAATTTTTCTAAAATGTATAATATACAACATTTTTCAGAAAATTAATACGGTAAATACAATAAATCGTAAACGTCAAACAAGTGTCACATAATTTTTCTTCCATGTACAAATGATCATTGGCAGATAATATTGTTAGAAAGGCATACATGATCATTGGCAGATAATATTATCATACTAGAAAGACATACATGTTCGTTGAAGCAAATCACAAAATAACGGGAATTATAAGTTCTGAAATACGGTAATAATATGATTAACCGACGTCAATAAAGAACTAAAAAGTTGGAAATAGATAAATATAACACAACACACCAACTAGTTGTGCAAGTAGGTACCTACCCACAAAAAAGAGCTTATTTACAGTTGTTAGATAACAAAAATGAGAGCCATGTGTACTAGATCCTTAAAACTTGTAAAGGAAAAGAAAACGGACTTGGCTTTTGCGTCCCTGAACAAACTAAGAGTGAATATATACTACCAAATGTTAGCCATAACATTTAAACATCAGAGTTCAACCACCTGGATAACAAAAGTAAAAGAATTCGGTAAAGCAACACCAAACTGAAATTGAACTATGAAGGCCATTTGGGAAAATATGAGAAAGAAAAGTGGACCAGTACAATCCTTAAATGAATACCCTATTTGGGAAGGATATCCAAGGGGCGTCCTTAATGCTTTTAACAAATATATCTGCTTGACTGACGTAGTTTGCATAGATACAGAAACAAATAGGCAAAATGAAGGAAGGCTATGTTCAAAAAGATGTCAAAGAAGAGGCATGATGAAATGTGGTCAATTTGTTTGGAATAAGGGACGATAGATGGATAATGGCCATATAATTATATGCAACATAGATTACACGACCAGAAATAAATTGTACTGTCGGACATACCAAGTACAAATAAAAGTCGAATATGACATTGATGATATACATTATTGATTACATATTTGCTTTTAAATGTTTAAAATTTTGTTTTTTACTCACCTGAAATGAGGGTGTCTATACTGATATTCGTTAATCCATTCAGTGTGGCAGCAATTATTTGATAGGTATAAGTGAGCTCAAAATTGGGTGTTGATTTTGTTTCCCAAGGAAACCAACCAGCTAGCGGAAGTCTAATGCTTGTGTCTGTAAAAGGATATACACCCCATAGTGCGCATGTGACTACGCAAGCCACCATAAACACCGTCGTTATTATTTTCGACAATTTAATGTATTTCTGGAGAATTTCACGTTGTTTAATGGATTTTGGAGCAAACTCACTTCTCTGTGTCGTTTCAATTAGAGCCTTCAGTCTGCCTTGGTACCGATAAATGTGGTAGTATTTCTTGAGTTGCACGAAGTGTGTTAGAAATAAGAATAAATTCGCTGAAAATTCTTCCCTGTTCCCGATATTTAAAGTAAAATTGATGAATTCGCTGAGAATCTGGCTCGTATAGGTGAATCCTGTGAACAAACCAAAAATATAATATTTTGTCTAATTTCGTTATACAGAGAAGTAAATTAACCTTTTTCCCAAGAGTAGTATTGCAAATGTCTTGCGAGAGGTATCACTTGCGATAGCTTCAAAAATATGACTCCCCCAATTAGTAGAGTGTTATTTAAGTGATATAACTAAATTATTGAAATTATTAAACAATTAAATAAATATATTTGTAAGTAACCAAGATTACTATTAAAACATTCAAGTTTTATGAGATTTATAGTATGAAGCAGACATTGAAGTTGACCCAGAACAGGAAACGTCCTGATTATAGCATAGGTTCGCGTTGGATACGAGTTATAGCGTATTGAGGTTCTTGGATGAGGAAATGTTGATAAGATCTGCATGCAAGCAAATGGCTTCCCTGAAGAATTTGAGAAAGCCCTTGAGAATGAGATTGAGATAAACTAACAAACTGGAGACATGAAAATGAGTTAAACAGAGATGTGGATCATGGCGGAAAACTGATAGTTCGTAGATCGTTTTTAGTCCATCAGATTAAATAATGACACTGAGAAAATACTAGTTAGAACATAGAGAACGACCAAACTTGAGACTGCACATACTAAATGTGTAGAACAGCTGTAAATGAATCAGACTCTTCAGTTGCAATAACCGGTATTGCTGCACCTGTAGATATAGCCAGCAAGGCATAGGGAATTGTAGGTAACAGTGGGAGGAGAAGTCGCTATCCATATTTATATATTTCTCTCCGAATTGTCTGGTAAGTCCACGAACCATCGGGAAACTTCTTTCATGTGTTCTGGAAACTTTAAGGAAGTATCGGAATAACGTCCCTTCCACGAATTGGTTGATGGCCGATTGCACCAGCTGTCGGATGAATTCTCGTAACATTGCCCATTTCGTCCCGGAATGTCCTAGAAACCTTCCTGGTGTGACGATATTTGCAGGACTATCCATTTCGACATCGGGAAGTTTGGTGGAAGTAACAGTCAACGATCTTCGAATCTGGGCTGCGAATATTGAGACAGCCTATCAGGATGTCGATGCCACTGAATCGAAAGATTATTTCCATCATACTTCTCACCACCCTTCAATGCAGTCCAGTCAACCCGCAGGGTATCTTTGGGACCGCCAATTTCATCAGATTCTTCTCCATCATCACATTCCTCAATTCCACCAGAATCTTCCAAAGATCGTTGTATGTTGGCTCGTCCTCCGAGAATGTTTTCGTTATCAAATAAAAGATATCTCTGGTACCCATTGGTTGTTTATTTTCGAGATGAAGGACCTTCCCTAACACTGGATCTTGCTCCCGTAGCTTCTGGAACTGGCCGTACTTTTTGACCAACACCTTGTCTATTCCTCTGGACATCCGGAGATCTCGAGCCATACAATGAGCCAGGGCATATTGTATGGGCACCTCAAACAGGTTCGGGGTTCCTCTCTCGTTACGTCGTGCTACACTTTCTGCCCATCAGAGTACAGTGCCATAAACTGCTCGAAGGTCATCTCGTCATCGGCTGGTTGGATGCTGTGGACTTGGGCTTCCTTCATTCGGGCACTGACTCGTTCATGGATGTCGTTCCTCTTTTGACGTAGCTGGCTGCGGTCTCTTCTCCTGGGGGACATCCAAACTTCAAATCGCATGGTAGTCTTAGTTCTCGTCCGGTGATAATACTGGCCGGGGACTGACCCGTGGACTCATGCACAGACGAACGATATGCCATTAGAAACAAGTGCAGATACTGGTCCCAGTCTCTTTGGTGGTCAAAGTCTACCTTTCACAAATGGCGGTTAATGGTTCTATTCACCCGTCTTACCATTCCATCGGATTGCGGGTATAATGCTGTCGTCCGTGTTTTATTGATCTTCAAGAGCTTGCAGACGTCTTGGAAAAGAGCAGACTCGAAATTTCTACCTTTGTCTGAGTGCAACTCCAAGGTAACACCAAAACGACTGATCCATTCCTTGACAAGGACATCAGCAACGGTCAAGGCTTCTTGATTCGGCAAGACATACGCTTCGGCCTATTTACTAAAATAGTCCATCACCACCATAGTGAATTTATTTCCAGAGTCGGATTCAGGAAATGGACCGGCAACTCTTTCGAATGAACTGCCCACCTTATATTGCTTCATGTGAGCTTTTGGTCGCTTCTGAGGCCCATTACTTGCTGCACAAACCGTACATTTCCGACCACCCCTTAACGTCTACTTGGCAGTTTACCTAACAGAAGCGTTCTCTCAACTTCCCCAGGGTTTTCGTTACTCCCAGATGTCCTCCAGTTATACCATCATGTAGTTCTCGCAAAACCTCTGGTCTCCTATTTTTATGGATTACAATCTGCTTTCTGTTCTTGCCTTCCTCTGGAGTTTCCAGGACGCGCTTCAGAAGTCCCTTCTCCAAGATGAGGGAATTCCACTGAGCCCTGTATGACTTTATGGTTGGTGTCGGGAAATCTCCTGCCACGTAAGTTTGCGGTCTCTTCTTCCTTCCACTGGATCTAATTTCTGGTCATTTTGGATCTCCACAGATTGCCAATGGTCATCGATGGCGATAGTTCTACAGAAAACAGCCCATTTTTCTTCAGCTCGCTGACAAAGTTTGCAGTCATCAGGGCATGGTCTCCTCGATAGGGCATCAGCATTCTTATGGCTTGTTCCAGCTCGACGTTCAGTCTCGAAGTCGAATGCTTGCAACCGCTCAATCCACCTGGCCACTTGTTCTTCGGGGTTTTTAAACTGCAAGAGCCACTTCAGTGCTGCATGATCAGTCCTCAGGAGGAATCTTTTACCATAGAGGTACTTGTAAAAATGTTCTACCCCCTTTACCACAGCCAATAGTTCCCTGCATGTAACGCAGTGATTGCGTTCAAGCTTGCTCAAGGTCTTGCTAAATAGCCGATGACTTTCTCCTGGCCGTCTTGGATCTGCGAAGGCACCGCACCAATTCAGACATTGCTTGCGTCGGTATCCAAAACGAAGTTTCCATCTGGCAAAGGATAAATTAAGACGGGGGCACTCGTCAATGCTCTTTTCAGTGTCTCGAATGATAGCTGGTACTCCTCGTCCCACTGGTACTGTGCCTTCCTCTCTGTGAGTCTAGTAAGTGGCTTGGCGATGTTGGCAAATCCGGCTACATACCGACGATAGTACGTGCATAACCCCAGAAAATTTCTTAACTGGTGGATATCTTTAGGTATCGGCTATTCCTGGTAAGCTTTAATTTTCTGTTTATCAACATCTAAGGTAACAAGAGGTTGAAAAAGGGAATCTTAAGTTAGTATAGATTCTGGTCTTCCTGATTAACTTAAAAGATGGTGATATAGTTCTGACTGAGGAAAGGTTACCAAAGTTTCGCATAGTGCTTTGTGAAAGTGGTAAATAAAGTATGGTGATTAAGATTCCATCCTTAGAGGGTGGCTCTAAATTTCCTTTTAGTGATATTTAGGATGCTTTTTCAACTGCCAAGTAAGAATCCAAATTTGTTTTATTACATACATGATACCTAAAATGTACATATCATAAGTGTATTAATTACTCAATCAGCAGCCCTCTAAAATTAATTATATAAATAAGGGCAATAGACCAACAACTGCACACATAATTTAACATTTACTTCACTTAGTTCCATATGCATAATGTATAATTTTTTTTATTGAATTGCATTTTTTATATGTTGGTTCTTCCGATTTTAATACGTTTTCGAATTTTACATTGATATATTATAATTATTGTTTTATAATATTTTTAACCGACTTCCAAAAAGGAGGAGGTTATCAATTCGTCGCGTTTTTTTTTGTATGTATGTTACCTGAATTCTTCTCCTGTGGTGAACCATTTTGTATGAATATGGTTTTGTTTTATAGAGTATATATCCGGATTGGTGAAACTTCAAATTTGGGAAAAGAATTCTATTGGTAAAGTGAAGAAATTTGTGAATGAACACATACGTGCAGGGAAATCGACCAGTATCCCTAACATATTGGTCGATTTTTCGAAAACTCCTTATGGATGTGTATAGTTTTTTAACGTTTAATCTATTAAGGAAGATCCCTGGATGATCTCATATACTTTTCTGCGACGTGTAACTTGCAGTTTTGCGGAAAATCTCCGAAAATTCGAAAATTCTTATTAAAAATTTCATCTAAATGACATAACGGACATTTAATCATTAATATTTTAATTCCAACGTAATAGTGCGGGAATTTTAGGCACTGGAAGTTTTAATTGCGAATTTGAAAATTTTCTATGTACATCTCAAGCATATAGGTAGTAAAGCATAGTATTTTCGACTCCTTAAATCAATGAGTACCTTGTTTGTATACCCGGCAAATACCTATTTAAATGAAATTTTTTCCCTTTTGCGAAGACGGTGCTTTTGGTTGTCACATTCTCCCGGCCTAATAGAAAATTCAGTGACAACACATGTCAATCTAAACTGCTATTTGTGGGTTTATACACAGGATGTTTAGTTATAGCAAACAAAATCACAAAGTAAAGTGATAGGAGTTGCATTTATATGATGATTGAAATATAAGATAGGCCGTTTAGCTGTATATACAGGATGTATGGAATATAGGGTGGAGTGGACGATTGGTGGTATAAAAATGGTGGAAAAAATGAGAAATTAAAGTTATATAGAGTGATTAAAAAATTGTTATATGATATGGACGTAAACAAATCATATGCAGGATGGTTGAAATATATGCTGAAGTTATATTTATACAGTATATTTAAAAAATTATTTATTTTATAGCACATAAGAAGTTGCATAAAGTGTGTAGAGGAATTAATGGTACACAGGACGATAATATAAAATGTGAAAAATGAAATAATTTATGGGGTAGACCACAAGGAGTTATATACTATGGTTGAAATATAGGATGGATTTAACTCCTTATATATGGGATGGATTCTACTCGGTCCTATAGTTTACAGAAGGCAGCTAACAAATGTATGCTTGTTCATGGGTATGTACAGGGTGGTTGGTACTTAGGGTAGAGTGGAATTATATATAGTTATATAGAGTTGTCAAAAAAAGTTGAAAAAAGGTTACATGGCGTGGTCCATAAGGCATAAATATATTTTGGGCTTATTAAGTCAACGCGTACTAGTCCATTTTATTCGTAAACATTTACCTGTCAATTTAAATGAAAATGTATCATTGTATAATGTTGAGGCTTTCGATGTTACCTGGTCCTGTCTATTAAGGTTATACATACAAAATAAAAAATAAAAAATGAAAACTACCTGAGTTCAAAAAAACTAAAAAGTTGAAAATAAAACATTAAAAAAAAAAAAAAATGTAACCGACTTCCACCTATAACTAAAAAGTTAAAAATAATTATAACAAAATATAACTCTAGCAAATAAGTAACACATTCAATGTTGTTATGTACCTACCCAGGAAGTAAAAAATGTAAACATTAAAAGGTGCTCATTCTGTACAAATTAATTACCTACCAATCTAGTATATTTTTGAAGTCGGTGCCTAGCAACAATCAAGTTTGATGAATTAGTAGATAAGTTCGCAATGAAGGATTTTAGATTTGCTTGGCACTGACTTCAAAAATATACTAGATTGGTAGGTAATTAATTTGTACAGAATGAGCACCTTTTAATGTTTACATTTTTTACTTCCTGGGTAGGTACCTAACAACATTGAATGTGTTATTTATTTGCTAGAGTTGTATTTTGTGATAATTATTTTTAGCTTTTTAGTTATAGGTGGAAGTCGGTTATATATTTTTTTAAAATGTTTTATTTAATATTTAGAAACTTTTTATTTTTATGGGAATTTAGTTTTATTCTTAATTAGGTACTAGATATCAGCAATATTTCCTAAGTTTATTTAAAAACCACGATATGTTGAGCTATACGTTATTCAGAAAAGCAATTTAATAGATGGTTTAAAATTATATGATTTACGTGTGGATATTAAAACAGCCCTATTGGATGAGAAAAAAATACATTTGTACATATGATAAGATCCATTTAATAAAGTAAATGAGAATTTGCATATGTAAGTATTTGGAGCTCAATAGAACATTACATTCCATGTTAGAGTAAATTCAGCAAATGTAGATTTTATATCATCAAGTTTTTATTAGGTTCTAATGTCCAATTTACACTCTTACCTATGAAAAATGCTGTTCTTAGAAAACGCAAACTGAAATGCGTTTCTCTTCCAGGAAGTACAATACCAAAGTTCCTTAGCCAGTGTAGATTCAAACTTATGATCTCAGCAAAATTGAAAGACAATTCCTGGCGTTCTCTCCATTGAATAGAATGCGATTCTCCCAGCTGGCTGGTTTTGGAATACGTCTTTTCCATCATGCTTTGAAATAAACCTCTCACGAAAATCATGAATCGAAATCTGATGAGAAACGTAATTTTACTTCATACATAAATTTCTTGTTATCATGGAAAGGGTTATTTGATGGAGTTAATTACTAGTTTCTAATATCGATTAGAGTTTGTAATTTCTAGATTGGAATGGGAAAATTTGAATGATTGGCGTACGTATATTTTATATGGAGTGCGGCTTCTGCTTGAAACCCCTAATCAAGATTGAATAATAGTATAAAAACAGTGGGAAGGATTATTGTGGTATGCTTAGAATTAATTTTCAACTGATCGTATATAATTTCGTTTGGGAATATGTACACTAATGGTGAATATTTAAATTTTCGTGTCTGCTAAAATGAAATATTGGGATAATTTTACACAAATTGTAATAATGGCATGGAGTTTGAACATGCATCTAAATATAATAGCCTATTAAAAATTATATAACAGTTTTAAGTAACTAAGGACTAAAGAACTACATATAAGTGGGCTTTCATGATTTTAATTTTCTTAATTATCAGAAATGTATTCAAACCTTTAATTTAATTTTTAATACAAAAGAACATAATTAGCAAGTTTTTTTCGGAACTGAGTCCAATCAACAGGGGAAGATTCACTAACAAACAACACAGATCCACGAACCAGATGTCCAATTTGCCGAATTAGCTCAAGTTTCCCAGATATCCTAAGGGGCCATTTATAAAATATGTCACACTAGATTTTGCTTTCTCATACCCCTCCCTCCCCCTTCGCCATACTGCGTCACACTTTCTGTGACCCCACCACTCTAAAGAATTACGTCACAAAAGCTAAAACATCCCGATTAATTGTCTTCTAAACGTTGTTTGTGGCATGTTCTTGATTATTTTTATGTTTCTTTGGGGAATAACACCACAATAGAAATAAAACTACGTATATTGCAGGAATACCAAACGTTTCAAAGTCTATTCTGACTTCGTTGTCAATGGCTTTATATTTATTGATGTAATTGCAAAACTTCTGAAAATGCCACGTTGATTTATGAATAACAACATTTAAGAATTGACATTATGAAAATTTGTTGTTTTTAGATATACAGGTAGCACAAACAAATCTCTAAAGAATACATGAATTATAGTTAACCAGCTGTTATCAAATTAGAAGAATTTGAAAGAGTTGTCTTTAGAAATTTATAAGTGGCGTTGCCATTAGGTACGACTTTGTCGGGTATAAGATATCGCATTCGCCAAAAATCGGCGATCAAAGAATTCTATCGGATGAATTTCAGTAACAATCCCATTAACGTCACTAAGGGAAATACCTAGGAAAAACCTTATGAACTATTTCTATTGTGGTGTTATTCCCGTAATAATACAAACCTTTATTTATCTCGAAATAATCGATACGCTAACAACTCATTTATAATCCCGTTAATTAGGCTCTAATACCGTAAATACATGTCAACACTATTATATTCTATTTTACTAATAAAGTCTTGAGTAGTTTCATTATATAATATTATAATGTAGGTAAAGAGGAACCGTTTGTGATGAACGTCAACGCTAGCGCCGACACAAGTAAATATACCAAGAAATAAGCTATTGTGACTAACATATATACGTAAAAATATTTATATACATATCTACAAAGCAGAAATGTTTGATCAACTGAGAATATCCCAGTTCCTTAAGTTCCCACCACCACCTATGTCCCGCTAACTGTATCCGCCCACCCCCCTGTATGCTATTTTATGAACGACTCTTAACCTAAAACTGCAAAATAGCTATTTTTCGTCATTTTTTTTCGTGTCAATATAACAGGCATTTTCGATGAAGAAAATTTGAACTGTCTGTTTTGAAATTTAAAACTAACTACAGATTGATTTTAAAAATTGTTGTGTTAAAAGAAAACAATATGTTTTTCAGGACTTTGAACATTTTTCCTCAGTGATAATTTCTGTCAATAATATGTTAGTATAGATTTGGTATTTAGGTTTATTAGGGGAATCTAAGAGCTTTGACGGTGTTTGTATCTATTAAATAATCTTCGCATGATAACATTTAAGCGTGTAATTTAAACATAATGGTCTTCAGAAAAAGCTGAAATACTCTTGAATATTCTTCTTTTTATTTTTTCCATGTAAATTATAAAGCATAAATAATTTGGTCAAGCGCGAGTGGGTTTGGATATTAAGCATTCCGTAGCACCTTCAAGATTCAGGGAATGAGTGCATTTTCTTATATTTACCCTAATATCTTTTAACGGAAACGTTTTAGATTTATAAAAAATATGCACTTTTATTTTCCACAGATATACTTTTTATTTTCTCTGTTACATGATTCGCCTGATTTTTATAAAAATATGTTTTTAATTTTCTAATTTGGCCCCCAAAATTAACATTAGGGTATTATTTTCTATAATAAACTGTCAATGAACCCTTTTATAATCTATTGTCTCAATTTTAGGCTATGTTGATTAGAAGATAAAAGGGTCAAGTTTTAAATAATGAATTATTAAATCTTATAGACAAATTATTTAAAAATACAAATAAAATATATTTTTAAAAATTTTAGATAACGTAGTTTCTAAAGTAGGAATTAAGTCGATGTTTAATATTTTTGTTAATATCTTTTAAACAACTTATTTAAAAATATAATTTTTCTGATAAATTTCAAGTGATCCGGAGTACTCCTAATCATTTTCAAAATTTGAGGTAGTATGGTTTCGGAAATAAAGCGAGAAATGAGATTTTTTATATATTTTTTTAATAACTTTTAAGCAATTAATTTAAAAATAATGAGCCCTTTCATTTGATGTATTGCATGATGCATTATTTTTTTAATTTTCCGTTTAATTTTATAATTTGGCCCCCAAAATTAATATTAGGGATTTCTTCGTATTTTTCCTGTAAACAATTTTAGGTTTCATAGTTTGGGGAATAAAGGGGAATTGTTTAATTTTTTAAATATTTTTGTTAATATATTTTAAAATATTACATGATGCATTAGAAATGATTTTAATTTTATGTTTTCCATTTAATGCTGTAATTTGCCCCCTAAAATTAATATAAGGGGTTTCTCCTTATTTTTTCAGTGTAACTCTGATAATTTTTTTAAAATTTTTACGTCTTATACTTACGGAGATAAAGGAGGGGGAATTGGGTATTTTTTATACTTTTGTTAATATCTTTCAAATAATTTATATTAAAAATATTAAAAAAATGTGTTTGTATTTGTCAAAATGAGCCCTTTGTTTTGATATATTACGTGATGCGTTAGAAACAATTTTAATTTTATATCTAATTCTGTAATTTGCCCCCCAAATTTAATATTAGAGGTTTCTCCTTATTTTTCCGGTAAAATTCAGGTGAGGCTATATATCTCTAATTCTTTTAAACCGCTTATAGTTTCGGAGATAAAGTAGGGGGAATGGGTAAAATGTTATATATTTTTGTTAATATCTTTAAAATAATTTATTTTAAAAATATTTAAAAAATATATTTGTTTTCGCTATAATATTTAAAAAAATGTGTTTATATTTGTCACAATAAGCCCTTTGTTTCGATATATTACATGATGTGTTAGAAAAAATTGTAATTTTATATTTTCCATTTAATTCTGTAATTTGCCTCCCAAAATTAATAGTAGAGGTATCTCCTTATTTTTCCGGTGACATTCAGGTGAAACCCTATATCCCTAATTTTTTTCAAGATTTTACGACTTATAGTTTCGGAGATAAGGTAGGGGTAAATATTTTTATATTTTTGTTAATATCTTTAAAATTTGTTTTCGCCATAATGAGACCTTTCATTTGATATATTACATGATGTGTAAGAAACAATTTTAATTTTATATTTTCTATTTAATTCTATAATTTGCCCCGCAAAATGAATAGTAGAGGTTTCTCCTTATTTTTCTGGTAGGATTCAGGTGAAGCCCTATATCTGTAATTTTTTTCAAATTTTATTTTACTTTTTATAGTTTCGGTGATAATAATAATCGATTTTTTTGTCCCCCCCCCCCTTAAATCAAAATTTCCTCATTTACGATATGTACTCCTAATCGGGTTTCCAAACTATACATTGATACAAAATTTTAACCTTTTCCGTCCAGTAGTTTAGGAGATAATTGTTGCGATGTAAGAGAGGGAGAAATCCGGAGTGATATTATAAGGGTATTCGTATATTGTATATACGGGACTCTAAAAAAGTCTTAGAATATATTTTTTTGAATTATTGAAACCCAAAGGACTACAACTCTATTTTAAAGTCGATTTTATTTATTTTTTAATTAAATGCATTAATTAATATTATCCCGTTGACCACAACCCTTGTAAATAAAATTTTAAAAATATAGACATTTTTATTTCGAAATATGTTTGTCGAACTTCTCTTGAGGAACAAAATAAACTGTCGATGGCCACTCTAGTACCAACCCTCGCAGAAGATAGACAAAAAGAAATTTGATTTGTATATAACAGTTTTTATAGTTTGTTTTGGACTACATTTTTACGAGCATTTTCTTGCAAACATAAATTTTCACAAAAAAAGGTTTTTTCGATATTTCTCATTAAATGTATTTTAATCATCCAAAACATATCTTTTAGATATTTTTGGAAGTTACAAATTTCTGATTTAACTATTTCTGATTGATGATGAATTTTCAGTTTAATCTCAAACAACCATATTTACTTTTCAATTCGCTCTTAAAATTTAAGTTAGATTTTTAAAGATACACTTTTCAACACTTTTTTACAGACAGAAAGATAATTTCCTTCTATTCATCATAGTGAGATATTTTTTAGTGCAGTGAATCTTGAGTTTTTAATATAAAGGTTTGTACCTGCATTTTTTTAAATAAATCTTGAGAAGTATACATATTAGGTATAAGGTAATCTGCGCAAAGTGTCTCTAGAATTTTATGTAGAATCTGAAAATTTAAAATATGCTAAGTGATGTATTTAAATAATTAAGTTTGACGTGACTTGGGGACACCCTGTATATACCGAAATGTTGAAAAAATCTTCTTTAGATGAGACATAACGACAAACCTTTGTCTACAATATTTCATAACTAGCTGACTTTCGATTGACTTACTTTACTTTAATATTTAAAATCTTCGGATCCTCTTATTTATTTTCTATTTTAATCTATGCATAGTCCCTTAGTAAATTTTGAATAAAGTATATATTTACTTTCCAAATGAGTTCCCTGGGAGATAATAGCAAAAATTATTTAGAGATTTTTAATCTAAAATTTTATTTAATAATTTATTCATCTATTTGCACTGCTTTCAACAATCATAAATGTAAACAAAACAAGTCTGGGAAGCTGTCAGTGAAAGTCATAATTAAAGCAAAGGAATGCACATATTTTTACTTTCATTCTTTTGTAAATATCACTTTAGTTTTAATTTTCTATATAGCATTGTTTGAAGACTTTATTCAAATTGAAATGTTTTAAATTTTTTATGTAAGTAATTTTTTTATAGATTATAAAAAATGAGAAGCTCAAATATTTTAAAAAATTAAAGAAAGTCTTAATCAGTGGGCAATTATCTTGCACATGAATAATTTTTTATAATATTTTTATATTGGAAATAATACAAATAAAATGGGACAGATTTAAATTTTTATTTAAACTGGCATGTTTTTCACAACTAAATGGAGGATGTTAGTAACTATAATTAATCACAGTTATTTATTGTTTCTTGGTTTTCTTGGCATTGGCATCACGCGCAATGATACCGTGACTGTAGAGACTTGGGGACAAAAGAGATCCAGATGAATAAGAGTATCCTGAGTTGAGACCGCCGTTTAATCCAGATCCAGCTGTCCATCCGCTGCCCAAAGCATCAGTGGCAACTCCAGAGCCAATAATTCCTCCAGAGCTTAATCCACTTCCGATAATTCCAGAGCTGAGACCAGATCCAACGAGTCCAGAGCTGAGACCAGATCCAATGACTCCAGAGCTGAGACCAGATCCAATGACTCCAGAGCTGAGACCAGAGCTAAGTCCTGAACTGATAATTCCGGAGCTAAGTCCAGATCCAACCAATCCAGAGCTACCAACTGATTCAGAAACAACACCACCAGCTAATGCTGGAGATGCAGCAACGATAGGTCCAGCAGTAACCCCAATGGAGGCTGGAGTGCTGCTGACTACTGTGGCGCCACTTACTACTGGAGCACTGCTGAATACTGAAGCTCCTCTAAGTTGGGCACCTGTGGCAACAATTTGGGGTGCTCCGTGACCAAGATGACGGACGGTGGTGTGGATGTTGACGAGTTCTGGAACTTTGACTAAAACTGGTTCTGGAACTTGTACTGGGACTGCTTTTGGTACTGCAACAGGGTAGGGTTGAGAAACAGGTACTTGGACAGGTTCAGGTACTCTAACGTAGACTGGTTTATCAACTGGAACAGTGACAGTTCTTGTAACATGTACAGGGTATGGTTTTTCTACAGGTACTGGTACATTAACTCTGACTTGGTAAGGAACAGCGTGAGGTACTTGTACTGGATATGGTTTTTCTACTGGAACTGGTACATTTACTCTTACTTGTACTGGAACAGGTTTGGATACTGGAACTGGGTATGGTTGAGGAACTTGTACGGTTCTTGTAACTGGAACTGGATAAGGTTGTGGTACTGGTACTGGTACTTTGTTTACGACATTGTGAACGGTATGTTTGGCTACTTGTTGAGTAGTAACTGAGCCAAGATAATGTTGTGCAGTAGCTGCTCCAGTAGAGTAGCCAAGACTGGAGTAACCCAAGCCTGCTCCAGAGCCAAGACCATATCCGTAACCTGCACCATATCCATATCCAGCACCGAGTCCCAAACCAGAACTGTAGGCACTGCTTCCGTAAAGACCGTTTCCGTAAACACCGCTTCCGTAAGCACCAGCATCAGCAATGCCAGAGCCAAGAGCAGCGCCAGAGGAGATGACTTCACCACCAATAGCTCCACCAGAGACAGCTCCGCTAGAGATCACTCCGCTAGAGAGAGCACCTCCTCCGAGAGCACCACCTGCGATAGCAGCTTCACCAAGGCTGCTTCCTACCAAACCAGATCCATAAGAGCCGGAACTGTACAAGCCACCACCCGAAAGTCCAGAATATCCAAGACCAGAATAACCAAGTCCAGAATAACCTAGTCCAGATCCGTGATATCCGCTGCTATAGAATGAAGGAGATTCAAGAATACTACGTTTTGATTTTGGATCTTTTTTGCTGCCAGCGGAAGCTGCGGCTACGAGAAGTGCAACAATCTGTAAAAAAAGATTGATAAGCTTATGGATTTTTTTAATGCAATCTTCATTCAGATATTATAAATGTTAAATTGTTGTTGTTGTTATTTCCATCTTGAGCATAGAAATTATTTATGTAAAAGACTCTTTCGAAAGAAAGAAATTTAAAAAATGACATGTATATGCTGTTCATTGAGAAATCTATGTTAAATATTTATTTCTATAGGAATTTTTCTTTTAGGATTTGGGTGAAATATATTTAATGCGGTAATTATTATTATTAATGAAATCGTAGTAAATATTTATAGTTTAATAAAACAGCACTACATCTTACATAATTATTATTTATGCCAATGAATTTTTGATATTTACAATTTTTGCGTAAAGGGAATAACCCCAAATGCATGAGTAAGTAGATTCGATACAGTTAAATGAACTTATTAATTAAACTGCAAAATATTATAGTGATGTAAACCGCTTTTATTCAAATTTCATTTGAAATACATTTTAAAACAATTTTGAAATATCTAAATAAAACATGAATAAATAAAACATAAATTGAGGTAAAGAATAGTTCTATTCACAGCTATTGCAATTTACTTATTTAAATTTAAACTTTTTAATTTTACTCAAGAGTGGTGTGGTAAATTAACCTTATCTTACAAATAATTTTTTTTTTGAATAAAAGTGTTCTTAGCGATGTTTTCGGTGGAACTTACCAGAAAAGCCTTCATCTTGTGTTCGAAGCACCGACACTGATGCAAATCTGATCACAATCCGCCTTTTTATATCCATATATTTAATATACGAAGGACGATTTTAACCAGTTTTTCGGCAACAGATTCGATTAAACATCGAAATATCATTCGTAACATCGGCAGTGATGGAAGATGCTACACTCTCATATATATGAGTATAATAATTTGGATTATTTGACACTTGTGCATTACAACTTTGAATAAAAATATTCCTAAGACTTGAAATACTTCAAATCTATGTTTATAACATTTTTCAAAATAGTTGTTTAAAAATCGCCGTATTTAACAAATCACAAGAGCTTGCAGTGAAGATTTTTAGACATATCCGACCAGTTTACGTTTTATTTATTTAAGCTAGTATATTAGAATAAAAGTGTGTTGTTTAAAGCTTTAATGTTTAATAATATACTAGTCAGCTATGCATTATATTAGCCAAAGAAGGGAACATTATTGTTTATAAAAATTGTACATTGGAGAAATTTACATCTTTCAGTTGCAACAGACTTATTTTTAACATTTCGGTCCTTATTCAACAAACTTTCGCCTTTATAAATATATATTTTTACCTAAATATTTTTTTGCCTTTTAGCATTATACAGTATGGAACACCTAAATGGAATAAATTCGATAACGAATAGAGTAGGGCGTGTTGGGAAAAACGATTGGACACATCGATTTGTATTTTTAAATGAGCATTTTTTCCACATGAAAATTATATAGGGTGTGTCATGTGACAGTGGCCAATACCAACTTTCTTAGTTAAAGTGCAAGGCCCTGTATATTATTTATTTTTTGGGTTCTCCAGAAAATTGTAGACACAAATCATGTACAATGTCCTACACTTATCTTGAACTGCTTCAGAAATACTAAGTGTTTTCAGGTTTATTACAAAAATTAACATTAAGAAAAGAAAATTATTATTTTATTTCACAAATTAGCTACATTACATTCAATGCTTGATTCTCATTTAGCTCTTGATATTGAAATAGTAAGAAAAAAACATTCCTGTGTTCCTGATTTGAAAAAAAAACGGTTTTGTATATTTTTGTCAAAACTCATTTTAAACATTTCTTACGTTGACATTAATGGTTTTTTGTTTTTTTTATATTATTAAGAAATAATCAGTATTACTTATTAGGTTTTTAGTGTAACGTAGCGAATTTGTGAAACAAAATAATTTTATTTTGGTAATAAATCTGACAACACTTAATATATTCAAAACTGATGAAGATAGGTGTAGGACATTGTACATGAATTATGTCTAGAATTTTCTGGAGAATCCAAAAAATAAATAATATACAGGGGCTTGCATTTGAAATACGAAAGTTGGTATTGGTCACTGTCACATGACACACCCTATATATTTTTTTGTTGAAAAAAGTGCGCCTTTAAAAACACTAATCGAAGTGTCCAAGCGTTTTTCCCAACACGCCCTCCTTTATTCGGTAACGAATTTATTCCATTTGGCTGTTCCACACGTATGATTGGGCTCAATCATCCCACTGGATACTTAAAAAATTTCAGCTTAATTCAGCACAAAGATGTTTAAATTATATGTTTGAGACACAACTGGACAGCACAAGCTCAATAAACGCAGTTTATACAGTGAGATCCTAAAGTAAACATTCATATCCTACGTAATTATGAATGTAAATAAAAAATCCTTAACCATGTCAATTTTTTAAATGAATAAATTTATTCACCTGCCCCTTCAACTCCCTAGGAGTAACCAGTACCCCTCAAACATGTCATATGAAAAGGGGTAGTTTGTGATGCAGCGTAAAAATGTTTTCAAATCAGCAATATGGAATTTTTGATTTTTGGACTTGGTAATATTTTTTGAATTTGTAAAATAATTAATAAAGATGGAAGTCATTAACAACATTTACAGTAATTATATTCTATGTCATATGATCTCCTTGACAAACTAATAGACGGTGTTGAAATTTTTCGAGCCCGTATTGCAACATCTGGGAGCTGATTGGATTAATTTCTTGCATTATTCGGTGTTTTAAATCATCAATATTGTTGGTTTACTGTTGAAAATTATTGACTTTAAATAGCCCCACAAAAAAACTTTGGAGTCAGATCGCAAGAACCGGTTCGCCACGTCTACCGATCCATTGATGCGGAAAAAAGTGATTGGGATAAGTTCGTAGTGCTTCTGTGTGTTGAAAACATATGCGTGTATTAATGTCTGCGCGTTGTACAGTATCAGGAAAAAGTTGTCTTAATTAAGGAATTAAAACTTTTTGTAATAAATCCAACTCGCCCCGGTTAATGCCTCCTCAAAAAATATAGACCAATAATTCTGTTATTTATTATACCAGTCCAAACATCCACTTTAATAGGATACTGAGTGTGACCTTTCCTCAGCCTTTAATTCAGATCGCCATTCAATTTCGCCACTTCTATCGATCCATCGATGCGGAAAAACCTGATTGAGATAAGCTCCAACTATTGCTGCATAATGTGGTGTAACTCCATCTTCTTGAAACTATATATTTCTGTTCATCTCTGCGCTGTTAATAGTATCTGGAAAAAGTTAAATGTTGTCCTAACTCAGGTATATAGGAGTTTCAGATATAACTAGCTCACAGAGACTCCAAATCGAGAGTCGTACTGTTTGTAAGACTGTTTTCTTGTAATTGCTAGGAAAGAAATCACACGAAAGAATTCGTAGTTTAAGAACCTTTTAAAGAACTTATGATCCTCTCTTTTCGAGATTTATCAATCCATTGAACGCAAGACAATATGTTGTTTCTAGTGGAGAACGTTCATCATTTGTGGTCTCCTCAACTTTCGTATTGAAATATAAATTATTTTTAAGTTTTGTTGGGAATAATACCACAATTGAATTTAAAAAGCTGTATATTGAAAGAAAATACCAAACGTTTCAAAGTAGATTCTGACTTCGTTGTCAATGGTTTTAAAATATGTAATGAAAATGTAAATTGCAAATTGAAAGTTTGATTTATGACATTTAAGTTGACATAAAAAATTTTGTTGTTTTTAAATATACAGGTAGCACAAAAAATTCTAAAGATCATGTATTAAGTCAAACAGCATTCAAGTTGGAAGAATTTGAAAGAGTTGTCTTTAGAATTTATAAGTCGCGTTCCTAGGTAGGACTTTGTTATAAGATAGCGCATTCACCAAAAATATTTCAGTGATCCCATTAACGTCAAAAGGGAAAACCTATGGAAAACCTTATGAACTATCCCGATACTGGGTTGTTCGAAAGGAGATGACCATTAATAATTCCTTCCTTAATTGTCGGTAACCAGATACGATTGAATTCTACAGAAGTAGAAGCGATACAATCGTCTTCATTCAAATGTCATAAATCAAACTTTCAATTTGTAGTTTACATTTTCATTATATATTTTAAAGCCATTTTGGTATTTTCTTTCAATATTCAGCTTTTTTAATTCAATTGTGGTGTTATTCCCAAGAAAACTTAAAAATAATCAAGAACATGCCACAAATAACATTTAGAAGACAATTGAAATATAAAAATCAAAATAAAACTTAATGTGTAATATACCGATGATTTAGTCATCAATATTGTACTTAAAAATGGTTTGATAGTAGCAGTAGCTCAGAAGGAAACAATGAAAATTGTATGACTATCTACTATTTGAAATTTAAACCTTTTCCATTCTTTGATATTTATTCTTGGTAGGTAGACCAAAATTGACATTTTTGGTTTCCTTAGGAACCGTAATAGGAAGCATACGTTTCTCATATACGATAATACTGCTTATCGTTTCATAGATATGACACCCCCTATATATATACATCTTTAAAAAAAAATGCGCCAACACTCAGCTGGAGATTTGTCATCAAAAAGTGAGAAATCTAATTGATTATAAAGGTAGCAGGTTTATTTGAATTCTTTAGTGTATCCAATGCAAAAATACAAAGGTTTTATGTCACATGAAGGAGGTGACCAACTAGCAGTACCGTGCATCATTTCTGTAATAGCACATGGATGATGACGGTAAGACAAAGCACCGCGTTTAACTAGCAAGCTAGGTCTTGGTCTGATTTCGGATTTAGTATAGGAAGAGAAGCTGCCGGATTTCGTCTAATGGTGACAAGTCAGAATTCGAACGTTTCAATGACTGAGCCATCAATGATTTTTTGGCTTTGACAATTTAATTTAGAAAACTTTAATTTTTTTTTCACTAACTGCAATCCTCTCTTTCTATCTTTTGATTTATTTAACCTCATTTACAATTTTTTGCCGAGCCAACAGGAATTTTCTAATTTATTTTTTCATTTGTTATAGTTTGTACAAAATATTAGCAAAATGATGAAATCGGGAAAGGTTATCTTGCGACGATATAACAACCAAGTATTTGCCAATCCATCGGACTATTTTCTGTGTCGTTAATCTGACAGTTCTGCTTTACGCTAATTAGTTTATACAGTAATGTAAGCTTTTTGGTGTAATCGAATTAAAGTTGATTCTTATTGGTGCGGGATGGGCAACAAAAGGTTTCCAGACTTGGCATCACTCTATTTATAGGTACGCACTTGGTCTATGGAGGATAGAGCACACATTTTGTCTATGAAAAAGTGTCCGTCAAAATTCATTAATTTAGGGTGGCGCTGATGTAGCAGAGGGTTTATTTTAAACAGGCCTGCCAAAAATCTTTGAAATACCACATAGGGTCACCAGGGTCAATTAGTGACACTACCCATGAAAATGGAGCTATTGAGTAGACGCCTCGGAAAAGAGCTGGTGTTGGGGATCGCCAGGGCATGTTTGGAGCCGGCGCTAGACATGACAGCATGCGGGACGTCGGTGGCAGGGTGCTGAGGAGGCTGGCCCCTGCCGTCTAAATAGCTACAACCCAAGAACCAGAAGAACCACAACAACATTCACCAATACAGTCACAACAGCAACGTGACCATCACCAACGGAGTCGGGCGAGAACGAGAACTCAAGTTACTGAACAGAGAGTCGCAGATCAATATCGTGTCATCTTGAGAAATGGCCTTATTTCGCCTGAACAAATAGACACAATAAAGAGCGAAGTGGAGCGCGAACTATTTGGACGAAATACAATCGATCCAGAGCCTGAAACACCTTCGGCATAAAGAGAGGACGAGACTCAAGAACTATAATAAGAACAGCCAACAACGCTGACTTGCTTGAGAAGATCCAAGCAGTAATGGAAGGAGCTCTTATAGAGTATAGTGGAACAGATTCACTGACTAGACCAGCTCTTCCCAAACTAAGATCTTCTAAGAAACTGGGTATCGTCTTGCATGCTATGAACAAATTTATCTTGCCAAACTATGTTTTAGGTGCTAATACGTTATAGTCGCTACAATCATCTACTGTGCTGCAGCTTCCATCTGCAGAACAATTGGGGTCGCAATAAGACCAAAGCAAGACCCTCCCCAGTTTAGACAAACACCTCGAATACCACCTTGGCAAAGAAGGCTTTGATGGGAAAATCAATTCTCTTCGGAAAGATGTTGGAAGACTGACCGAGTACCAACGAGGGTTCAGGAATAACAGAAAAAAAGACTTCTCAAGACTATCTCGGACACTCCCAGTGGGATGGAGAAAACATCACATCTCAGCAGTGTCTGGACAGTCTACGACGAAAGCTCTCCATCTACACAAGTCGATTGAGAAGGTACAAAACCAGTAACCAACGGAAACTAGACAACATACTTTTGCGACAATCAGAAAAAGGGTTTTATAGAAAACTTAACAACATCAATAATAATAAAGCCCCAAGTTACCCCAGTAAAACAGACATTGAGGAATTCTGGAAAACACAGCTTTCCACAACAATCTCCTAGAACTCCAGAGGCAGCTGGATTAATGAGGAGGAGGCTGCATTTAAGAACTGTGATGTCATGAAACAAATACCATTTATAACGGAAGACGCATATAACATACTGAAGCACCTCCATAACTGGAAAGCACCAGGACCAGATGCTGTACAAAATTACTGGATAAAGAAACGGAACGCAACCCACGAAACACTAACAGCCCTTATAAATGACGTAATTACCCACCCACACAAGATGCCTAATTTCCTTACTTATGGTGCTACATGCCTCTTACAACCTATGTACACAGGACCCAGCAAAGTACCGACCAATCACTTGCCTTCCAACATTGTGAGCTGAACATCATAATTACTCAACAACAAAAGGGATGCGCGAAAAATTCGATGGGCTGCAAAGATCAAATGATAATTGATTCCATTGCCTGCATTCAAGCCCACGCTAAACGACGAAATCTCTACATGGCATATGTGTACTACAAAAGGCGTTTGATTCAGTTCCACATGATTGGCTCATTAAGGCATTGAAACTCTATAAAGTGAATAATTGTATTATTAACTTCTTAGAATATGCCATGTTCACCTGGCAAACCAAAATCTTACTGAATGAAGCTAGCTGTCCGATACAAGCTGAGCCCATTCCAATCAGAAGTGGTATATTCCAGGGAGACTCTCTTAGCCCGCTGTGGTTCTGCCTTGCTATGAACCCTCTCTCAAACAAACTGAACTCGACTAATTTTGGGTTCAGTCTCAAACACAACAACGTAGAAGCATTAAAGATAAACTATTTGTTATACATTGACGACTTAAAGTTGATGGCAGCTACGAAAAAACAGCTGCATGATATGCTTAAAATAGTAGAAGGGTTCTCTAGTGACATGCATATTGCAAATTTGGCCTAGAGAAATGCCGAATTATTAATATAGTTAAAGGCAAAATACAGCAGGGGCACTTCGAAATGGGAGATGGCACCTCTATTGAATCTATGGGGGGAGGTTATACTTATAAAAACCTTGGAATAAAGCAAGCTCAACGTATTGATAACTTGACTATGAAAAAGGACCTAATAGCAGAGTTTTATAGAAAACCAAACTAAACAGTAAAAATCTGTTTCAGGTTATTAACATCTATGCATGTTCAGTGCTCAGTTACTCTTTCGGTGTAGTTAATTGGTGTAAGACTGACATTAAACAATTACAACGAACAGTTCGAGTTTTACTAATAAAAACTCAAAATCACCATCTAAATAGCTCTATCGAACGTACAACTTTGTCAAGGTATGAAGGAGGAAGAGGATTTGCAGATCTAAGCAAACTATTAAATCAAGTTTCTATTTTGCGTAGTAGTTTGAAATAGTATAACCTTATCACAAAATCTAAGACAACTTTTATAAACCTAAAAAGTGATTAAATGGAACTTTTTTGTCTGTAATATTTTCATATCGGTTGAAACATAAAATTTAATTTATGCCGGGAAGAGGCACAAATGATTTTATTATGTCATTATACTATGGTTTAGTATTAAGATTGTAGATCTGCTGAAAATTGTTTTTCTCCTGGAAGCTGTTGAATGATAATTAATTTTACTAATGAAGAAATGGCAGACAGGCACATCAAGTGCGGCCGTGCTAACACCAAATGGTTGCATGCTGGTCGTCTATATGCAGTTTGCTTCTAAGACTTGGTTACATGCTAAGTGTCGAACTAGAACAAGAAGTCATAAATCTTTTTGAGGAGTATCCTAAAACAATTACTAAAAAAATGGTCTAAAGCTAGATGCCTATTCTTCAGTTGCATGGAGAACAGGACAACAGTTATATACTTACTACCCATACAGAGTTCAAGCATAATTTTACTTTTTGAGTGAATTGTCGTTTTTCCAGCTTCCTTTATGACAATTTAAAATAATAGGTACAATTACGGTTGGCTAATGTACTCTTTGAATAACTGAGAGTGATAGGCCAACTAGCATTGAGTAGCAGACGAACAATGCCTATGATATTCGTATCTAACTTCTTAATGATATTATGATCGTTACTCACTACCATTCGACTTATAGCTTTTTTTCCAGTATAGTTTTTTATTTTTTTTTACGTTCAAAATTTTGTTTTGAAATATATAGCTATTTTAATCAAACATTAAACAATCTATATTCCTGTAACTTATTTTTGGTCGGTTGTTCTAAAGGCTCATACTAAATTTACCCAACAGAGGGGCTTTTCTAAAATTCTGGTATATAGTATTTCATTAATGTTCCATTAAAAACAGTTGATCTGATAGACATTTAAATAATATATAAACAATAAAAACAATGTACTCATAAATCTATGCACCTGTGAGTTTACAAAAATTGTTAGGCCATATTGGTTTCGCGCCATCTACGATTATAAAAATCAATATCATATTCATGATCAGCGCCCCCCCCCCAAAAAAAAAACGTTTGGGAGTAGCCTAGCTAAAGATGCACCCATTATTGCGGCTTTTGTCGTGACAAACCTGACATGATAGTTTGTCATCTATAATAACTCCCAGACTGTTTTATCTGGAATAACCACCCTCTGTCCACAACTGAACACCTTTCAAGATTACCGCCACCGTCTTTTCCTCCGTAACTTCCAGGCGATTGCTATCCATCCACCCGAGTATCTTAGGAATCGCCTTGTCTCCCTTCTCCCTTAGCCCCTCCTTGTTCCTTGCTCTCACCACGACTGACAAATCATGTGCATAGGCCAGCTTCTGACACCCCTCCGGCAACGTTGTACGTAGTACCGGATCATATAACACGTTCTACAGGGTCGCCCCCATCACTGATCCCTCTGGTACACCCTGTGTCAACTCGCTCTAGATTACCGGATCTGTTCCAATCAGACAAATAAACGATACAGACGTGGTTACCGACGTCTACGAGACCAGTTACCACTTACAACGACGGTTATTTTACGGTTATTTGATGGGTTGAAACAATCCTAGTCTAACTGTTGATATAATGCGTCCCAAACGGTCGGAAATTGTTCTTAGAGTAAAATCGGCTTCACGAATATCAACAACACCTCCCATTTCGAAATCCTTTAAATGATTGTAATTGTTTCGTATCCAAATTAAAAAACACACCGTTATAAAAATAATGTATGCCTAAAACATACATCTCGCGTCTTCAAATTTAACGATATGTATCAAATACATAAAGAAGTGTTCGAGAGGACATTAAATTGTGGGATGCGCAACTGATGAAGGTTCCCTAACCAGAAACAATATATATATATATATATATATATATATATATATATATTGTCTTGCGTACAAAAGAATGACTCCTCGAAGAGAGTATTTAATATATCTGACAGGTCAAGTTAACCTGAAAATTTCATCGTGACATTCTAACCTAGGAATTACGGGTAAAGGCAATTACATTGAACGGCTCCAGATTCGGAACCTCTATGTGCTAGTTTCCCCGAAAATTCCTATATGTCGGTCTTTACATCTCGCGTCTCCAAATTTAACGATATGTATCAAATACATAAAGAAGTGTTCGAGAGGACATTCAATTGTGGGAAGGGCAACTGATGAAGGTTCCCTAACCAGAAACAATATATATTATATATATATTGTCTTGCGTACAAAAGAATGACACCTCGAAGAGAGTAATGTATGCCTGTAAAAAAAATTTAGCAAATTGTGTTCATTTGTTGTCAGACACAATATTTGATGCCTGTGTCTGGATGTTCATTTTTTCATAATTAGGATATATAATTAAAAATAATTAAAAAAATAAAATATTTTATAATTAATTATTTCACCTATATTCATATAAATAAAATTCTGTTTTGATATTTTCCCGAGTTTATTTCTGGGTTTAAATTAATGTCGGATTTGAGTTCGGAATAGTTTTAGTGTGTTTGTAATGCTTTTAAAAATATTGTATCAGATCTTTCTATAATTACAATGCTTAAATATCTTAAATGATTTGAAAGAGCAGTTAAGAAAGATATAGAAAAGTTTTCGACAATATAGAAAAAAAAGTAATTTCTATTTGTTGTACTACTTTTCAGTTTACATAATTTCTACTACAGTAATAAAAAAATGTTTCAGATATAGTGTAGAACGATAAGATCTTGAATTCCATATAATTCGAAAATCAAATTTAAAGGTTAATGTTGATATTAAAAGAGATCCTCTCAATAGTCGCAAAATACTCAATGAAACAGGTTTGAATAGATGAATTTAGTCATATATTTCCCTAATTTATGGATGATGTGGCTTCTAATTATGCAGATTCTAACCTGATATTATTTGAATAACTTTACAAATTAAAAGTTTAAAGGATTTCATTCTCAATATACAAATACCAAATCAATAAAAACAGAATGTTACAATAAAAATGACCTAATGCAAGATATTTAAGTTAGACATTAAATTTGGGTGAAATAATGTAATATTTATAACATATGTTGTGAATTAGGTCTGAGTTATAACTTCAGATATACAAAACAAAATTTTATTTTTTTGTGCACAGCTGTCATCTGATTCATGCGTAGGACATTTATTAAACACATATAAATAGATTGGCAATATTATTTTTTTATTATAGTCCCTTTGACTTTGCAAATTGGTATTGAATTGTTTCGTTACCTATCATATTTACTTCGTTAAAATGACTTAACCCTCGACTACAGCTAAACGCCCACCATCCTTACTTACATATTGCCAGTCAACATGTGACTCAAAATAAAATATGTTTAGGATTTTGTTCAAATAAACCTATATAATTGTAAATTCCGAAAATTCTGAAAATCACTTTTTTTAGTGGATAAGCTATGGTTCTGGAAAAACTGTGGAACCCTCGATGTGTCACAGATACATAAACACAAAGTTTTTTACTCTAACACCAAACTTTTATTTCTTCATTCTATGCACGTATCAACATCTAAGATGTCATCATCTGGAGTAAACCAAAACTATGATTTTCTTGATACTAGCTGTCGCCCAGTGGTCGAAATTCGACCAATTGTGTCAATATCTCTGGCAGGTTAAGTAACCTGAAAATCTTATCGTGACATTCTATCCTAGGACTTTAAGGAGAACAGCAATTACACGGAACGGATCCAGATTCGGAACCTCTGTGTGATAGTTTCCTCGAAAATCCTAGATGTCGGCCTTACATCTCGCTTCTACAAATAAGTAAACAAATTCAAGTTTTTTTCAGATATAATTCATAGGACTTTATTTGTGTTCAATTTCGTAATTCTTAATTTAATATGACAACAAAGCAACCGCTAATGGGCTACCCTACATATTTATTTTTTCTAACCTCCCTGTATAGCTATAATTGCACTCAATTCTCAAACATTTATTAAAATCCTCATTATAATAATTCCATCTCATTATATATTTCCACCACCCTGTATATGCAACTGCTCATGGACCACGCATAATATTTTTTAGCATTTTTTAACCACCCGGTAAACCATTCTGTATATGTATATATTATGAAATTTTTAACTATCTTCTGTAACTATAATTCTACTGTGACCTATATTTCAATCATCATATATATGGAACTCTTCGTGGGCTACCCTATAAATCATTTCCGTTTCTAACATTTTTTATCATCATCCAGTATATCTATAATTCCTCTCACCCTATATTTCATCTTCCCTATATATACAACTGCTTATGGGTTACGAAATGTTGCATTTCCACCCTGTATATGCATCTCTGTATAATATTCTTTGCACCACCCTGTATAACTGTAATTCTACTGCACCTTCTATTCTAAGAACCCTGTAAATTCAAGCGCTAATGGACTTCCCTATATAATTATTTTATTAGTTATATTTTCACTCTGTATTTTAAACACCCTATATATGCAACTGCTTATGTGTCACCCACGAAAAAAACGATTTTGAACATATCTGGAATCGCTCTGTATAACTATAATATAAAACGATTACTTTACCACTAAACAATAACAACGCTTGCATGCCACTTCCAGTAGTACATGCTCTAAGTATAAACAGCATTGGTCCCTCTATGTATAATTACTCAATGTTTTGAGTCTGGCGGCGTCGGCACGCGGCACATTCAGTTGTTTGGCGTTGACATTATGACGTAAATAATGAATTTTTATTATATTTTATTTAATGAATGAACCATTATTATAAACTAATCTTAGCATTCTGTACCGAAGGTCGTCAGTAGCTACTAAACAAAACAAAAATGAAGAAAATCGGTTGAGAGACAGAGGAGAAAATGGTACCTAATCGTTTTGTCTTTGCCTATTTATATATAGATATTTGACATGTTTGACATTTTTGGAGTTTTTGACGTTTTTGAACATTTATGACATTGGTCGCTTTGTCTCCCCAATGTACTGATTACCAGAGTATGTTGTATATACAGTTTTTTGATATTGCAGGAATATCCGACTATGTTTTGTAAACATGCTCTTCAAGGTGTAGCTGCTCTTGAAAATCATTTTGAATCCATATCTGTGTCCAATACATCTAAATTTTTCCGACAAGCCTTTAGTGTATAGTAGTAATAGAGTTGTTATCGTAGTTTCCTCTTCCTGCCTACGAGGTTTATACATTTCTTCAGACATTACTAAATGCTTACTTTCAATAGAATCAAATTGTCAGTGTCAAATTTTTTGACAAACAACAAATTCAAGATCAAAGCGAAATTTTTTTTAGAAAAAACCTCGAAAACAACACTAAACGATTGACAACGACTCCAGACTCGGAGTTGAAACGTCTCCAAACACAGATAAGTATTACACAGTATACAATACATTACTTACATACAGAAATACTGGTTGATCAGTTTGTAGACATCTCTTTCTCTCAGAATAACTGTGAGGAAGAATCTCTGTACAGACAGCCAGTAATCCGGGCAATTTTACGAAATTGCCTTACTACACTTTGTTCTACATATACAACTTATCTGTTGCAGGAAAAAAAAATGAGGAGAGAGTTAATGGTGTTGCCATGGAAGGTCTTTTCAATCCGATCATTGCTAATTTTTACATAAGTTCGAAGCCAAAGCCTTGAACACTGCTATCTGCAAACCATAGGTTGGCTTACGCTGAAGACACTTCTGTGTTATAGGACCACTCGATGATATAGTTTCAAAGGATAACGACAGCACCCTGGGTCATAATGCATATAGGAAACCTCCTCACATAGACTGTTACCTCCACAAGAACTCAAATCAATATCGTAGTCAAGACTCTCGAGGAGGAATCCTCCAAAATCTGTGAACCACGTTATTTACAAGACGAATTATTCTGTTTAGAATATGTATTTCAGGCGAATGGTTACTCGGCCCATGAGATGAGTATTTCCTTAACATCAGAACAGAATTATAATCAAATCTAATCCAACAAAAGATCAAGAATCATTTGAAAGTTTGGGGACATTATTCTTGCCGTACATTAAACATACAACTGATCACATTGGGAAGCTGCTCAGGAAACGTTACGCTAAAACTGTTTTTAAACCCACTCGTTCCCATTAAGCCCCTGTCAACATGAGAAGTTTTCAGGATAACCTACGCAAGTGATGCTGTATAGTAGGTACCAGCCAGCAAGCCCGTAGTCAGAGGGGGGTCTGGGGGTTCAACCCCCCCCCCCCGAAATTTTGGAATGTTTTTTTTATATTTATATAATTTTACATATTCTTGAAATACATGAACAAAAATATACATTTTGCAATCCTAATCAGACCATCATCAACCAAAAAAATTATCCAATGCTCCTCTAAAACCCACCCCGAAAAAAATTCCTGGCTACGGCCTTGCCAGCCAGCGTAGGGTCACACTCGTTCTGAACATAAAAGAAATTGCCCATTGTTGCAATCGGCGGTCTCAGAGCATGCACTACTTTTAGGAGACCATGTTAGACAATACCATCATACTGAAGTATTACCAGAGAGAGAGAGAGAGAGAGAGAGAGAGATTTGCGGTTTTCCAGAAAATCAGAAAAAAAGGGATAAGCGACTAGATTTCTGAGAATTTCAATGAATCTTCACTGTTTTCTCCATCGTAAAATAAAGTAATACACACAAACCGATTGATACCGACGTCACCGCAAGCGCGGATGTCTAAAAGCAAACATTAGTAAATGTACGAAGTTATAAGCTGTCGTAAGTAAAGTTTATAAGTGACAATATTTATATATGAAACGAATGACTTTCTAGTGTAACAGAAAAATAAAATTAAAAATTATCGAGAGAAAAACTTAATTAGAAATGTTTGATGAATGAATAAAGTCACTTTAGACTCCCCCCCAAACATCTTGTCACACTAATTATAACCACATTTCACCTTGTATGAAAATGTATTTTTTAACGGTCCCCTACAGAAATGCTCTTTGAACAATCCTATAACAAGATGAGCCATAAATTTTCTTAATTTTCATTAGATTTTAATGCATAAACTTCTGAAGGATCTTCAACAAACACTTTTAATTATGTATAAATGTACATTTTTGTGCGACCTTATATATAAAATAAGTTCTTCCTTTAGTTTGAAGACGCGAGATGTAAGACCGACATCTAGAATTTTCAAGAGAATCAGTACACAGAGGTTCCGAATCTGGAGCCGTTCCGTGTAATTGCTGTTCTCCCTTAACTCCTAGGACAGAATGTCACGATAAAATTTTCAGGTTACTTCATCTGTCAGTGATATTGAATACTCTCTTCGAGGTACGCAAAGGAATGACACCTCGAAGAGAGTATTCAATATCTCTGACAGGTGAAGTAACCTGAAAATTTTATCGTGACATTCTGTCCTAGGAGTTAAGGGAGAACAGCAATAACACGGAACGGCTCCAGATTCGGAACCTCAGTGTACTGATTCTCTTGAAAATCCTAGATGTCCGTCTTACATCTCGCGTCTTCAAATTTAACGAAATGCATCAAATGCATAAAGAAGTGTTCGTGAGGACATTCAATTGTGGGAAGCGCAACTGATGAAGGTTCCCGACCAGAAACAATATATATTATATTTATATATAATATATATTGTCTTGCGTACAAAGGAATGACACCTCGAAGAGAGTATTCTTCCTTTAGTCTCATTCTAAAATGGTCAAATATTTACATTTTATTAAATATTTCGTTGATAATGGTGTCAAAATTCCAAATGTTTGATACTTTATGAGTAAGACTGTAGTCGCAAATGTGATAGTTATTTCCAAAAATTCATATGAAATGTTTGAGTAATTATGAAAAATTTTGGTATAAAAGCCAGGCAAACCAACCACACAAAAATTGAGATCTCTTGATATATGTACTTTATACGACAAAAGTAAGGGCTGTTGGAAAAAATTGCATATTCCCTTATTATAATACTGCATGCATGATATCACATTTACATTTACTGGTAAATACACTGAAAATATCAATAGGCTGCTGTTATGAGTGACAATTTGTAACAATTAAAACAAATGAACTGATGTTGATGTAAACATTCATATGCAAAATAGTAATACGGGAAAAGCAAAACACCATTTTAACATTTTCCTACAAAACAATGTTATTCGTCAAAGTGTAAGCTAAAATAATTGAATAGAGTTTACTGCTTTTTTGTTGTTAAACATAACAATTTTGACATTATTGAGGAGGCGGTATTAAATATATCTTATGTAAAATACTTCAATTACCACTTTGTGACTAAAATGTCGACTGCTGTGATGAGTAATAAAGTGAGGTATCATATCATTGCACTTCATTAGAGGTTCAGGGTCTTGTAAACATGTTCTTACTCACTAAGTGTAGGCTATAACCACCGTATAATACAGAAAGCACTCACACAAGAACCCAAACCCAAAAAAGAAGAAGGATAACATTTCGACAGCTTTTCTTCCATTTGTCCGGAGTACAACGGACAAAATTCGAAAAATCCTAGCTAAACATCAAATAAAAACAGTTTTCAAGACACATAGAAAGATTGGAGAAATCATACAGTCTCCCAAAGAGAAAATTCCCCTTGAAGACCAGGGAGTCTATGAGATACCTTGTAAAGACTGCAACTTCGCATACGTCGGCCAACCCAACAGAAAAGCAAGTGCCCGTCTAGAGGAACACAGAAATGCAGTAAAGCAAAAAACAACGACGTCTGCATTGGCACAACATAATCTAAATCGATTGAAATACAGAACCGGAAAACAAATCTCAACAAACGGGACGATGCAGAACGCCTCCCACTGACATGGAGAACCGCACTAGCAGATAGTTACATTAAAATCAAATCTCCAAATAAAAGGTCAAATAACACCAACATACCTCCCAGGCCAGACAATAACGCAATGACCATCGGACACAGTGAGTAAGAACGAAGAAGATGAGTGAGATCTCATCGAAATGTCAAACTGTCTTTTCTAAGACAACTAAACAATACACACGAGAATCCCGAGACCTTCAAGGATATATATATATATATATATATATATATATATATATATATATATAACACCAGGACCATACACTTTGCTCTGGTAGTTATTTAATGTATAAGAGCAGCCACAGCATTTAAGATTCAACTCCAGCTGGGCACATTGACATTTCAGTGCATGAGAAGCAAATCAATTTCGAAACAAGGAACAAAAGTATAAAAATGTCTCGACAGAGTCGCATACACTCCCTCAGGGTTTTTCTCAATGTTCAGGTACTTCGGATCCGTCTGGTTAGGCTTTGGGTTAAACAACAATTGCTTAAAATATCTGCAGCCTCGACTTTTATGGCATCTCGCCATCTCTTAAAAATTCTCAGGAGTGATCAATTTTATCAAATGCACAGATGGATATCAGCAAGATTCAAATTTCATTTAGAATTGTTCTCGAATGCGATAAATTTCTGACCAATGTATTCGATAAACTGGACGCTACGTTTATCGTCCAATTCAATAGTAAACTATTCCCAACCAAAATGATTATTCAACGGAGAACATTACTACTTGAGAAGATCCTAACGTATTCGTACCACATCATTCTCAACTTTTTCATATAACTAAAAGCTTAAAAATTTTCATGTTACTCCATAGTTCAAACATGTTGAGATTCTTGTTCGTAAATTATTGTAGGTTTGATCTTAAATCTGTGTAAGCTGATCCACATTATGGTTCAAATATCATAAAACACATTTATGAATTTGTCGGTACATAAACAAGATTTTAAAACTTGATAATCTTCATGTGATTCAGGAACTGTCTTCCTAAAAATAAAAGAGTACCAAAAGTGAATTTCGGGTTTGTGATTTATTTTTTTCAAAACTCATGAGATGACATGCAATACCGATTATGTCGTCTCATGTACAACTCTATGTAGTTTTTAGTATCCGACCAATGGCAGGCCGAGATGGGGCTCATAGGGGTCATGAATCCCCTCCAAATCGTATGAATCACATTGGCATATCTCTTAAAATAAAAAAAAAAATACGAAAATCAAATCAAAAGCAGATAAGTAATTTCGGAAATATTGTTGATGAGGTCTTTGATTACGTTGCCTGTAATACGAAAATTAAAAATAGGTATTCAAAATAATTTTGAAAAATGCGTGACCCCACCTCCCAAATTTTTTGGCTGCTGCCGCTCCTGTATCCAAGCGATGATTTTCAACAGAAATCTCTGCCTCTGCCTTATTACGGCAAAAATCGAACACTTATGTAATGGTATGTCCAAAAAAATCTATTGAATACTGAACTCTGAAGTTTTTTACACGTGTCTTATTTAATTTTAAATGTGCATATTGCTAAACAACATTGTTATTAAAATGAGAAGGGTTTAAAACCATAGAGATAATACTTAATGTAGAGTACCTCTGACTCCCAGAATAACGTAACGCGCTATAAGAGGGAAAGAAAACCGAAAGGAAGTATACAGCTCTGTATAAGATCGCTTTTGACTGGTGCTTGACTGTCACTCAAGTAATGTATAACCATTGCTTGCAGCATTACAAAGACATCCACTGGGTTTCTTTTCTGTATCATCCAGCGTTAAGATTCCACTTGATCAGGCGCCATTTCCTCACACAATCGCTATCTTAAGTTTTACCTCTATGTTTACAACTGTATAATATAACTAATCACTGTTATATGTTATATTATTATAAATAACGGCCTCATGCACTGAAATGTCAATGTGCCCAGCTGGAGTTGAATCTTAAATGCTGTGGCTGCTCTTATACATTAAATAACTACCAGAGCAAAGTGTATGGTCCTGGTGTTATATATATATATATATATATATATATATATATATATAATCTCAACATGTTTGAACTATGGAGTAACATGAAAATTTTTAAGCTTTTAGTTATATGAAAAAGTTGAGAATGATGTGGTACGAATACGTTAGGATCTTCTCAAGTAGTAATGTTCTCCGTTGAATAATCATTTTGGTTGGGAATAGTTTACTATTGAATTGGACGATAAACGTAGCGTCCAGTTTATCGAATACATTGGTCAGAAATTTATCGCATTCGAGAACAATTCTAAATGAAATTTGAATCTTGCTGATATCCATCTGTGCATTTGATAAAATTGATCACTCCTGAGAATTTTTAAGAGATGGCGAGATGCTATAAAAGTCGAGGCTGCAGATATTTTAAGCAATTGTTGTTTAACCCAAAGCCTAACCAGACGGATCCGAAGTACCTGAACATTGAGAAAAACCCTGAGGGAGTGTATGCGACTCTGTCGAGACATTTTTATACTTTTGTTCCTTGTTTCGAAATTGATTTGCTTCTCCATCAGTTAAACATTCATAAACAGATTACAATAGTTAGTAAGATTCATAAGATTCCCATTTTGCTTTTATGCGGGATCCATATGAATTACCTTGTCATTTTTGTTCCTCCTTAATCTTATAGTTTCCTTCGCCGATTGTTTGATACCCCCTGTACGTTGTGTACTATAGAATGTAGTTCTTTAGTTTTATTTTTTAATGTGTAGAATTTTATTAAATTGTTATATTTTATTTTTTTACCGGATATGTGTCTGGTATTTACGGGTTCTTGGATGCCTTTTTCACTGTTTGAACATATTACCGTAAGCTGTTTATCGCCGTTTGTCTAGTAGTCTGTCTTAACAAATTATTGCAACTCTTTTTAGTAGATACGTTTAAGTGACGAAGAAATTAAAATTCGAATGCTTCCATAAGAAAGAAATTTGAAGAATTCGATTTCATTCTTCCAGAAAATGACTTTGGTTCCAAAAGCAACCTAAAATAATGCTAATAATTAAGTTTAATAAAACAAAGTGTCCTCATTAAATTTTTTAAGAAAAATGTATTTGTTAATAGTTTAGTATATGTACCCAAATTTAATTAGCTTGTTTTATATATTATATATTTGTACTGATAGTGGGCTTTTATTGAAAATACCAGAATAATTTTCCAGTTTGCTTGTTTACTCATAAAAAGTAGACACTAAATTTATTAAAAAATTTGAATATCTGACTAAATTCCATTTTTTATCAAATGTTTTTTAATTAGATTCAAATTAAGTTAGTTAAGAAATTAGTAAGAGCTGTGGAAAAATAAAAACAAGTTTTCGGGATACATAAACTAGTAGGCAACATTAGAAATAGTAATCTAGCATAAAATAAATGTGAACAGAATATTTTGATATTATATGAGAATGAGAATTTGTATTTCCTTAATATTCGATAATGTAATTGTGATTGCAATGTAAATTTCATATTCGGTTTTACTTAAATTAGTTAGAGCTAGATAGAAAAATAGATAAAGAGATAGGGAAAGGAGAAACAGACCCAACGGCCAACATCAAGGATTTCCATAAAGTTCTTTAACCCTTATACTTTTTTAGTCGTGCAAGGGCGGTTGTTCTAGAGTTATCTAGACCTATCCATGCGATAAACTAAAAGTAATCGTCTCCAGAAACAAATTGTAAAAAGTATATTTTTATAAGAAACAGAGTAATCAAATATCGGTAATAGCAATATTTTTGACAAATGAATGAGCCCCACAATTTTTGGCTGGAACCGCTCCTGGCAAAATATTCGATATAATAATTGGAAGATTGTTCTTTACAGCCTAAAAGTTTTCGCCATTTGCGGTTGCAATCAAATTAAGGAATATTAAAGAAAAGAGAGGACCAACAACCCTAGGAGAACTTAAATATTTAATACATTCTCTATTCTTCGCTGTCTGACAATTTTTTACACAACACCTTCGGGAAGGTTGTGATAATAATATATTAATCAAATAATTAAAATTCACATTAAAAACAGAATATTTAATATGAAAGTTACTGCAACGCATCCGAAAAATCAATACTGATCTACTAAATTTTACCACTAAACAATAACAACGCTTGCATGCCACTTCCAGAAGTACATGCTCTAAGAAGCTAACAGCATCTAACGATCGCTCCTTCCATAAATAATTATTCAATGTTTTGAGTTTTGACAGTCTGGCGGCGGAGGCACTGTCAGTTGTTTGGCGTTGACAGTATGGACTTAAATAATAATTTTTTATTATATTTTATTTAATGAATGAACCAATATTATAAATTAATATTAGCATTCTGCACAGAAGGTCGTCAGTAGCTACAAAACAAAACAAAAATGAAGAAAATCGGTTGAGACGCACAGGAGAAAATAGTACCTAATCGTTTTGTCTTTGCCTATTTATATATAGATATTTGTTTATTTACTACAATTTGTTGATTTTTTTATAAACGAAGAGTTTCTTACACATACAAGTTGTATGGGTATTTCAAAGTCAAAGAAGTGTCGGAACGAACTCTTGGAGCAAAGTCTAATTTTTACATTTCATTACCATACTGATCTCTTATGAGTAAGTGCGGGCGACCGTTGAGGATCTTTCGCTTCAAAATTAACGAACACAAAGTAATAAGTTGTCACTTATCCATTTATACAGTGTGGAACAGCCAAATGGATTAAATTCCATACCGAATAAAGGAGGGCGTGTTGGGAAAAACGCTTGGATACGTCGATTTGTATTTTTAAATGCGCATTTTTTCAACAAAAATAAAATTATATAGGGTGTGTTATGTGACACTGGCCAAACCAACTTTCTTATTTTAAATGCAAGCCCCTGTATATTATTTATTTTTTTGGATTCTCCAGAAATATCTAGACATAATTCATGCACAATATCCTACACCTACCTTCAACTGTTTCCGAAATATTAGGTGTTTTCAGATTTATTAGAAACATTACACTAAAAACCTAATAAGTAATACTGATTATTTCTTAATAATATATAAAAAACAAAAAACCATTCATGTCAATGTAGGAAATGTTCAAAATGCTCGTCGCGATCGTCTTTTCAACATGCTGATCTGGTATAGAAATGTCTTCTAACGTTACTCAACATCTCAGGCGTGACTGATGTAATCGTAAGCGTGATTCGTCTTTTTAGGTCATCTAAGTTGAGGAGTTTAGTTTTGTACACAGTACTTTTGACATTTCCCCACAAAAGTGGTCCAATGGCGTCAAATCAGGAGATCGTGTTGACCATTCTCTCGATCCGCGCCTCCCAATCCAGAAAAATTTGGTTCAGGTACTGCCGGACATTGATTTCGTAACGGGGCGGTGCTCCATCTTGCTAAAACCATATTGTATTGGCAGGAACTTGTGGGTTTACTGGATCAGGATATAAGTTTGTCAAACTTGGCACGACATTATTTTGGAGCAGTATTGAGTGTAATGTAGTGAATTTGTGAAATAAAATAATATTCTTTTTTATGTTAATTTTTGTAATAAATCTGAAAACACTTAATATTTCCGAAACAGTTGAAGATGGGTGTAGGACATTGTGCATGAATTATGCCTAGAATTTTCTGGAGAATCCAAAAAATAAATAATATGTATACAGGGGCTTGCATTCATAATAAAAAAGTTGACATTTGGCCACTGTCACGTGACACACCCTATATAATTTTTTTTGAATAATGCGCATTTAAAAATACAAATCGACGTGTCCAAGCCTTTTTCCCAACGTGCCCTCCTTTATTCGTTACCGAATTTATTCCATTGGGCTGTTCAACACTATACATAAATATCTTGAAACTGTTGCTCACAATATGGCTGAAAAATTTCTGTAATATCAAATTCTTGAGTGCTAGGTCTCAACCTTTTCGAACCTTCCTAGTGACTGCAAGATCATCTAAAAACACTTCGAACTAAATATTCAGACAATTAATGCGACGATTATATGTTAAAATGTCTTCATTGTACCAATCAAGTCATTGTTTTCGTAAATTCAGTATTAAATTCATTTTAATACAGAATAACCCTTAACCCTTTACAAAATACAAAAATAATTATATTTTTGATTATGTCATAGAAGAGGTTAAATTTCACTGGATCGGAAGAATAATTTACAAATTTAAACCAGCATTATATTGAAGCCTCAATTTTATATGTCATTTGTACTAACCAAGTAATGCTTATATAATATGCTGACCTTGCATCAAATATCTTTTAGCAACACATTTTCCAAAATAATTTGCTGATGATATCATATATTTTAATATACCTACTAATAGTAATTTATAGATTGAAATGTGATAGGTCAAAATCAATCTGTGAATATTTAGGTAACAGGTTTTCATCTTGATTTATATTAATACTAAAAATTGAATTCTAATAGACGGAACAAAATTCTACGTTCAGAATATATTTTAAGCCGTTAATCTTATACAGGGTAGTTAGTATACCATTGGTGATTTGGTTATACCTGATATGATATAGAATTCAGTAAAGTGAATGACATTAATGTTCCTAGAAAAACAGTAAAATCAAATTGAATATTTTTTTGATGAAGTAATTCATTGTCTATATTGACTAATAACAACCCTACAAGTCCAAAAACTGTAAACTTATTTATGCAGACTTGATGGATTTCTAAATAGTACTATATAGCTTTGTCTCATGTGAATTGATTATGTAATTAAGTTTAAGTTTGATTTAAACAAACCTTTGAATTTGGAAAATTTTTCAGTATAAAATTGCCATTTTTTTTAAAAAGAATATTGGGTCATTAAAACATAATTGGTTTTTATCTACACTATTATTTTGAAAATTTATTTAGTAATATCTAAATACAGTTTATTTCTTCTTGTACAAAGTGTTGTACCCGGTGTATCCGTTGAGTCCACTGCCAAGACCGTATTTGTAGCCGTATGATTTGTATGAAGCTGGATAGTAACTTCTGTAACCTGATCCGTAACTGATTCCAGAACCGAGTCCACTGTAACCAGTAGCTGATCCTCCATAACCTAGACCAGATGACCATCCGGAAGAAATTCCACTATAACCTAAACCAGATCCGGCACCAAGACTGTAACCGAGTCCAGTTCCTGCACCAAGACTGTAACCGAGTCCAGATCCGGAACCAAGGCTGTAACCATATCCAGAACCAAGACCGTATCCAGCACCAACACCGGCTCCGTAACCGTATCCGGCGCCGTAACCGTATCCAGAGCTGTAAGCTGAGGGAGCTACTTCGTTGGAGAATGAACGGTAAACTTGGGCTTCTTTTACGTATACTGGAGCAGGTACCTTAACTGCTACTGGGTGTGGTACTTCAACGGGAACTGGTTTTGGAACAGCAACTGGTACTGGATGTGGTTCCTATAATAGATAAATAAGAGATTTTTAATATTATTGAATTGATGTGCCAAGAAATCTGCCATGCCATACCTTAACGTAAACTGGTCTTGGTACTTCTACATGAACAGGTTTGGTAACTTCTACAGGGTATGGTCTTGGTACTTCTACTGGTACTTGTACAGGTACGCGAACTGGAACTGGATGGGGTACTGGAACATTGTATGGTCTTGGTACTTCGTATGGTACACTGACTTGAACGGGAACAGGTACTGGTCTGGGTACTTCAACTGGGTAAGGTTGAGGAACAGGGACCGATTTTGTGACTGTGTATGGGACGGGTTGTGGTACGGCTACTGGAACTTGTTGAGTAACCTGACGATATTCGTGAGTGTGTGGCCCTGCATTAGTGTAGAAGGAGTGGCTACCGTGACCGGAAGCAATAAGACCACCAGAAGAAAGTCCAGCTCCAGAAGTAAGGAGAGCTCCAGAGGCAAGTCCAGCTCCAGATGCAAGTCCAGCTCCAGATACAAGTTCAGCTCCAGATGCAAGTCCAGCTCCGGATACAAGTCCAGCTCCAGATGCTAGTCCAGCCCCAGCGGCTAGTGAGGCGGCATCAATTGCAGCTCCAGAAGAATAACCTCCAGATGAATAAGCGGAATAGCTTGGAAGACTAGAATAAGAGGAAATTGTACTTGGGATTCCTATGGATGACGAATATCCAGAGTACCCAGACAATCCGGAGTATCCAATAGCATCGAGGCCAGTACTGCGTTTTCCTTTATCTGCTTTTTTTGGTTCACCTGCCCATACGGCAGTGAAGGCAAGCAAGGCAAAACACTAAAAATATATACGTGTGGCACTTTTAATTTTATTTCACTTTTCGTCATTTTTTTAACTTGGGGTTAAAATTAAAATAGATCATTGGAGACATTCTAATATTAGAACTAGTATCATTTTTGACAATGTTGTGGAGAAGACTACATATTTAATATGTAGCATGTTTTATAGCTACATAAACAAATGAAAAATAAATTTCGTTAAACTTTAAGCAAATTGTTTATAAAGTTTCTAGATTTATAATAATTAAGGAAATTGAAAAATATCGAATATTATAGGAACTGATTTAGTATTGTCTCGTTAGAATATATATAATAAACGTAATGCGTGCCCGCTAAAGCTGGGTACACTTACCAGGTACACCTTCATCTTTGAACGCTATTCACACCACTACTTCTCAAAAATCAAGTTGAGCTTTTATAAGAACATCTCTCAAATCTGTGACCATTGCAAGGACGATTGGTGGCAGTAGGAATTCTCGTTTAAAATCACAATATTTCGTTTCAGTTAATATGTGTACCAAAAAGCGAATATAAATATTGTCGATATTAAAATTTCATTTTTATACAAAGAAGTCATGTAGTTTGCAAACAAATTTTAATTGCAAAAAATATCGATTAAGAACTGCTTTTAAAAAGCAATTTACGCAGAATACCGAAATTGATTGATGTAAAATACTTATTTTCAAACATTTTTCAATTAAACAAAAAATTACTGCAGAAAATAATTCTTAAAACATTTGTAGAAATTTATAAGATGACATTATTTTTTGGCGTTTGTTTCTCTACTCTTGAGTAAAATATGAAATAACTCTAAATTAAACAAGCATTTAAAGGTCCATTGAATGTAGTAAATATTAGAAACCAGAGGTACTTTCACTTCACTACTGGATATTATCAAATTTTGTTCCAGCGTTTTGAACCATCAAGTTTTTATTATATTTAATAGTGTATCATATATGGCTTTAATACATTGTAATTTTCAATAAAACAATGATTGTTTATCTCTATTTATTCTTTTTAAATATGATTAGTAGTTATTTCCAAAAACAGTTTACATGTTTAGTGGTGCTCTTGACGTACTTAGAACTTGTATCTCAGAAACTGTGTCGCTGCTGTGTTTTATTCTAGCTATCTAAGTTGAAGCATTTACATAAAATGATTTGTCTTATCTAACTAAGAAAATATGAATATTCGCTCTAGATTTTTGATATACTAGCTAGACAGATGGGCATATTTTAAGTATTTGTCTTGAACATATTTTTTCATTTGGTAATTTTTACATCCCCAATATTAAAAAAAAATAAACCGTTCATCATTCATGAGCAAAATTTATATGGCTACAATCGCCTTTATAAATAAATTATCTTGAGATTTATTATGATGAACTAAACATATTCGAGATTGAGATTTTTGATATTTGATTTTGTGGTTTTCCTGTTTTCCATTTTAGTCTTTTTGACATGTGTCATTGTCATTTTCGACATGATGACATTTTTTACTTTTATGACAATTTTGACATCTTTGACATTTCCAATGTTTCTAACGTTTTTAACATTTTTGACATTTTTGTCATTTTTAGATTGTTGACATTTTTAATATTTATGACATTTCACATTTTGGACAATTTTGAAATTTTCGACATTTTTCGTGTTTGAAGTTCCTGACGTTTTCAAACTTTCTGACATTTTTCTCAGTTTTGGCATTTTTTACATTTTTGGCATCTTTGACGTTGTGATGTTTTAAACATTTTTGACGTTTTTGACTTTTCGATATTTTTTAAATTTTGTATAACATTTTTAACATTTTTGCCTTTTTGGATATTTTTGAGATTTCGACAGTTAACATTTGTTACATTTTTGAGATTTTTACTTTTTTTTCACATTTACGGTGACGTTGAATTTTTTTACACATATAAATTAATATTTTTAGAAATATTATATTTTTGGCATTATTCTCATGTTAGGTTTTCGACAGAATAATTCAGACAATTTTGTCAACTTTTATAGTTTTGTGATGTAATTAATATTTTTAACATCATGGTTTGTAATTATTTTCTCATTTTTTTGGAAAATATTTTCATTTCATAACTCTTTGCCACTTAAAACATTTGTATTTCCGACATTTTATATTTTCTTTAAATTTACGTGTGATTAATAGGATATTTAACAATTTGCAGTTCCCATCCTTTCGGTAAATTCAAGATTGGGAAAATGACGAATAATGTCTCCAGTCAATTTAATAAAACAATCAATTCTCATCCAAAGAACTGAAACTTATCGGGTACGTGATTTACACTATCTTTTAAAATCGAGTTCTAGTGATTCAGGAGAAAGGCATATATACTAACTCCCACACCTGTATCATTTTTTGCTCCCTAAAAATTACTAAAACCCATCAGCCTATTCATTAATAGCATTTCCTCAGCACGTCACATCAGTTCTCTGTTATTTTTTTTAGAAGACTACATATATATTTAAAATTTACACCCGTATTACTTTCTATTTTGAAGATATTAAATTCTCCGTAAATATAGTGACTCCAATTTCACCCACTTAATATTTTAATTTTCGAAAGGTTTACACCCGTATTACTTTCTAGTTGGAAGATATTAAATTCTCCGTAAAGGAATAGTGAGCCCCATTTCTCCTTTTTAATATTTCAATTTTTGCAAAATGACTATTAACATACTACTTCACTTAAAGAAAGGATGGGTTCAACCGGCTAATTCTTATGGCTCTACTACTTTAGGTTTCGAAAATAATAAATTTTTCAAAAAACATTTCACCACCCCTCTTAGATAATTGAATTTTTGCAAAATGATTAAATGCGGTTTTATTTATTTAGAGAGTAGAGTATATACACCAGTTTTCACATCTGTAGCATATTTTGTTTCCAATATATTAAAATTAAAGTGAAAACAATAGACACCCCACTGCCCCTATTTAATATTTCGATTATTCCAAAATGACAATTCACGAACTACCTGCACTTGAAAGGAATCAATCTGTAAATTCTATTACTCTAGGTTCACGAAAATAATATTTAAAAAAAAACAGTTCCTCGCCTGTCCCCAATGAGAGAAGAGTATATACACCGATTTTCACGCCTATAGTACATTTTGTTTCCAAGATATTAAATTGAAGTAAAAATATAGACACCCCACTGCCCCCATCGCGTAATCAAATATATTATCAATATAAAATGTTACTTGCAGATAGTAGGTTTGTTCCTACCTGCAGTTTCCGTAAGGCCAAGAAACTGTCACGAAATCGCCTGCATCGATTTTGTGCGCAAAACTGCAAGTTTACCGTTCTACGTACTACCATTCCCCGTTTTCCAATTACGACGCACAGAGAGGCACAGTGCGTACTCTGTGCCTACACAGCATAGCACACTGTGTGGTGGCCACGTGGTGTCTTCGCTTTGTATGATCTGTGGTGGTTGCTTTCCAATTACACACACAGGCGCACTGTGTCACACAGTCTTCACTGTTCCATTAGTACTCCAACATGACACCGCGTGCGCACAGAGACGCACAAGAAAAATTTGTGTGTATCGGATGTGCAAGAAGTCATAGACTAATATATAGCCATACTAGCCATAGAGTGAGGTGATACAGTCAAGTGACAACACCACATTGTCTATTTCCGTGATTTTGCAAAAAAGTTATTTATAATAAATTTAAAAGCGCAGTAGTTTATTTAAATGTGCTTTGTTTCCGTATTTTGTGATAACTTTTTTCATTAATGACATTTGTAATGTATTTGAAGAACTAAAGCACATTCCATTTATCGCCATTTACACAAGCACAGTGTGCTTTGTTGTACAGGCACCTTCATTTTTTATGTTTTAAGGTACTGTCTGTGCATCGTAATTGGAAAACGGGATCAGTTTGTGTAAATGGTGATAAATGGAACGTGCTTTAGTTCCTCAAATACATTACATATGTCATTTATGAAAAAAGATCACTGAAATAGACAATGTGGTATATTTTTCTCTCATGGTAACAAGATGATTGGCGTTGTTAGTTTTATCTTTCTGTACCTTAATCGAAGATTATTTTGTTAGATAGAGAGAACGAAGGACGGTGTTGTCACTTGACTTTATATCACCTCTATGGTAATATATTAGTCTATGACTGCTTGCACATCCGATACACACAAATTTTCCTTGTGCGATTCTATGCGCACACGATGTCACGCTGGAGTACTAATGGAACCTTAGAGCATTTACTTTCTAGAGATAGCCTGCAGTGCACAAATGACATGGTAAGACTAAGGACAGAGAGGGTAATAGAGAGGGCAAGAGGCTATTTCACTCAGTTGGGAGCTGCTTCCAATGAAATACGTTCAGCATGTTGTTCATTGGCTGCTTCCACCCACTAAGTGAAATAGCCTCTTACTGCCTCTATTACCCTCTCTTTCTAGCATTGCCACGATTTTATGCTTTGCAGGCTATATCTAGATGGTAAATGATCTAAGAATGGAACGGTGAAGACTCACGCACTGTCACACGATGCGCCTGTGTGTGTAATTGGAAAGCCACCATTGTATCATCACAAAAAATATTAGTTGGATCGCTTTTCTGACAAGATTGTGGTAATGTATTAGTATAGTGCCACAGTCTCATGCATTTTAAGTAAGAATCTAAATACTATAGAACTCATTGAAGATTTATGGCTCATAAAAAATGACGACGATGAACATTTCTAGAAACTAAACGTCCAATAAAAAGTTGTTGAAGATATAATATTTTGTAGATTTTAAGAAATTATGCAGAGCTTAAATTAGGATTTTGCAAATCTTTGCAAATTAGTAGAAAATTAAAAATTTTAGTATATTACGCGCTTTTGGTTCAAAAAAATTGATATAAAGAAGAGACTTAATTTATTCCGAAATAGACTTATAAACTGTCCAGTTTTGTAGGAACATCAATGCATTTGTTAAAAAATTCATAACCAAAATGAACTGAAAAACAGTAAATCGACTTATTGAAGCATTTGAAACGTTTGAAACAAAATTATATTTCCAGGGTGTCCGGAAAGTAATGACACAGCCAAATACAGCTTTCTGACGTCAAATTAGAGTGATTAAACCAAACATGCTTGAGTACAAAAGTGTTTGATTGAAACTTTGTGATTCCCTAAAGTAACCAAAATGGCGATCAAGTTGGAAATTGACATATACGGAATTCACGGGTAGCCGATTAATACTAGTATACAAGTTTTGCCGAATAATCTAAGGAGTCGTTTAGGCAATATTTTTCTTGTCATTTTCCATATTGTTACGAGAATTCATCCGATAGCTGGTGCAATCGGCCATCATCCAATTCGTGGAAGCATAATTTTTCTGATACTTCTGGGAATCCGAAATATTTTGTCTCAACCCGAGGCTGGCGGCTGCCGTTATTGGGAATTCGCCGAATAAACCTTAAAGCTTCCAGAACACATGGAAGAAGTTTCCCGATGGAAAACTTACCAGAGAATTCCGAGAGAAATATATAAATACGGACAGCTGGCGATAGCATTCATTCAGTATTCGACCGCCGTATAGTGTAGATAAATTGTAAATAGTTCTGTAAATATAAATTGTGTTAAAGTAGTGGAGATAAATTAGAGTGAGTTGGACTGTGTTTTTAAATAAATCCAAGAACTGAACCCGAGTGTGAAAATGAAAGCAATACAGTGGTGTGGGATGTATTTGTGAGACTGTGGAAGTGAAAAATAACTAGAATAACGATGTTTAAAGCAGTGAATTTGGACCAGTTAAACGTGACTGATTTAAAAAAAGAACTGGAGGAAAGGTATTTAGAAATTAGTGGGAAGAAAAGTGAATTAATACAAAGGCTACGAAATGCCCTAATAATGCCTATTTGTTTGAAGTTTCTGCTAATGGTATGCCCTTAAAACAAATGGAAAATTTAAAAGAAACCTTACAAGATAAATTACAAGAAAATTCAAGTCTTTAGAGGATAAGCTACAAACATTACAAGACAATTCTAAAATCATGAAAGAGCCGTTAGAAGACAACCTACTAGAAAGTTATAAAACTCTAGAAGATAAATTGTTAGAAAATTCTAAAACTTGAAGGAGGCACTAGAAGATAAATTAGCAGAAAATTCTAAAACCTTGGAAGACAAGGTACTAGAAAATTCTAAAACCCTGGAAGATAATTTACTGGAAAATTCTAAATCATTAGAAGAGAATTTGAAAAGCATGGTACAGAAAAATTCAGAAATGCTGGAAGAGCTAAAGCAAACAATGGTCGAAGAGTCAGTCAAAAATGAAACGCGGATAGAAGTGATAGAAGACCTAAAGCAGATAATGGAGGGTGAGATTAGCAAAATAAAAGAGCAGGTAGTCATAATACAAAGGGGAGAGACTCCACCAAAGACCGAAAGCAAAAAAAGTCTGGAAGTAGTGAATTCAAAAATTGGCCTCGAGGGGACAAGACACAAAATGAAACCTCCAAATTTGATGGAAAATCATCATGGATTAATTATCGTCGCCAATTCGAGGCTGCAGCTAAGCTAAACAGATGGTCGGCAGAGGAGAAAGCAATCGCATTAACCCTAGCCTTAAGAGGGGATACTACAGATATCTTACAAATATTGAATACCTCGGAACAAGAAGACTACGAACAACTGGTCAAACATTTAGAACTGAGGTATGGGCAAACCCATTTGGAGCACGTTTATCACCCCCAACTGAAAAATCGCCACCAGAAATGTCATGAATCCCTACAAGAGTTTGAAGCTGATATTGCCCGTCTGGTTTGCCTTGCCTATCCAGCCACACCGGAAAATGTAATGGTAAGGTTGACAGTGAAAGCATTTTTTGGATGGACTTCGGGACCACGAAGCCAGATAAGCATTGACCCTAGCTCGACCGACTCAATTAGTGGATGCACTGGCTCGAGCTCTAGAATTCGATTCTGCGAAAAATACCCGCAGAGCCCGATCCGTCTCTGTAAGGAAGATAGTAGAGGAAGTCCTTACCGAAAAAAAAAACTAGTGAGATGTCGGAAGTGTTGTAAGGTAGGACATATCCAGAGTCGTTTCAATGAGAGGAGTACCGAAGGTCAAAGTAAAAGGACCATTGACGAGCTGTAGCCAACAAGCCCCAACTATCAACGCATATGTACCTTCGCTACGCAACCACGTTAACAGTGTCTTTGTAGATGACCTTATTAATAAGAAGCAGTTTGCAATTCTGCTGGATACTGGTGTGACGAAAACAGTCATAAGGTCCAACATTGTTTTAGACGAGCAAATATGAAACCAACAAAATGGCCACTGCGAACAGCGACAGGAGAGGCAGCAAAAGTCCATGGTGTAATAGAGGTTGAAATGATCTTGGGCAATACAACATTCCAACACCTGGCATTAGTGGCGGACATTGAAGACCAAGTCATCATCGGAATGAAGCTGATACAGTGATGATGTTTGATCCCGAACCTAACGACGGAAATGTAGGCAGAGGAATCGCACTGGGGAAGGCTCTGTTTCGTGCCAAGGAGATTGTGCCAGTAAGAGTAATGAACCTGAATCATTACTCGATTGTGCTAAAGAAAGGAGCAACTTTGGGCCATTGTTCAACAGTTTCCTCTGTAGTCAGAAGCACACAGCATGCAGAAATACCACCAGGTAAACTATCTGAGGAACTGGAAAGACTCATCATCGATTCATCTAAAAATTTGAAACCAAACCAGAAAGCAAAATTTAGGGACATCGTTAGAAACTACTAGGATATCTTCGATGTAGGGTACGGCAAAAGAGGACGAGCTGATCTGGTGAAACATAAAATTAATACCGGGGATGCTCAACCTAATCGACAGTCGGCGAGAAGGCTACCCCTCGCTAAAAGAAAAGAAGCCGACAGGATAGTCCGCGACATGGAGAAACAAGGTATTGTTGAACCATCCAATAGCTCCTGGGCTTCTCCAGTTGTCTTGGTTAAAAAGAAAAATGGTTCGACCCAATTTTGCGTGGACTATGGGCAATTAAACCACACTACAAAAAAGAAAGCTATCCTCTCCCAAGAATAGACGATATCCTAGATACGCTGACTGGATCGAAGATGTTCTAAGATGTTCTATTGGCAGGTGGAACTTGTTAAATAAGACCGAGAAAAGACTGCTTTTACCACCGGCTCAATTCATGGTGATGCTGTTTGGGTTGTGTAATGCTCCAGCGACGTTTGAAAGATTGATGGAAACAGTGTTCATGGAAAACCTGCCTGGTGTATCTTGACGATATTATCGCGGTTGGAAAATCTTTTGAAGGCCACGTGAGGAACTTGGAGGAGGTATTTCGGCGACTTCAAAGTTCCGGACTAAAGTTAAGCCCGAAGAAGTGTCAGCTGTTCCAAGAAGAGGTGCAATATCTTGGACATGTAGTTTCCGCACAGGGAGTAGCTGTTGACAAACAGAAAATCAAAGCCGTCCAGGAATGGCCGATACCTAAAGATATCCACCAGTTAAGAAGTTTCCTGGGGTTATGCACGTACTATCGTCGGTACGTCGCCGGATTTGCCAACATCGCCAAGCCACTTACTAGACTCACAGAGGGGAAGGTGCAGTATGAGTGGGACGAGGAATGCCAACGATCATTTGAGACACTGAAAAGAGCATTGACGAGTGCCCCCGTGTTAAGTTATCCTTTGCCAGATTGGAACTTCGTATTGGATACCGACGCAAGCAATGTCGAAAGTGGTGCTGTGCTTTCGCAGATCCAGGAGGGCCAGGAGAGAGTCATCGGATATTTCAGTAAGACCTCGATTAAGCCTGAATGGAATTACTGCGTTACTCACAGGCAAATCTTGGCTGTAGAGGGGCTAGAACATTTCTACAAGTACCTCTATGTTAAAAGATTCCTCCTGAGGACTGATCACGCTGCACTGAAGGAGCCACCTTCAGTTTAAAAACCCCGAAGGACAAGTTGCTAGGTGGATTGAGCGGTTGCAAGAATTCGACTTCGAGACTGGACATCGCGCAGGAACAAGCCATAAGAATGCTGATGCCTTTATAGAGGAGACCATGCCCTGATGATTGCAAACATTGTCAGCGAGCTGTAGATAAAGGGGCTGTTCTCTGTAGAACTGCCGCCGTCTATGACCGTTGGCAATCTGAAGAGATCCAGAAAGAGCAAAAATTGAATCCGGAGTTAAAAGAAGTTATCCGGTGGAAGGAAGAAGACCGCAAACATACGTGGCAAGAGATTTCCCGATACTCACCAACCATAGAATCGTACTGGGCTCAGTGGAACTCCCTCATCCTGGAAAATGGACTTCTCAAGCGCGTCCTGGAAACTCCAGAGGAGGGAAACGACTGAAAACAGATTTTAGTTCCCAGAAATAGGAGACCAGAAGTTTTACGAGAACTACATGATGGTACAACTGGAGTAACAAAAACCCTGGGAGAGAACGGTTTATTGGGTAACCTGCCAAGTAGATTGGTGCCGGAAATGTACGGTTTGTGTAGCAAGTAATGGGCCTCAGAAGCGACCAAAAGCTCCCATGAAGCAATATAACGTGGGCAGTCCATTCGAAAGAGTAGCCATTGATGTTGCCGGTCCATTTCCTGAATCCTGGAAATAAGTGCATTGTGGTGGTGATGGACTATTTTAGTAAATGGGCCGAAGTGTATATGGGGCTTGCCGAATGGAGTTATTGAGTCATCCACCAGCCCATGATCTGCCCCGTCGTGCTAGTTAAAAAGAAGGATGGAACCACCCGATTTTGCTTGGATTACAGAAAGCTGAATGAAGAACGAAGAAAGACACCTGTGAAGATTGGTCTTTAATTATTGTTCAGGATCGCCATGTGATATTGTAATTTTGCAGCGGCCTTCGACCAATAATACTAATTGTAAAGACTACATGTTTATTTCTACTCGTTACTTGATTACACTATACTAACTAGTTCTGGTTATACTATACTAACTACATCTAATCTTTACTATGTTACATTTGGAACTCGACTTGTCATGGCTACATGTTTTACTCGACTGATGGTTCGCGATTTACATCAAGTATCGAAAGTGTGCCATCAGTCGATTGTTTTGCTATTTCAACTGTTTGGTGTACGTGATAATATTTGTAGACATGCTGAATTTAATGAGGTTACCTAGAATGGTTGTTGATGATGTTTTGCTAATAATTGTTTAATTAATTTTCTAAAAGGTGTCATGAGGAATTTCCGTTACACAGCTATCCACTACCCCGAATCGATGACACTCTGGCCACACTAACAGGCTCCCGTTGGTTGTCTACACTAGACCTAAAAAGTGGATATTGGCTATGTAATGCACCCGCTACATTTGAGAGGCTTATGGAGAATATACTGAGCGGGTTAGCATGGAGGACGTGCTTAGTATACCTCGACGACATTCTAGTCATGGGTCAGACATTCGACGACCATCTGAAGAACCTGGACCAAGTATTCTCCAGAATTAATAATGCCAACCTTAGACTCAACCCAAAGAAGTGTTCCATGTTCCAAAAAGAAGTAGAGTTTTTGGGCCACGTCGATTCCGCGTCAGGAATCCGCACCAACGAGGAAAAGATAGAAGCCATCCGTGATTGGCCAGTCCCAAGAGACAAGCATAAACTCCGAAGCTTCTTGGGCCTCTGTTCCAACTACAGGCGATTTGTTGAGGGATTTGCCAACATTGCCGCGCCTCTACATCGGCAGACCACAGAGAAAGAGACCTTCCGTTGGAATCAGGATTGGGAAACATCATTCAGACGACTGAAGGCAGCACTATGTTCCACCCCAATCCTAGCCTTTCCTACACAGTCCGGCAAGTTCATTTTAGACACCGACGCCAGCAACACAGGTTTGGGGGCCATCCTATCCTAGGTGTAAGATGGTGAAGAGGGGGTGATCGAGTACTACAGCCGTGGATTCTCGAAACCGGAAAGAAATTATTGCGTCACCAGAAAATAACTTCTTGCAATAATAAGACCTGTAGACCATTTCCACAAACACCTCTTTGGTCGTCATTTCTTATTCCGAACAGATCATGCCACCCTCAAATGGCTGCTGGACATGAAGACACCGGAAGGACAACTGGCCAGGTGGATGGAGAAATTACAGCAATACGATTTCATGGTGGAACACTGCATAATAATGCCGATGCCCTATCCAGAAGACCTTGTAGAGCAGAATGCGGACATTGTCTGAAGACGGAACAGCGAGAGGGTATCTCCATCAGACAGATCCGAGTGCAGGCCAATGAAGACTGGACAACGGAACAGTGCATCCAGGACCAAATGGCTGATCCAGACAACGAATCAATCTTGTCACTCAAAACGAGAGGGGCACCCAGGCCACGATGGGACGAGGTAGCTAGATACTCGGGGATGCTGAAATCGTTATGGGCCCAATGGGACTCTCTAAGAGTAGAGAATGGAATGCTCAAGCGAGTTTGGGAAAGCACCGATGGCCGAGAAACTAAGTCCCAACTGGTAGTTCCTAAGAAAAAGGTACCAGCCATCCTGACCGAAGTACATGATGGGATTACCTGGGGCCATCTGGGCATGAACAAAGCCCTAGACAAAGCTCGCCAGCGATACTACTGGGTAAATTACTTTGAAGACGTCAGAGCTTGGTGCCGGAAATGTGACACCTGTGCAGCCAGTAAGGACCCGAAGACCCGGACCAAGGGCAGAATCCAGCAGTACAATGTGGGCGTCCCATTTGAGAGAATTGCCATCGATATCGCCGGTCTGTTTCCCGTGTCTGAGAGGGGGAACAAATACATTCTGGTCGCAATGGAATACTTCAGCAAATGGCCTGAGGCATATGCGATACCCAACCAAGAGGCAACCACGGTGGCGACGGTGCTAGTAGAACAACTATTCAGCAGGTTTGGCGTCCCGATGGAACTACATTCAGACCAGGGGCGTAACTTCGAATCGAATGTATTATAGAAGGTCTGGACCATGTTGGGGATCAGGAAAACGAGAACAACACCATAACACCCACAATCAGACGGAATGGTGGAAAGATTCAACAGGACCTTGGAACAACATTCAAGGTCGTCAGCAATAACCAACGTGATTGGGATGAGCATATTCCCCTATTCCTGTTGGCATATCGCTCTGCCGTACATAATAGTACAGGCCTGACTCCAGTCAGGGTTCTATTTGGAAAGGAGCTGCGGTTATCCTGCGATTTGGCTTTTGGCTCCCCCGAAGAACCTTCCCAAGACATCGACGATTATGCCGACCTGAACGCAGATGTTGGCCACCAGTGACCGGATGAAGACGCGATATGACCTCAAGGCCAATTCAGTCGGGTTGCAAGAGAGGGATAAAGTCTGGCTGTACAACCCCCCACGGAGCAAGGGTAGATCCCCAAAGCTTACACCCGCCTGGGATGGTCCATACGAGGTGGTCAAGAGGCTTAATGACGTCGTCTACCGGATCCGTCGAAACCCCAGGGCTAAGTTGAATGTGGTCAATTTAGATCGACTCGCTCCCTACCATGGAAATGATGTTTCTGACTGGGACCATCAGAATTAAAGGGGGGGCGGTGTAACGAAATATCCTTAAGCCGGCCCTGGTTTCATTCCAGTACGACACCGATCGCTTTTAGGAAAAAAAAGTTCTCGAAATGTCTCGGCAGCTGTAGAATTGATGATTGATTGTACGATAGTTTTCGATGCACGTTTTAAAAGGAGCGATCCGTAATCGCGGCAGTTAGTTAGACAGCGACGACAAGCGTATATTGTAATGTTATTGTGATCATCTGTTTTGTATAATTTGATGTAAATAAAAGTTCTAGAAAAGTGAAAGTGAATATTAGTTGTATAATTTTAATTGGACCCACGAAATCAATTGCTTGTGGGTTTCCCGATATTTTATTTTATTTCTAGTTTTTTTCAAACCACTTCACTCTATATTCTAAACCACCTTATATGATGATAACGAGTTACTTGTATAACGATTACGATAGTAATGGCAGGAAATGATAGCGATACAGAGAACTCACCTTCCTGTGTGCTACAAATTAAGATGCGAGACTTATCTAAAACTCGGCAAGATTAATTAACTTTAATTCATAACCAGGAAAATGCATCTTTTTTATTAATAAGAAAAATTTACATACCATTCTAACTCAAGTACACCCTATATACATGAAGTCAAATTAAAAACATACATCTGGAAATCAGCTATTTAACAAATATTTTGAAGAAATTCCAATCTAGTTTCAATTAATTTCATCTCAGATCTCGAATAAAATCCACCGCATCCGCCATATTTTATGATACATTAAAGAGTCGGTTACAAGATTTTTCCGAATTTTGCAAAATGGACCCTTCCATGCCATTGAAAAAATGTGGGACCAAACTGAAAGTCTATTCTGTCAAATGAAAAAAGAATGAAGAAAATCGGTTTATAGTTGCCGGAGTACTGAAGTAACAAATTCTAAAAAAAATACAACCGAATGAGAACCTCCTGCTTTATTGAAGTCGGTTAAAACCATAAAGAATTTTTATTTAAATATCTTTTTTAGGGAAATCTGGTGTTCATCATGACATGCAACCCCACACATTCGAGTTCTTGAGGATCTTCATTTATTGTTAATGCTGCCAACATGAGTCCCACGCAGTTACAGTTCCCTGGAAGTTTGCTGCCGTAATCCTCTTTGGCTCTATGACATCCCCTTGGAGTGCGGGAACACCTTCAAAGCGATGACTTTTCAAGCATCTCTTGAGTATGAGTAACTGGAAAAATCTACTGGGTTCATGTCGGGTCTGTATGGTGACTATTGCAAGGTTGCAATATGTATCAAGTCACCATGAAGGCTATATGTGCTAGAGGCTGGCTATTCGTCCCGGAGGTACAAACTCCTTGTAGATCACCCTTCGCTTGTCATAAAAGACTGTAAATACTGGCGTCACCTTGGATTTTCACCCTTTCGGAGAGTTCAAGATTGTTCTTTTTATTGATCACTCTACATTTGTAGCATTAATTGTTCCTCAGACATAGTTCTTCACCTCTTGAGATGTTAGCTCTTAGGGCTTCATTTTTGTAGGCCTTCCCAGCCAAGGGACTCCCCTACGAAACTGTTTTCCCAAATAAAACAAACTTAAGTGCATAGCGTTGCTTCAGCAAACGCTCCATTTCTACATTTTCTGCTGAAAATTAAATATAGCTATTGCTAATACTTGCGGCAAAGCTAGGACTGAAATTCCCTGCGCAGGTTGGTCTTATTCTTATCCATCTTTCGAAAACTGTAATTAGAATAATATTATATAAAATATATTAAGTTATGATTTATCTAAAGCTTTCTTTAGAAAGATTCGTTAAAACATAAGTAAAATAGTCCAAGAACAAATTTACAGTAGGCAACACACATATATGAATAATCGACTAATACAAAGTCATGTTACACCGACATAAAAAGTCTCTGTTAGAGGCACATTTCTGTGCGTAACCGAATTTGAAAAAACTTTGACAAATTAGGCAAACGATACGATAAATTAATTTGCTAAACATGTATTCAGAAACTATTAATTCGTAGTTCGTTAAAGTAATGTATTCACCATTCTATAGGAATATTTTTGACAGGTCTTGCAGAAGGTATAGAGTTATTAAATCATATTGACTTAGGCGAAACAAAACAAAACTTTACTGCCTTTATACCCACCTCACATTTCATCACAAAAGTTATAAGAGAGTAAGGAAGAACGCATAAACATGGAAAATTAAATTAAGTTGATAAATTGAAATTTTAATAACTTCTATGAAAATATGATTGATGGTGAACATGCATATCAAACATACGATGAATAAATAATGAGATATTAATTTAATTAATGTTGGCCTAGTGTATAATTTATTTCCTCTCATTATTCAACAAAACTTATCTCTTGCTAATTTTGTGTTTACTAAAGTAACTGAAATATATATATATATATATATATATATATATATATATATATATACAGTGTTCTTAAAAAACAAGGAGTTTTTGAGAAACTAAACATACTAAAGATTTGAAAATTTGGATGTGGAAATTATCAACAATGTTTTTTTTTACTAAAATAATTTCAGCTGTCCCCAACTATGTTTATAAAGGGCGTTCCGGAAAAAAGTCAAAGTTGAAGACATATGTCAAAAACGATTTATGCAAATCGCAACTATATATATATATATATATATATATATATATATATATATATATATATATATATTCCTTTTTTCATTTCAGATTTAATTCATTTATTTTGCATTTATGGAGAATACAACATACTGTTGATAGAACATGTAGAAGACTTAATAAATTGTATCTTCACTAAGCTCCGTTCAATAAGCGATAATTTGGCAGACTAAGGGGAACTTTGTCGCTGCTTGGTTCTTTACAAGTTCCGAAAACTATTCCTAAGCTGAAGATGAAAAATATTAAATAAAAGTTCTCCCAATTTTTCTGCAAACATACAACGTCCCTGTGAAAGGCTTGAGTGTCAGTTACACACCAATCGAAAGACTGTTATGGAAGCACAAACTGCATACTTATAACTTCGTGAAAATTTTTATTCATATGATACCTAAACTTATCTAATACTCCACAATTCATACACCCAAGTAAATCTTAAACTATATTACTTACGTGATCAAAGCATTATCATTTTAATTTTATATCAGTAACAACATTGTCAGTTAATGCTCATCTAAGTTCTAGTCGTAGTAAAAAGCAATAAATTATATTTTTTCAATTAACGAAAAAAATTATTCAGTGTTGAGATAACTGATAACCAAATTTCATGCTAACATGGCTTTCTATAAAACAGTAAGCACCACCTCAGACGAGTCAACTGTTTTGCAACGACAGTTGCAAACATGTTGCACTTGCAGCTGATTTGCACACGAAGCCATTGAAGTGAAACCGGTTTACATCTAGTTTAAAATCGATTGCACTTGACCCTTTCCCGAGGTTGCAGTGCGTCAGTTTTGAGTTGCCTTTTATAATATTAGGTAGGATTTGTATATTATTTTCTGAGTAATCTTTATTTCGGTTTGATTTCTTTTAATTTAGTTGAATATTATACCAACGACTTGACAATACAATGTATGGCGCGTACAATCCCAGATATACTAGATATCAAAAGAATTGAGCTCTCTGGGAGCCCTTGACAGGTTGTCAGGCCCTTGATTGGCGTTATGGCGGTAGTTTCCCATGGATTTTTTGACCCTTTGGACTATTCCTAACAAGAAGGGTTTTTGCGTTAGTAGTAGTGATGGGATCATTCGATTACGAAAATCACTGGAGTATTCCGATTATGGAATCAAAGTACCTATTCGAATGAAATATAATCGATTAGTTAACTCCAAACATTAACCGAATACGTCTTTCATTGACAGAAGAAATATGTAAATACTCGAACTAGATTTTCAGTGTACGGTGCAATTATTGCAATGTGAAGTAATTTTATGAATTGACTGTTAATGTAGATTAAGGAACATTATACTGTTCTTTGAATTATTAATAACAGTTCCTTCACAAATAAAATTTATTTTAAATGAATATTTAGTAAAAATTAAATAATTTGACCTAAATTGAAATGTTCACGGACAGGGCAGCCGCTGACATGTAGCAAAGAGAATTGTTATGGCGGCCCTTCACTTGGTGTTAGCGTATTTTTGTTTTGTATCGCTATATTTGTCCAAATATTTGATGTATTCGCAAATATTCCAAACGTGCCATCCACACATATCGCAAAACACTCAAACATGCCAAATATGTTTGAATACAAGTAAATGTGACACATGACTCACCGTAAAGATAAATAAACAAAATTAATGAAAAATGTTTTTTATTTATTTTTTACGTACCTCAGTATTTGTAGATGGGTTGCATTTATAGATGGCTCACAGAAAACTATTCCTGTATTTGTAAGCAAACCATGTTGGTTTGAATACGCTAGACGTGCCTGCTCCTGATTTTTCTGATTTCTTAATTTTTGTGTTATAATTCTTGAATTCAGACATCAAAGATTCCCTCTTTTTCTTTAAATCAGCGATTGTGCATGGTTGTCCAATATTGTTTTGGATATCTATCCATGTATCATTTATTTTAATTTTATTTTTGTGGCTGGTATGTTTGGGGTCACAAATGCAAGGATGCATTTGGTACAACTCGAGAAACTTCATGAAACAACACTAGTTGATCACGATCGAAGCGCCGCGTGCAACTGTATGAACCAAGTGTGGACAGCTAAAGCAAATATTTGGCTTATTTGACTCATTGAAGTGCATTGAAAACCGACAACTGGACAGTAACGCGTATTTGCTCTTAGCTGTATTCGACTTATTTGTTCAAACAAAGCAAAAATAGCGAATAACCTCTCCACACATCGCCGTTTTTGGACAAATGTAGCAAATATATACGAATACGCTACACCAAGTGAAGTGCCGCCATTAGAATCATAAATGTACTATCCGAGTGATGCTTGTCCAGGTAGAGGTATTTTAAATTGTTTAATAGATGTTTTGGGACTACTTCTATTGTTGACATAATAATTGGCACAGTTGGGTTGTTCATTACCAACTGTCTATTTATTTAAAATTACAAATCTCTCTATTTGTTTATTTTTTCCGCCTGTTTAATATTTATATTATTGTTGTTAGGGATTGCTATGTTAATTAAAGTTGTTTTTCTATAGATTTTATCTACTAAAATTATGTCTGATTTATTGTCAGCAACAGTTCAAACGGTTAGTATCGTGCGGTCCCAATAGAGCATATTAGTTGTTATTTTCTAAAACAGATTGTAGTTTGTATATATTTATTATAGTTTTTGCCGTAGCATCCTGTCGTTCTTTGTATTCAGTTGCAGCGTATGTTTGACAGCCTGTGCTATGCTAGATAGTTTTAGATGTTAGATGTTTGGCACCCATATCTGCATCTACCGTTATTGATAGAATGATCTTTAACGATGCACTTCAGATAGTTCTTAGTTTGAATTACTTGATCTTGGATTGGAAATATAAAGACTTGCGTTTCAGGAAACATATGACAGATCCAGCAGAGGTTCAACTCGCTGAAGTGTCGACATAATCTTGGTTGACTTCATTTATATGTCTTCCATAATTTGTGTTTCCATTTAAGTAGTTGCTGATCAGTTGACTTGAGGTCTAGTATTACTCAATGTAGTTTAGAAAATTCTCCGTGTTTGGAAACGACTACGCAAATTAGAAATTTGTTGATCTCATAGCTTGCTTATATCTGTCAGTCCTCTTCCTCCTTCATACCGCGGCAAAGTTGTTGTTCGACAGAGTTGGTGATTTTAAGCTTTTGTTTGTAGAACTCGAACATTCCGTTGTACTTGTTCAATGTCAGTCTTGCACCTGTTAATGATACCGAAAGAGTAACTGAGCACTGCACCCGCATAGGTGTTAATAGCCTGAAACAGATTTTACTGTTACGTTTTATTTTCAACAGTAGTCTTACCCTTCTAAAAACTCTTCTACTACTATTTATCTGTTGTTTCCTAGCTGCCCTCAACTTTAAGTCGTCCAAATAAATGCTTTATGACAAGGCAGAACCACAGAGCCCTCAGAGAGTCTCCCTTCTACCCCTTCTGATTGGAATAGTGTTTCATTTTATTTACGTTATGCAGTTTCAGTACCTGAATGAGCCACTCATCTGGAACTGAATCAAAGACCTTTTTATAACCCACAAATATGCCATGTAGAGATTACGTCGTTTGGCATACGTTTGATTGCAGACTACAGAATCAATTATTAGTTGTTCTTTGCACCCCATCGGTTCTCTGGCGCATCCCTCTTAAATTTAGGTATATTTTAGCACATGTCATATAATTACTTCCTGAGAATTCTGTAAAAAGCTTATACGTTTTGTCTGCAACTGTAATCTCAAAACAGTTGTCCCGTCTGCGTTCTACGCTGGAAAAACGAGAAGCTTTAAATCTCAGTGATGTATTTATCTGTGGAGTCACGCTCAATTGAACTTAATAATATGGTCTATAAATATAAAAAACACATTTTGAAACCTAACACCAAACCTTTATTTTAAACACCCAACGCCGTTTCAACAACCCTAAGCTGTCATCATCAACCAAACCAATCTATATAATTTCTCGCTTTTGCCAAGTAGAAGAATGAAAGTTGATATAGAGGGTAGTCTACAAAAAAATTGAGTTGCACAGTAAGATACAGTGGAAAAAAAATCGTATTGTTAGTTTACTTAGAGGATCACTTCCTTATCTCAATTTGACCAAATGCGACACGTATGTATTTTGATGTTTGGTTGTATGTTGTATCATAGAACTCATTTGGTCAACATGGCAGAGGTGGGAAAATCGCTTCATGTATTTTAACAATAACATACTTTTCATCCCCCTTAGAGGCAGAAATGGGAAAATGGTGAGCCAAAATCTGTCACCAGCTGACAGTCTAATATAAGATCTCCTCGTTTTAGTATTGAACTCACTCACCATGAACCTCTCGAGGCGATCTCGTCCCCATTTCCTCCCGCTATATACCTAGAAAACTGTAGGATGAATACCAGAAGACGAGTCTAAAACGACTTCGAAAATAATGAATGTATAGATGATAACTCTCAACTAAAGGAGACATATGAGTTTAAAAATATAGTGTTCATACTAGCTAAGACCGGTAAAACAGCGGGGGAAATACAAAATAGGCCAGGTCTAATGAGGGGTAATATAAACAACTAAATTCAATCTTGTTGGATAGGGAGACAGCACATGTAATTGAACTCAATAACGCAACGTGCCTATTACCAAATACAGGCAGAATCTGAGTGGTAAATACAGGAAATAAATGACAAATAACAGCAATGGGATTTGAAATTTAGAGAAGAAGCTGTGGAGTCAAGAAAATAAAAGGAATAACAAAAAAGAAACTTTCAGAACGATTGATGTTAGAAAACATTTTAACATTTATTGAAGAAAAAAAAACTCATATAGTACGGTGAGTACACAAGGTGTCACGAAAGCCCATTTAACGGACTGGAGTCCTCTTGGTTGAAAGACCGTGATCGACAGAGAAGATTCTGGATAAATGAAGTAGAGGAACCACTGGAGACCATAGGTTTTCTGGTAGAAATTGAGAAGACAGGTACATATGAAAATAGGAATGTAGTGAGATCTCTAGGCATACTAAATTGTAATTTACACATATAACGTTGAAGACCCATTAAACATTCAAGTTAAATTTTACCAGAAGTACTATTATAACTAAAATAACGCACATATAATAATAATTAAGAATAACAATTAAAAAAAAAGATCCGCAATAATGGTATTAAAACAATTATAGGTATAAAAAAATCATAGAAAAGATTTTACGATGGTGTAATTATTTAATGGTACTGAATTTTTTAAAGTAAATTATCTGATGACATATTAAACCTGATATTCTCGACAGGACAATAACAAAAAAAATGCACATATGAAACAGTAAATACACACATATACGAACTACCATAGAACTTTTTAATGAGTAATAAGTGTATCAATGAATACAATGTAACGTTTTCTTGTTTTGTATTTTTAACCCTCAAGCCGGTTCAACCACTAAGTTGTCAACATCCGCACTAAAATACAAATTCTCTTAAAAACTAGTTGCTATTGAACAAAAAACACCTGAAATTTGTTGGAATAGTTTAGAAGATTATTCTTAGAGTCTTTTTCATATGTTCTAATTTATACTTTTTTGTTACAGGTAAGGTACATTTGAAAGGCAGTACTGAATTTGCAAGTAATACAAGTAAGTAACACTGGGTGTTTCGTAATAAATACTAAAACTACTAGGACATTCTTTTTGGAAAACGAAAGAAAGTATATTATGATTTGTTCAAATATTTTTAAATAACCTTCAAAACTGAAATCAAAATTTTAAAATACACAAAACGACTTATGTAGGTAGGGACTTACTGAGTATTTGTTACAAAAGTGTAATAATAAATATATACCATCACAGGTACCTATCTCAGTATATATTTGAGACCACTGCTAAGTATACATATTCATTATTACTTCTCAATGGATGACTAAATATTTTAGGTTTATAGAAAATGAATACCCGTACGAAAAATACAAAAATATTGGATATCAAACAGGATATAATAAGAAATTAATGTAATTTATTCTGGAAGTAAAAAAGAATTCATTAGGTTTATGAAACCTGACTTTTAGGTAAACTATTTACAAATGCATTTTGTTAATATTTGATTTGATATATCTACTTTTTGTGTTTATAAGTATTTTTAATTGATTATTTCTAAAACTTCAACCCATTTAGCAATTAAACCTGTCAATTTTTAAATAGTTGTTTTAATGGGATAAATATTAGCATTCAGTTGGCACGGTATTTATGTGAAAGCAGGCAGAAACAAAGTTAAAATTGAATTTGCTAGAAGCTTACCATTACTTTATTTTCATTTATGTTCAACAAATAATGTTAAAATCACTTTTGTCGGGGAAAAGTCGCTCTATCAATAATTTATATTTAAAAATGAACCGACTCTAACTGGCTTAAAATAAAAACCTTTTAGAAACCGTATGCAATCAATCACTATTTTCTGACATATTTTTAAATCTCATTAAGGTTCAATTTTATTGGTTATTTTAGCGTATTATTGTCTCTCCGTTTCTCTGTAATTTGTATTTTTTCATATTATCCCCATATTTTTTAACTTTTTTATTTGTTTTATTATATGGACCACTTTCAATAAGTGTAATTCTAATTCACCCTATATTGCAACCACCCTGTATATGTTTCTGTCACCCAATATAAATTATTTCTCTGTCATTTTCTGAACCACCCTGTTTAACTATAATTCAACTCAACACGATGTTGCAACCGCCCTGTATAAGTATTAATCCTCTATATTAACTATTGAGGGTTTCTATTTCTCTATTGTTTAAATCACCCTGTATACCTATAATTTTACTTTGCCCAATATGCCAAGTATAAGAAACTACTTATGGTCCACACTATATAATATTTTTTAACCACCCTGTATTACTATAATTCCACTCCACCTTATATTTCAATCATCCTCTATATGCAACTGCTTCTACCATTTTTTGAACCCTCCTTACTGCATATGCCATTTAAACATTTTTAAGTTTTTTTATCCACTCTGTATAACTATAGTTTTACTTCATTCTTATTTCAACCACCTTGTATACGCAACTACTCATACACCAAATAGAAAATTTTTTTAACCATCCTGTATAAGTTTAATTCTATTTCACCTTATATTTCAACCATCCTATATATGGAATTGCTTATGTACCACCCAATATGACATTTATTTGTAAGAATTTTTGAACCCACCTGTCTAACTGTAATTTTACTTCACCCAATATTTCAACCGCGCACGATGCTTGCTGCTTGAATTTCGATGCACGCTCACACCTACCACCATAAACCATATAGAAAACATCGCTCACCTAAAAAAATTCTTTTCGATACACTAATGGAATATTTTGTGCCATTTCACTTGACTTCAATAAAAACCGTTACAAACACCCTGTACGATATACTTTGATGGCATATCTTGACATTTAAGCTAGATATTTATGATGAAAATTTGACATTTACATTGATGTTTAACGTGTTTTTGTAAATATTTTTACGATTTTCGGAAAAACGGTATGTTTTTTTTTAGATAATCATACGGTATCAAGCTGGAACGTCTCTTTGTAGAATAGAATTTAAAATATTTAAATTGGTTTAGCCGTTTTAGAGAAAATAGTATAGATTTATTGAAATTCACTGAAATGTAGTCCCTTAACTACTGTTTTTTCGATTTTCTGGAAAACCGTTAATCTCACGTTATAAAAAATTATATGATACGTTTTTGTAATATTCCTTAATACAATGCCGTTTATCATCAAATTAGCGTAAGCTGTTTTTGAATAATCACTGAGCATACATAAAAAAACGTGGCGACGAATTGATAACCTGATCTTTTTTGGAAGTCGGTTAAAAAATATAATTAAAATCGTCTAATTTAAAGAATACTTGTTCGTTTAACTAAGGTAACTTTGTTTGATTTCTATATGTGATAGCAGGTACACAGACTGACTGAGAAAAACGTAATTATTAGCCTTACTAATTTATTACTAAGTGTTTCTTTGTATATATCTGCACAAGAGAGCATCAATACATTATTTTCATGTTAAGTTGTAATGTAGTTGTATTGTAGTTGCCGATGAACTAAGAATGAAAGAGCGAGCTGACTCTGTAGATACTTAATTGAAATTCATTATAGTACCTAATTAATATTCTAATTTCAACAATTAAAGTTTCAATGCTTTATAATCTTCAGAACTAACTAGATATTAGTGGAAATTCAGTGTAATTATATAATATGTATCCGTAAATCAAATCGTTATTATAACTTAATGTCTTATAAAACTGTATAGACGTTTAATAAGGTTTAATATTTACTGTCAGCCAAATCAGAATTTTAGGTAATTTGATATCAATTACCTAGTTTAGTAGACTTAATATAGGAAATTATATATATCCTAGTTTTTTACATAGGTTTATTAAGTTCAAATAATGAATTTCAGTATTCACTGCATCGAATTTTGAAATATTCATCAAAATAATGATTTTTAGAATAATTGAATGCTGTGCTGGAACAAGGTTGTGTCCGTTAGTATAGGAAAATGTTACCTGATTGGGTCAATAAGTTCTACTCCGCAGTTCCTTCAATGTTTCAGTCAGACCCAATATCTTTCTCAAATTCTTTCCGTTGAAGAACCAAGAAGTAAACTAATTGAAGAGTAATGAACAATAAAGTATACTATAGAAGAAATCAATATAATCATGATATCGTTTAAAGTGAATTTAATTTACCTTATGTACTTCTCTAATCAAACTCTGTATCCATTATTTTGTACCAAAGCTCTGCTAGAGAGAATTATTGAATTAAGTAATGACATGAAACAAAACTTGTATTTTAGTTGAACAGATGATTCGGTAAAAAACAACTGGAAATTAATACCGTTACCTTGATTGCTAGTTCGAAAAAGACCCTTCACCTAAGTAGATTAAAAGTTTTTCACTAGATGTTACAGTTTTTTGCTAGCTGCAGTTATTATGCCCTCACAAAAGAGTAATAACATTTGTTTTAGACACTTCACTGAAGGGTTGTGATTGCAAACCTTAAACTGAACAATCTGTTCAAAGTATCGACATTTTTAAGAAATTTTGCTTTTACAGGGTTCTGAATGTGGAAAAATGCTAAATGTTAAAACACCCGATCTGTCTGGCTATAAATCACAAGCACAATCCGTATAAAAAAATCCCACAAGTCTTCGTGAAAATTGTGGGTACATATATCCTATTAATTGGGCATTTGCTATGTAAACAGATATCATTCAACCATCCTACTTATGGACCACCCATTATAATATTTTTTCCACCTTATATTGCATCTTAAATATGCAGCGTCTTATGCCCTACGAAATACAACCGTTTTACTTTTTTTAAATAACTTGTGTAACTATATTTCTACTCCATCATACATTTGAACCATTTTGTATATGCATCTGCTTATGGGCACTTAATATAACATTTTTTGATTCACTTGTATAATTGTATTTTTACTTCGCACTCTAAATGCAATTGCTAATTAGCTTCCATGTGGGTATAACATTATTTTAACAGTTTTTCAACCACTGTATAAAAATTATTCGACTCAGCCTTATATTTTAGTTTAAGCAGAAATTCTTGGCATATTTTATTTGAAGAACCTAAATAGTTACTGTGAATCCGAGGGAACTATGATGCTATACACTTTATTTCGACTTTATGATTTAATCCTGAAAAGTAATTTGTAATGTTTTTCTTAGGGGAGAAAATAGACTTATTTTGACGAGATGTCCCTTATACGTGATCCAAGCCGCTACATTTTTTCACTGGATTTTCTTATTTTTGGCTGTCCTACCGATCTGCAAAATTTAAGCGAAATCGGTGGACAGGCGCATACACGTATAGATAAAAAACTGAAATTTTCAAATTAGCATCTGATGACATTTCCATTTTAAAGTTGGGTTGCTCTCTAGGCATCCTGTTTTTCGAAACTATGATGTCAAAAAGTTAAATAAAAGTTTCTAAAATTAGTTGTTAGTTCGCCTAATTTTTTTTTATTGCAGTCGACCAGACTTGGCACATACTGCACAATAAAAGCAGCACCTAGTCAAAAATATTTTTTACACTGATAACTTTTGTTTCTACAAAACATAGTATTAAACTTAAATAAGCTTTTCAACGCTTTATAGATATTTCGGCATAAAAAATGATAATGCTTCGGATGACAGTAAATTTTTTGTTTGTTCACATAAATTTTCAATACAAAGGGCAAGGTTTATCTTTTTTTTCTTAAAAAATTAAACGGGATTAGATATCAAAAAGTACTAATTTTAGGTAGGTATACGGTATTCTACACAATATACTAATATATGGGGTGTTTCGTTAAAAATGGCAAAGATGTTGGTTAAATTCGAAACATCCTATATACACAGAATTCTTTATATGTAGGCAACAACGACAAACCCCTAAGTAATTTCTAATATGCAGATTTTAAGCCCGTACTGACATACCTAGTATAGTTTTTTATGGCCTTCAGCTAAAAATTTGAATACCTATTTTTAATTATTTTATTACAGGCAGAATAACCAAGGACTTTTCCGAAATCACTTACCTATTTTTTTTTTATTTTAAAAGATTTGTCAATGAGATTTATACAATTTTAGGGGGGTAGGGGGAGTGACGAACACTACACCTACCATTGCGGTGGTGTTTGGATACTGGAATTTTATAGCTGTGAAAAAAAATCTGAAATGAAAATACCAATGTAATATCTTCTTATGTAAGTTAGGTGAAGAACGTTGTATCATTTGGATGAACATATCTAGATATAAATAGGGAAAACCGAAACTATTAGGTACCATTTTCTCCTCTGTCTCTCAACCGATTTTCTTCATTTTTGTTTTGTTAAGTAGCTACTGACCACCTTCAGTGCAGAATGCTAATATTAATTTATAGTATTGGTTCATTCATTAAATAAAATATAATAAAAATTCATTATTTACGTCCATATTGTCAACGCTAAACAACTGACAGTGCCGCCGAAGCCAGTCGGTCAAAATTCCAAACATTGAGTAATTATATATGGAGCGATCGTTATTCTTAGAGCATGTACTTCTGGAAGTGCCATATAAGCGTTGTTAGTGTTTAGTGGTAAAATAGTCAATGTAGTAGATCAGTACTGATTTTTCGGACGCGTTGCGATAACTTTCATATTAAATATTCTGTTTTTAATGTGAATTTAATTATTTGATTAATATATTATTATCACAACCTTCCCAAAGGTGTTGTGTAAAAAAATTGGGGGGTCATTCATTTAACAAAAATATTTTGAATACCGACATTTGATTTACATTTTTTTTTATTGCAAGAGATTTGTCAATATGAGTGAACAATTTTGGTCATTACATCTACTTCTCCGATTTCTCCACTAATCTGTTTCTTACAAAAATATACTTTTTAAAATTTCATGAAATAGGGTCGAATTTCGAGCACTGAGCGACCACTAGTTTACAGAAATTCAACAATGATTGTAGAAAAACGAATTACTTTGTTTTATAATTTATTTATTTAATAAATAAACATAAGAAACCCTGACTAGTTTCGCCAATACTATGTCATTTTCAAACGGAAACAAATTCATGAATGACAACAAAACATTTTGAAACAGACCGAAGGGTCTTGTCTACAACAGTAGGTATGTGTTAAATTCTGGGAAGGATTACATAAATATGGCATTTTTGTGCACAAGAATATTGAAATAGAAACAAAGTGGTAAACTGATTAAGAAAATTAGTAAATTTACTACTCAACGAGCAGGTAGAGTTTCAAACGAGCATCCCATTTGCAATTTTTAAGTAACTAATAATTAAAAATGATATATTTAATTTTTTTAAATCAGTTTACCACTTTGTTTCTATTTCAATATACACAAAAATGCCATATTTATGAAATCCTTTCGTGAATTTAACATATACCTACTGTTGTAGGCAAGACCCTTAGGTCTGTTTCAAAAGGTTTTGTCCTCATTCATGAATTTGTTTTCGTTTGAAAATGACATAGTATTGTCGAAACTAGTCAGGGGTTTTCATGTTAATTTATTAAATAAATTAATAAATTAGTGATATAACACAAAATAATTCGTTTTCTACAATCATAATGATAGTATATCACAAATTAATGGCTTCCACCATCAAATTCAATAATGTTTCTATTCGTTTGCCCCCATAATCTATCCTAATAAGTAATCCCCATGCCTATGCCAAAACAAACAAAAACCGTTTTTTTTTTGTTTTATTTCTCAGGTTGTCCGATGAAATTTCTACATACTAGATACTCATGGATTTCCGCAGTGTAAATCCGTCGTAGCTTGCATAAAAAGTTAAAAGGAACATAATCTTGTTTCATAAAGGTTTATTATGCTGTCAAATAGATGCTTTAATTTCTTGTTCATATTGTTCTGAGATTATATTTATAGAGTAATGGAAGATAAATTTGTGAACGTCAAATGAATTTCATTGGACATTAAATGAATAAGTCTTTCTTTGATGGCATCCACTAAGATCATTTATATATTGGTTTCGATGTTCACAAGTCAGCTATATGGAATTTAATCTACTACATTTCGTAGTAAAGTTGACACTTAAGGTCAATTTAATGTATATGAGACTACCAATTAACGTCGCAATTTACAAGGATAAATTCCCCAGTCACACATTTGTAATGTCAAAGCGAGTCTCTCAAGGGGTGCTAAACATAATACTAAGTGTATACAGCAATAAAATTTGGGGTATCACATCAACAAACGTTCTCTGCTTACTGCCTCATTATTAACGATATTAAATGTATTTCTTGATTGTGTTTTAGACGTGCATCAGATATACTTAGTTACAAATATATGTGAATAACTGTCAAGTGTCTAAGTGTTTATTGGGAAATAACACCACACTTTAAAGGAAATTGCTGTATATTCCAAACGTTTCGGGGTCTAGATCAGACCCCGTTGTCAATGGCTAAGAAACTACGGATTAAAAAGGTACAATTCCAAGATGTAAATTTAAATATTTGAAAATGTTTATTATTTGATTTTTGACGTAACTAAGAGAATTTTATTTGTAATATACAGGGTAGCACAGAAATTTCTAAAGATCATATAATCATAAAGTTCCTTTCAAATTGGAAGAATTTAAAAGGGAGATATTCAGAACTTTATGTGGTGCTCCTAGGTGCGACTTTCTTATAAGATAAGGCATTCTCCAAAAATGCGACCAAAGAACTTTGTTGATTCAGTGATCCCATTAAAGTTATAAGGGAAAACCTAGGAAAAACCTTATGAACTATCCCGATATTGGGCTGTTCACAAGGACATGACCATTAGCAATTTCTTCCTTAATCATCGGCAACCAGGAACGACTGAATTCTACGGAGGTAGTAGCGATATAATCGTTTTCATTTAACAAAATTAAACTCTTTTAGTTTTCTTTTGGTGTTGTGTTCTTCTTTGTGTAATATAACTGAATTTTGAAACTGTATTTTATGACCAAGGTCCCAAGCATGTTCACAAATTTTGGATTTTTCAAATTGTCGTTTTTTTATGTAATTTTTGTGTTCGTTTATTCGAACATTCAGAGGTCTAGAGGTTTCTCCAATATAGAATTTATTACATTCACACGGGATTTTATAAATGCAATTTTTTGTATTTGGAGTTGTGTCATTTGGTTTGGTTTTTGATATAATTGATTTTAGTGTATTTCTTGTTTTAAATGATGTTTTGATATTATATCTGTTTCCCACTCTTTTTAGTCATTCTGATAGACCCTGTATGTATGGTATAGTTATTGTATTAATGTGATTATCTTGGGAGTCAGTGTTGCTTGGTGAAATTTGATGTAAGTTGTTAGGGATTGTTTGGTATTCCATTTTGTTTACCTCGTTATTAATAAATTTATTTGGGTAATGATTGGCAGAAAGTATATTTTTTATAAACGTTTTTTCTTCATTGAATTTATTGATATTAGAACAGTTGGTTTTTGCCAATTTGAAAGGAACTTTATGATTATATGATCTTTAGAAATTTCTGTGCTACCCTGTATATTACAAATAAAATTCTCTTAGTTACGTCAAAAATCAAATAATAAACATTTTCAAATATTTAAATTTACATCTTGGAATTGAACCTTTTTAATCCGTAGTTTCTTAGCCATTGACAACGGGGTCTGATCTAGACCCCTAAACGTTTGTAATATACAGCAATTTCCTTTAAAGTGTGGTGTTATTTCCCAATAAACACTTAGACATTGAAAATTATGCCACAAGTATCCTTCAGAAAATAACTGTCAAGTGTCAACAAATTATTCAAAACCACACTCGATTGTGTCAGCAAAGTGAAAAAGGGTGTTTATATAATTATTCAGTTTTCTAACTACGTGTCCAAGCCATATTATATTAATTTTGAAAAAAAATTCTTATTAGTTTAAGGCTTCGGTGGATGTCAAGTTCAGTATTCTTGTTATGGTCATGTCCAGCAGTCTTTCCATCTTTTAGGTGGTATAGTGTTCGTCGCGTTGATTTAACTCCTTGATCTCACTGACCTTCTTCACTGTTCTCCAAAAAATCGTTTTAAACTCTTGTTTATGCACGTTCTTACTACCCCAGGGATGGCAAACCATTGACGAGCCGGGAAATAAGATAAAAAATAAACAGTTTGTTCAAAAATTTACAAATTTACTAATTATAACTCCTTTATTAATTATATTTTACTTGCCTAATGCTGAATATCAGGTTCATAATTCGTAATTTTAAACAGTGCTGATCCTGCGTTAGATTCAACAGGCAGTTATTCAAATATCTGTTAAAAAATTTAACACTGCAGCAGTTGTCAGGTTTTTAAGTAGTTACAGGTTTCAGGAATGGCATTCAAAATTCAGGTTATACCATATTCTGCATTAATGTTTCCACAAATTGTCTGAAATCTTTAAAGCTTGAAGATAATTCATTTCTATGTAGAGAATTATTGCAGAAAAACCGGTCAATTATTACAAATATGAATCTCCTGATAGATTAATCAGATCTAGGAGAATTAATCAATAAACATAGGAATAATTTGTCAAATTACATGTTAAATATCGCTTAAAAAATTGTGTCAAAAGTAACCATTTGTTAAAATTTATTTTGCCTGTTTATTAGGGTTTTTTCTCATCGGATATTTCCTGCAACAGATAAGTAATGGAAAATTGTAAATGAAGAACTAACCGTAGTAAGGCAATTTCGAAAAATTGCCCTGATTACTGACTGTCCTTACAGAAATTCTTACTCATAAGTAATCCGGGCAGACTTTCGAAATTGCCCTACTACACTACTCCATTTACAATTTTCATAATACTGATCTGCTGCAGGAAAAATCTGAAATATGTCATTTTTCAGAATACAAGTTCACAATCAACAACATCTCAAAAAAATTTTCAAACAAGCCACCTCTAAAATACTTACAAAAATCCAAGTGTAGCAGGGGCAATTTGTGGAAATTGTTTTCCTGGATAATATGTTTGGATGTATATTTCATGATACTTATCTGTTTAAACATTATGTTTCGATTGTTGGCGAACAATCTTTGACATTTCGTAGTTGTCAATTTTATTTGGCATGGAAATCGACAAATATCCCTAATATTTTAGTCGATTTTTCGATAACTCCTTATGAATGTGTATAGTTTTTTAACGTTTAATCCATTAAGGAAGATCTTTAAGTGATCTCATATACTTTTCTGCGACGTGCAACTTGAAGTTTTGCAGAAAATCGCTGAAAATTCCAAAATTCTTATCAAAAATTTCATCGAAATGACATAACGGACATTTCCTCATAAATATTTTAATTCCAACGTAATAGTGCCGTAATTTTAGGCACTGGAAGTTTTAATTGCGAATTTGAAAATTTTCTATGTACAAATCAAGCATATAGGTAGTAAAGCATAGTATTTTCGGTTCCTTAAATTAATGAGTACCAAGCTCGTTTTGTTTGTATACCAGGCAAATACCTATTTAAATGCAACTTTTTCCATTTTGCGAAGACGGTGCTTTTGGTTGCCACATTCTCCCGGCCTAATAGAAAATTCAGTGACAACACATGTCAAACTTTAAACTGCTATTTGATGCGTTTATAGACATGGTGTTTAGTTATAGCAAACAAAATCACAAAGTAAAGTGGTAGAAGGAGTTGCATTTATATTAAGATTGAAATATAGGACGGACTAGAATGATAGTGGTCCGTAGGCAACCGTATATACAGGATGGTTGGAATATAGGGTGGACTGGATGTTTGGTGGTATAAAAATGTTGGAAAAATGTGAAATTAAAATTATATAGGGCGATTAAAAAACTGTTATATGATGTAGACATAAGCAAATCATATACAGGATGGTTGCAATATATGCTGTAGTTGCATTATATTTATACAGTGTGATTAAAAAATTATTTCTTTAAGAGCCCATAAGAAGTTGTTAAAGTGTGGAGAAATTAATATTACACAGGGCGATAATATAAAATGTTAAAAATGATATAATTTATGGCGTAGCCCACAAGTAGTTATATACTGTGGTTGAAATATAGGACAAATTTGACTCCCTAAAAATATGGGATGGATTCTACTCCGTCCTATAGTTTACAGAAGGCAGCTAACAAATTTATGCTTGTCCGTGGGCAGTCGTATGTACAGGATGGTTGGTACATAGGTTGGAGTGGAATTATCTATCGTTATACAGGGTTGTCAAAAAAAAGTTAAAAAAAGGTTACATGGCATAGTCCATAAGGCATAAATATATTTTGGGCTTATTAATTCAACGCGTACTAGTATCATTGTGTAATGTTGAGGCTTTCGATGTTACCTGGTTCTGTCTATTAAGGTTATACATACAAAATAAAAAAATAAAGAATGAAAACTACCTGAGTTCAAAAAAAAACTAAAAAGTTGAAAATAAAACATTTAAAAAAATATAACCGACTTCTACCTATAACTAAAAAGCTAAAAATAATTATAACAAAATACAACTCTAGCAAATAAATAACAAATTCAATGTTGGTAGGTACCTACCCAGGAAGTAAAAAATGTAAATATTAAAAGGTGCTCGTTCTGTACAAATTAATTACCTACCAATCTAGTATATTTTTGAAGTCGGTGCCAAGCAACAATTAAGTTTGATGAATTAATAGATAAGTATGCAATGAAGGATTTTAGATTTGCTTGGAAGTGGCTTCAAAAATAAACTATATATATATAGATTGGTACGTAATGAATTTGTACAGAATGAGCACCTTTTAGTATTTACATTTTTTACTTCCTGGGTAGGTACCTAACAACATTGAATTTGTTATTCATTTGCTAGGGTTGTATTTTGTTATAATTATTTTTAGCTTTTTAGTTATAGGTAGAAGTCGGTTATATTTTTTTAAAAAATATTTTATTTCCAATGCATGTAAGTTTTTCGGATTACCCGGAAACATGGGTATAATGTATACAATTTCAGAGTGGTTTTTAGTTTTGTGTTAAAATTTGAATTAGAATAACTTTGTGTTGTTTGTTGATTTCTTTGTTTTTTGTTGATTTGATTAATTGTTCTGAATATAAAATATCTTGAATATTCATTTTGTTGTAACAACAAATTTCATTTGTTAAAGAAACTATCTTGGATGTATCATATAAAGCTTAAATAGGTATTTAAATTTCTACGCTACAGATACGCTTCCTACATTCAAGGAAGCGTATCTGACGAGAACTCCTGGTTCGAAACGGCTGTTATACGTTGAATGATATAGTTCTAAATATGTGGATATATATCTGTATATAACAAAAATCTAAGTTATGCAATCATAATCAGCCTATCACCAATCAAAAAAATTATTCAACTCACCTCCAGAAAAATTTGTGACTACCGCCTTGAACCTTACCTCTGTATTAGCCGTTTTATTACTTGTATGTTTGATATTTATTAACCAACTGCAACTTTTTTTTATGTATGACCACTGAAAATTCAAAAACGGCTTGGCAATTTTGATGATTTAAACTACATTATATTAAGAAACATTACAGAAAGGTACCATATAATTGTTTATAAGATGAGATTTAGGGTTTTTCAGAAAATCAGAAAAAAAAGTAATTAAGGGACTAGATTTCAGTGAATTTCAATGAATCCTCACTGTTTTCTCTAAAACCACTAAATCAATTTGAATATTTTTAATTGTATTCTACAAAGATATGTTTCAGCTTGCTTCCGTATATGTAAATTATAAACATCATGGAAAATTCGGAAAATTTTCATCATAAATATCTAGTTTAGTCGCTTGAAATGGCAGAAAATATTCCATTAGTTTATTGAAACGAAAATTTGTTATGTCGGCGATCTCTGCTGTATGATATACGGTTGTAGGTGTGTGGGTACGTGCATGTGATATTAGGTGGTACATAAGCAGTTACATACAAGGATGGTTGAAATATGAGTTGGAATTGAAATAGTCATACAGTGTGGTTCAAAAAATATTGTATTGAGTGGCACATAAGTAATAATCCATAATTATACAGAGTGGATATTTTATAGGACGGAGTATAATTACTGTGATACAGAAGGCTTAAAAAATTTTTAGAAGCTGTTGCACATACAGGATGGTTGAAATATAAGGTGGAGTAGAATTACAGTTATACACAGCGGTTAAAACAGTTATATAGTGTGAAACATAATTAGTTGCTTACACAAGGTGTTTGAAGTAAGGGTGGGATAAAATTATTGTTAAAATTTAGAGGCAGTTGCATATACCGGGTGGTTGAAATAAATCGTAGAGTAAATTTATAGTCATAAAATGTGGTTCAAAAAGGTGAATTTTGTTATATAAATCATCGGTATACAGGACTAATTTAAACAATTGATAAATAGAAAGAGTCAATAAGGTGCGTGGAGGAAGAGAGATAGAATGCGCTAAAATATTCAACAGAATTGTACCTTAAATCTCAGATAAAAAAGAGAATGTTTGAAAATGGGGATTGATTCTAAACGGTTTCTATTTTAAGTCTGCTGAAGTGAGTTCTTTTTTAAATAACAATTATTTTTCCTATGTTTATTTGTTAATGTTGTTGTGTACTTTTGTTTTTATTGGTTCCTAACTTGACTTTTGCTGATTTGGGTTTAGTTAAGGTTGTTCGGTACAGAATGACTTGTTTTCTATGCTATAGAAAAATACAAAATACAATTACGTAAACTATTTATTAGTCATTCACCGAATAATAATAATTTTAATATTTAATTAAGATGTTATTAATCGGCTTTCATAAAACTGAGAATCTAGTAACTTATTGTATAGCCTACAGGAATATTGCCGACACATAAATTTTAAAACAGTAATAGCATATATTAATAATTTTAAATCAAGCCATATATATATTCTTGATTTGAAAATTGCTACTCCTGTTCAACGGTCTTGTGATGTTATTTATTGTTGTAGTTTTGCGTTAATCAAATTTAGTAATAATAATACTACCCTGAATTTACTGGTTTTAATCTATTTAAAAGTTTTAATTCAATCCTTTTTATCTTGTTTACTACATGAGTCTGACCTTTAGATCAAATTTATAATTTAAATGTTTTCAAATTTCTTACGCATGATTAAAAAGGTACATATATACTTTAAGCCGAAAACTGAACTAAACACAAAGCTTAACAAAATAATATAGTGCCTGCCCGCGTTTCGAGAGCTCCAACGCTGAATTTTCATTACACTCATAAATAGGCATTTTGTAAATAACATTCGTGTGTGCCATCAATATGTAGTTCATAGGGAATAATTCACATAAGGACAGCAAATTCGTAGAAGTAAATTATTTAAACTATACAACTCTCAAAAATATGGATTTTTTGTTTTTTGATTACATTATTACGAGTTGTTCGAGGTACCGTGCAGCGTCCAAGAAGTGACTCACTTCACTGCTTTGCGATGAATTATGTCGGTTATAACAGTTCTCACTCGTTAAAGTTACCGGTATAGAAACATCGGTACTCACTATATATTATAGATAGTGCTGAACGGATTGTAAAGTTATAAAGAATCAGAAAGCCTTCAAAATGAATCTTAATATATCGGGTTTTGGACTGTTTCTGTGTTGAATATTGCATTAATCCCGAGAATATGCAACATACCCCCAACGTAGCAGTGATAGTGGTTGTCAAAAGTAAACGTGAAGACACATTGTTGAAACGGAACACGACCAGACGTGACGCTTGTTAAGCAAATCAAATCTTAGATTTTTTATGGCTAGAAACACACTACAGACACCCGCAAACAAACGTTGCAGGATTTGACTTAACACGCTTCACGCTACACCAAGTCGGGTCGCGATTCCACATGTGTTCCTGCATTAAGAGTGACTTGTCTAATATAATGTTCCCAATCATCTTTAACAAATTTTATTGCTCAGTAACGAAAATCTGAGATATACAAATTGTGGTGCATTCTATGGGCTTTCAAAACTTCTTTGATATATCTCAATCGGAAAATCGCGGTTGATACGGTGCATTTTACAATACTATCTAGGGTGAGTCGGCCACATTTTTCTCAGATGCCTCAGATCATCCAGTGACTTTGAAGGACTAGCATACACGCGGGTCTTTAAATGCCACCAAAGAGAAAAATCCAGGAGGGTTATATCTGGCAACTTTGCTGGCCACTCGATAGCACCTCGTCTGCCAATCAATCTCTCAGGAAATCGAAACTCTGTAACTGGCAAGACATAATGTGGTGGGGCTTATAATTTTAAAGACTTTTTGATATTACGCCAAGGCAATGAAACTAACAATGCATTTTAAATCATATTATTACAACAAATGTTGATCTCCATTGTATAGCCTGTTTGAGGAACAGTACTATTTCGACGTGTATCCTCATATAACAAAAAATTAATAACTTCTTTGGTTAAAAAATTGTTAGTAAATGTCTTCGTTTCGTCCATAGTCGCTTCAGTGCAGTTAAGTCTTACTTTGCTATTTTTCTTACTCGAAAAAATTGTTTCTATATACTTATGGGCCATCCATATATTTTCTAGCCACCCTGTATAGCTATAATTTTTCTCCACTCCATTTTAAATTTTAGCGAACTGTATATGCAACAGCTGATAGGTCACCCAATGAAACATTGTGTATCTAACATATATCGAATTATCCTGTATATATCTAATTGTACAACGCCTTGTATTTCCAGAAATTTATTTATGCATATGCAACTGATGATTGGCTACGTGTAACACTTTTTGAACTATCTTGTATAACATTAACGATAGTATTGACATGAACTGATAACGAAACACAGAACCCTCCTTCCATATGTGCCTCAAATTGACATGCGAACTCGTAACTTTTACCCATCTAAAAATCTCAAGTTGGCAATTTTATTCTATAAATCTGCAATAAAAACTTTAATTCATAACCAGTTTCGTTATTGCCAAAGTAATGGTATGTACTTCACTATTAAGGAATTGTTTTTTAACAAATCTCTTATACAGATATTAACTTAACTGCACACTATATACAGGGTGCCCCACGGTCGATGGTACCTTAGACGTTTATGGAAAGCAGAACATAGGGTGTTTCTGAAAATTTATATATATGTAGACGATATTTTAGCATGTTTCATAGGGACGAATAGACAACTAGAAACGTTTCTCAATTTTATAAAGAATATCCTTCCAAATATTAAATTTACGATAGCGTGTGAACAAGATGATAAAATCAATTTCCTAGATCTAACAGTTAACAAGGTAAATGTCAAACACGACTTTTCAATATTTCACAAGCCATCTCAAACCGATCTAACGATTCACCGCACTTCTATACAACCATATCAACAAAAACTTTCTGCTTACAATAGTATGGTTCATAGATTACTTACCATAAAACAATCACCAGATAATTTTCAGAAAGAATTAAACATAATCAAACAGATAGCAGTAAATAACGGGTTTGAGGCCGAATTAATAGAAAATATTCTTAGAAATCAAAAACACAAAAAGGCGTTAAGAGAAGTTAACCCAGACAGCAAAACCAATAATGATTCATATAATAGTATAACCTATTTTGGCAAACCAAGTTTAAAAATAACATCCTTTTTAAGAAAACAGAATATTAACGTTACATTCAAAACAAACAATAGTCTTGGAAAATTTATTAAAAATAACAAATTGAAAATCGATCCAAAAAATAAATCTGGAGTCTATAAATTATCATGTTGGTCATGCCCTAAAGCTTATATCGGTCAAAGCGGCAGAGCGTGTAAAAAACGTATCTATGAGCACGGTAATTCTCTCATTAATCAAAAAACAGATTCCAATTATGCCGAACATCTAGTAACAGAAAATCATCTTTTCCACGAAAATTCTAAATTATTACATTCAGAAAATAAAGGTAATAAATTAAACCTTTATCATTGGAGATTAATAAACTTAAAAATACCGGTAATTTGTTAAACGACCAGACAGAAATAAATAATTCCCTCTTAATAAACCTCTTTAGTTAATCCTTTTACCTATAATAAAGTTAAATAATCCGTTTCAAAATTAAGTACCTGGTAATTATATCACTCGTTGAATATAAATACAACTTCTTCAAAAGACATTAGTCCAAACGCGTCCGACAGTTTTTAGAAAAACGTAAATTGTGAAAATTGCAATTGTAGTATCAGTTAATTATTATAATGAATTTCCAACAAGTATCGGCCGAATCAATTCAGTATCCTGAAATATGACAATATACATTTTCTCATTTACGATGAACCGTTGACCTTCGAGAAATACCCCCAAATTCTAAGGTCAGTGCTGAATGAGTTTTTAGAAAATCTGCCCTTAGAAAAATATCGTACCAGTTGGTTTCAACTGGATGGAGCACCGACCCATTGCACTGGGGCAGAATCTTTAGGGTTGTTTGAAATGTTCGACGATCGTTGGTATAGACATTTGGTACCGTGAGATTGGCCTGTTAGATCACGCCACTTGAATTTTACTTGTTGGGTAAATAAAAAAAAGGAGGGCTGCAACTACGGGTATTCAGATTCTAACATTTTTAGAAGTGGAAGGTTTTCATTTTGAAGATTTAATAAAATGATCTTCTAATTTTAATTATCTAGCAAAAAATTCACGAATTTTAACACACTGTATAACGCAGAACAAACGTCAATTGATCTGAAGTAATTACTGAGGTAACCAAATTTTCAGAAACATCCCAGGGTCCGATTGTCGTAAACGTCTAAGTACCATCGACCGTGGGACACCCTGTATAAATATATGCAGATAAATTCAAAATATTCATCTGGAGAGCGGTTAACTAACATATATTTCGTTAAAATTTTCAATTAATTTTGTACTAGATTTCGATTTTTTTGCAAAATGGACCATTCCATGTCATTGAAAAAAATATGGACCAATCTGAAAGTCAATAAAACAAGAATGATCAAATTCGGTTCATAGTTGCCGGAGCTAACAAATTCTCCAAAAAAATACAATTGATTTAAGAACCTCCTCCTTTTTTAAGTCGGTAAAAAATGGAGTAAATATTATATTTTTTCTTAAATATTATTCAAAACTGTTAATGTATAATGTTTACTTTTTAATATAAACTTGGTCAGCTAACAATGTTAGAACAACTTGCTGACTGGTAACCATAACTGACAACATTTTCCTTTTTTTGGTATGACTTCCGACGTACATCAAGTCTCTAATTTAAAATTTTGCAAACTGAAACTGTAGCAGCTCCCCCTCCTCGGAACGCTCATGCATATTTCCATTAGTATTTTTTATGTTTTTACTGAACAACTCAAGAACCGTACGCATATCAATTCTGTCTTCATAAATACAACAACACTTTCAAAAGTCTAAAAAGAAAAGCAGTTAACAACTTTCTACCATATTACCTTGTGGAAATTACTCCAAATTCTGTATTTAAAACTAAATTCATGAATCTTAAATCCATTTATAGATTATATTAATTCATTAAAAAATTGTGTAGGTTTAAATCTCAAACAAGTCTACTTTAACAGATTATGTAAATCAGATTACTTGATCACTTGAAAAGAGTCATCCTGTGAGGATGTTGAAATTTGGACGAAAATGCGATCGTAAAAATCTGAATAAATATAAATTTTATGTAGTATTCAGATGACATTTAAATATCAACCTCATTAACATGTTCTTTGCCACATTTTTGCATTTTAGAAAATAAAACAAGAAAAAGGACTTCAACTATTTGAACCGGAATTCAGCATCCTATAATAATATCTCTAAAAATAATATTTGTTTAATTAATGTTGTGTGTTGGTGTGATTTATTGCCAAACCTATAAATCTTGCTTATTATGTAGTCATTGTGTATGCAAATGATATCGGTATTACAATATTCGACATTCTTACAAGTGTATTCTTTATGAACCTGTATTTTATTCTTTTGTATTTCATTAATTTTGGCGACAACATTTGACACAGGTTAATGATAATTAATAATAGTAATTTATGTTTATGATGTCCATTATCAATTATTTTTATTGTATAATGGTTCTTCGACCCCTCTATCAAACACTGAACAACTTTGCGAACATACTATTTCTTTATTCTATTGTTTAAACAATACTGCCCGTTTAGTTATCCAAAACGATATTAATAATAACTGATTTTGTAATAATGATTTCATGCAATATTCATTGTTGCTAAATAAATGAATTAAAATAAAGTAATGAATGACATTACGCACAGGTGATTTCAAGCTCTTACAATGAAGAAAAGAAAACTCGGTGACCCTACCATATAATCCTCTAGAAATACTTATAGGATGAGAGAAACAGAAAACCAAGTGGCCGTATCTAACGCTGTTTAAGCTCGCTTCTGATTGGTGCTTGGTTGCTAGCAATTATAAAATAAGTATTGATGCAGCGTAAATCACTATAGTTTTAAAAATTATGTGTGCACTACAAAATCATATTAACTTCTTTTTCCCTTCATATATAAGACTGCAGCATGTCATGGTACCCATTTATTTTTCGGTCTACATAACTGGAAGGCGTTCTTTTTTCATTCTGTCTAATTGTTCTTTGCATTCATCCCTTTATTCCGTTTTTGTCTTCAGATCAAATATTTTCAGGTCTATTCTAATATCTTGAATTTCTTGTTCTTTCAGCACTGGAACAATCCTTTGCCGACCCTTAAAAACTTTATTTCGTGTGTGGAAACGTTGTTCATGTCTCTTTGATGTTACCCATCTTTCATTTCCATTGCCAATTGTTAGTACAGTAGTTGTCAAAAATTGAGTTAGGTTCTTTTTCCGTTTTCTTATTGTTTTGTTTCTTGGTTCGCATATATTGAGGAATTTATTTATGTTCTGTTTCACGTCATTGTCATAATCCTACGATGTCTTGCATGTAAGATATGAAAAATTGTTCACCTGCTCTAATGTTGAGTTGTTTATAACTTACTTTGTTCGGAAGTAGGGTTTTCCCAAGAATGCACCTTTATCTTTGTCAACGATATTGTCCTGTCAAACATCCTTCTTCTTCGCAAACAATAACATGTTGTCTGAAAATAGAAATGAGTTAAGCAAAGCGTTCTTATCAATTTTTCTTCCTCTAATTTCGCCACAGTTTTACCCACACATGTATTAGTAAATAAGTTGAAGATAGTCAAGTTCATTTTTGAACCATTTTTTTAAATATTTTCTGTGGTCTTGCTTTTCACATCTGTTTGTGTACTTATATACACTTGAAAATGCTGTTTGAAAACCTATGAAGCCTCTCTTTTAGTATTGCATGAATGTATTGAATACTTCATCAATATTTTATCATAATTTATCAAATGTTGTGTTTTGAGTATCTGAACAAAAATTTTGTTTGCCTTGTTCTGTAAATTTGTTTATTTATAAAATAAAGTCAAATACTTTTAGGGTTTCTATCACTGTAACAAATGTTATAACAATATAGTCATAAATATGATATTGTACCTTATATATTTTTTATTTTTTATCGCCAAGTCTCTGCGTTTTTGACAACTGTACCGTTTTTTGTTGTTGTTGTTATTAAACCTTTCAAATGTTCTTGGTTTGAAATTTTATCAGTTTGTTAAACCAAAGTTGTTGATAATGCCCTACTCATACTGTTTCCTATCTTGAGCTCGCCTCATCCTTTTTTTTTGACATGGTTTCTTTCTTGTATGTAAAATTCTCTATTTTACTTTATGAATTTTTTAATATATACTCCTTTTATTTTTCACTTATTATTTTCTCTATTCCTTTGTTTTTCAAACTTTCCGAATTCTATCTTTTTCTTTACCATTTTTTCATTAACTACCTGTTTAACTAAATTCCGAATGATTATTGAGGAGGTCTTTGGTATTTTGCCTGTACATTTGGTAGGTATTTGAAATTTGTAAATGAGAACAAAGTCTAGTTAGGCAATCTCCAAAAATTGACGGGATTACTGGTTGTCTCATCTCTTCTTCACAGATATCCTGAGAGGAAGAGATGTTTACAATATGATCAACTAGGATTCTTGTATATAAATAACTGTTTTGTGTATAGTCTGATACTTATCTGTGTTTGATAAGTTTCAACTCCAAATAAGAAGTCGTTATCAAGTACTGTGTGTTTTAGCTCGATGTTTGTGTCAAAGAAATTTGGCAGTGGCAGTTTGGCTGGTTTGCGACCATTTCATATTGAGGGTACCGCTTTTTATTCTTCTACCAATAGATTTTTCGAGCCCGTATTCAGATCAATTGATTTCTGCATTGTTTACCACCTTACAGCTGGCTTCCTCGACTTGACCATACAATGTATGGCATCACACTCCCTCTAAGGCACACATAGTGTGCCCTTAGGGGAAAATTCACTAAACCCCAGATATACTACATATCAAAAGGGTTTAGCTCTGTGGGAGCCCTTGCCAGGTTATCAGGCCCGTGGTTGGCGTCGTGGCTGCAGTTCCCCATAAATTTTCTAACCTTCCGGGCTGTTCCTAACAGGACGGCTTTTTGCATCAGTTGGTAAAGATGTTCGTCCAGACCGAGGTATTTCAAATTGTTTAATAGATGTTTTGGGACTACTCCTGTTGTTGACATAACAATTGGTACTGTTCGAGTGTTGTTCATGTCCCATTGTCTCTGTATTTGAAATTCTAAATCCCTGTATTTGGCTATTTTTTCAGCCTGCTTAATATTTATATTGTTGTTGTTAGGGATTGCTATGTCAATTAAGGTTGTTTTTCTAGAGACTTTATCTACCAAAACTATATCTGGTCTATTGTGAGCAACAGTCCGATCGGTCAATATCGTCCGGTCCCAGTACAGTTTGTAGTTGTCATTTTCTAAAATAGATTCTGGTTTGTATATATAGTAGGGTGTTCTTACCGACTGTGATAGCTCGAGTTTCAGCGCTAGTTCCTGGTGCAGTATTTTTGCCACAGCATCGTGTCGTTCTTTGTATTCAGTTGCAGCGAACGCTTGGCAACCTCCTGTGATATGCTGGATAGATTCAGATGTTTGGCAACCATATCTGCATCTGTCGTTGTTGATAAAAGGGTCTTTGACGATGTACTTTAGATAGTTCTTAGTTGGAATTACTTGATCTTGGATTGCCAATATAAAGCTTTCCGTTTCAGGGAACATATGACCAGAGATCAACCAGTAGTTCGACGCTGAACTGTCGACATAATCTTGGTTGACGTCATTTATATGCTTTCCATGAAGCGGCTTCTCTTTCCATTTCAGCAGTTTCTGATCAGTTGTCTGGTGGTATACTTGAACTTGTTGTTCTGTCAGTCGCAGAGGTGTTGAGTCATCAACCTGACACATGACTCTGTGTAGATCAGAAAATTCTGCGAGTTTCTGGAAATGGTTACGCAAATTGGAAATTTGTTGATCACGTAACTTGCCTATATCTGGCAACGTTGTACGTTCGATGGAGCTCTTTGGATGGTGATTTTGAGCTTTTGTTAGTAGAACTCGTACTTTCCGTTGTAGTTGTTCAATGTCCGTCTTGCACCATTTAACAATTCCAAATGAGTAACTGAGTACTGAGCACGCGTAAGTGTTAATAGCCTGAAACAGATTTTTACTGTTAAGCTTAGTTTTCAACAGTCGTCTTACCCTTCTATAGAACTCTGTTGATAGGTCCTTTTTCATGGTGGAGTGATCAATTCGTTGAGCCTGCTTTATTCCAAGGTATTTGTAAGTATGGCCTTCCTCCATGGATTCAATTGAGGTGCCATCTCTCATTTCGTTGTATTTTGCCTTTCACTTTATTGATAATCCGGCATTTGTCTAGGCCAAATTGCATATGGATGTCATTAGAGAACCCTTCTACTATTTTAAGCATATCATGCAGCTGTTGTTTCGTAGCTGCCATCAACTTTAAGTCGTCCATGTATAACAAATGGTTTATCTTTATGTGCTTGAGACTGAATCCAAAGTTAGTCGCGTTCAGTTTGCGTGAGAGTGGGTTCATGGCAAGGCAGAACCACAGCGGGCTAAGAGAGTCTCCCTGGAATATACCCCTTCTGATTGGGATAGAGTCGGTTTGTATCGAACAGTCGGCTTCATTCAGAAATATTTTGGTTTGCCAGGTAGTCATGACATATTCTAAAAAGTTAACAATACAATTATTTACTTTATAGAGTTTCAGCACCTGAATGAGCCAATCATGTGGAACTGAATCAAAGGCCTTTTTGTAGTCCACATATGCCATGTAGAGATTTCGTCGTTTGGCGTGGGCTTGATTGCAGACAACGGAATCAATTATTAGTTGTTCTTTGCATCCCATCCAGTTTTTCGTGCATCCCTTTTGTTGTTCGGTAATTATGTTGTTTAGCTCACAATGTCTGAAAAGGCGATGATTAATGCACGACGTTATAAGTTTGTATAAGGTTGGGAGGCAAGTGATTGGTCTGTACTTTGCTGGGTCCTGTGTACATAGGTTATCCTTTGGTAAGAGGTATGTAGCACCATGTGTAAGGAAACTAGGTATCTTGTGTGGATGGATAATTATGTCATTAATGAGTACTGTTAATTTATCGTGGGTGGCGTAAAGTTTCTTTATCCAGTAATTCTGCACACCATCTGGTCCTGTTGGACGTGTCTTCCATTGTAAATGGTTGGTGTTGCATCTTATCATAATTCTGAAATGCAGCCTCCTCCTCCTTAATCCAGCTCGCTCTGGAGTTATGGGAAACTGTTGTGGAAAGTTGTGTTTTCCAGAATTGCTCGATCGCCGTTTTACTGGGATAACTAGGGGTTTCATTATTATTGGTGGTGTTGAGTTTTCTATAAAACCCCTTTTCTGATTTTCGGAATAGTGGGTTGTCTAGTTTCCGTTGGTTACTGGTTTTGTACCTTCTCAATCGACTTGTGTATACGGAAAGCTTTTGTCTTAGACTATCCAGATACTGCTGAGATGTGATGTTTTCTCCATCCCACTGGGAGTGTATTCGGTTATTGTCCATGATTGTCTTGACAAGTCTTTCTATTCTGTTGTTTCTGACCCCTCGTTGGTACTCGGTCAGTCTTCCAATATCTTTCCGAAGAGAATTAATTTTCCCTTCTAGCCTTCTTTGCCAAGGTGGTATTCGAGGTGTTTGTCTAAATTGGGGAGGATCTTGCTTTGGTCTTATTGCGACCCCAATTGTTCTGCAGATGGAGATTGCAACACAGTAGATGATTGTGTGTAGCGACTCTACTGTATTAACACCTAAAACATAGTGTGGCAAGATAAATTTGTTCATAGCGTGCAAGACGATTCCCAGTTTCTTAGAAGATCAGCTAGCTTCCTTATTATTATCATTATTATTCCTTCAACAAGATTTTTGTTTTATCACAGTATATCCTATGACTGCCGGTGCTGGTTAATACATGGTTGACCAAATTTGATTTGCCCACGTGTCTTTTAGAAATATTCTATTAGTATTAATTTTTCCTTTCCCTTCTTGAAGTATTTTCGATATATGTATCACCTCAATCACAAGCAACACTGTAATTCTGTATTCCAAGAATTGTATGTTGCGTTAAATTGGCTTCGTGGGTTTGAGTATAGAACGTATTTTAAAACAAATAATACTCGTGCATTAAGCAGTTTTTCTTACTAAGCTTTGCTCCTTCAGTAATTTCAAGTACTTATCAGTTGCAGGAAAAAACTAAGGGGTAGGTAAAATTTTATATAGATTGCTGTGCCTCTCATCATTCAGCAGATGCGATTTGTACACCCATTCTTCTTTTAGTTTTGTTCGAGTGGTCTTAATTGATTTCTTCTTTGGTAGATGTCTACCTATAAATTGCGCTTCAATGATCAGCTCATATGCCATGTCCTCTAGAAAGATGTGGTTCTGTCACTATGCATGCTAGCTTTTCATTTTGTAATATGTAGTCTATGTTTGATCGTAATTTTGCATATATCCCTTTTCCTAAAACAGCGGCTGGTAGTGGCAGGCACTCGCATTTTTTTCATGTTTCCTTCTCAAAGGTTGTTAAAATGATTTGGTCGGTTACGTTATTATTATTAATAACTTGTAATAATTGCTCTTATATTTTTACTCATGCTGCTGTAATTTTTCTTACTTCTACGTCTTTCTTCCCCATTTACTTTATTTTGGGTACTGCAGGTTCATTAGAGTTTTAGGAAGGCTGGACGTTGACAATTTGCTCAACCCCCTAACTAGAAAGGCTAGAGATTGTCAATTAAGGACTGCCTCCGTAAGCTTGTGTATTTCAATCTATAGTCCCTTCACTCGAAAATAGTCTTTGATAGTGTTGTTATGACACTATTTACATCTCATAGTTTTACAAAGTAGAAATGTATAGGTACTCTGAATTCTGAAGAAGCACCAATCACCTGGTGAAACAATTTATTTATTCACATCTACGGGTAGCCCCATTTACATAAAGTACAAAACAAAAAATTTAAAGAAAATAACATTAAAACTAAGACTAAATCTAAAAACACAAAACACACAAAAAGCGTATAAATCTAAGTTTAAACAAAATACAAAATAAAATATAATTACTTAAACTCAAAAAAAAAAAACAAAACAAACGACAGCATTAAATATTAAAGTACAACCATCGCTTGATTACCCTGATGGAGTTGTAAAACATATCGATATGTGAGGAGTACTGATTGCCTGTACGTAATAGCCTAGTCATTGCTGAACAAAATCCATAGTTAGTTCTATGAAATGACACCTTGAAGAGTTCTGAAGAACGAGATCTCATAGTCGTATTCAAGGATATTCTGTCTAGTAAGCAAGGGCAGTCAAGTTCACCTGACAACAACTTATATTGGAAACAAATGTCAGCTATTTTACGCCGATTTTGCAAAGATTGTAAATGCAATTGTACTAAAATATCATTATATTGGTAATTGTCCCTGCTCAAACCCATTTTAAATGCCACTATACGAAGAAATTTATTTTGAACTTTCTCCATATAATCAATGTGTGTGTTATAGTGGGGGTTCCATATAACAGAACAGTACTCCAGAATAGATCGTACTAGTGAACAATATAATAAACGAATCGTATTATGAGAAAATGTTTTAGATGAACGATTTATAAAACCCAAAACCTTGTAACTCTTGGAAACAACTAGATCAATGTGTCTACGAAAAGTCAGAGAATTATCGAAAACTACACCAAGGTCACGAATTTCACTTACTCGCTGTATCGTTTGTGAATTAATAGCGTATGAAATGATTATAGGTTGTGAAATTTTTGAAAAAGTAATAATAAAACATTTATTGATAGTCAGGTCAAGATCATGGCTAATACACCAGGCAAATAAAGAGGTTAAATCGGATTGGAGTAACGTAGCATCATTGCAAGTTGCAATTTCTTTAAACAGTTTGAAATTGTCAGCATACATTAAGATATTACAATGATAATTTTGCCAATGTCATTAATAAATAAATTAAAAAGAAATGGACCCGCGTGAGAGCCGTGTGGAACTCCTGAAGACACACTTATAATCCTGGAAATAATACCTCCCACCTTAACATAATGGTATAGGTCTGAGAGATAACTCTTTGTCCACTCTAAAAGTGGCCCATAAAATCCTAGAGCTTGAAGTTTGGCCAAAAGTATTCTATGATTAACTCTATCAAACGCTTTAGCGAAATCCGTATAAACAGAGTCAACTTGTAGTCTATTCTCCAAAGTTTTTACTAAAAATGACTCATAGACGGCCAAATTGGTTAAAGTAGATCTACCCGGAAGAAATCCATGCTGTTCGTTAACAAAAATGTGTTTAAATTGCCATGATAAGAATTGAATTGTCAAATTGGTAAATATATGAGGGGAAATTACCAAAGTATCTTCATTTTATTGTTCTTAAAATGAATTCTCTCCAAGTAGAGATCGAAACAATCATCAATTTGTAGTTAAATTATTCAAATTAGGGTTTTATGACAATTTGTTTGGTCTATTTTAGTTAATTTCTGCAAATAACTTTGAAAAACATTTTCACGAAACTCTAGGTATATCAAAATTATGTCATACTCAACTGCTAAAAGAAATACTAATAACTTTGTCGATAATGTGCAGTGTTTGTTAAGCAACTGTTGCAACATGGACAAGCCACCTTTAGACACAGACTAAATTTATGTATCTGTGGTATACTCATATTCTTGTGGTATTTGCTTTAATTAATTATGATTATAAAAAGATTATAAAAACTGTTACTAGATCACCTTCTATAACAAATCTATTTTTACGAATTATTTAATGTATTGTTAAGCAACTTCTAGTAAATTTTAAATGTTTTGGCTAGTTCAGTAAATCTAAAATAATATAATAGACCCCGTTTTCAATGGTAATAGAAGATTTACACAACAGAATTAAATAAATTTAGAATTTAAAATTTCGCAATGACAATTATAGAATACACAATTTGAGGTTCAAATGTTTGACTAAGGTCCTTAACAACAAAAAAAACTCGACATTATTCATTGTCAAAATATATCGATTCGGTATTTTGTTGAAGGTGAAAACCGTAAATTCTTATGGGATGCAGTTAATTTTTTATCGATATACACACATTTTTTATTCAGCCATTTGATAATCTTCTGTTTTCTGCAACATCCTCATTCTAACTTATTACGGATGTGACCATTTGCATGGCACCACCTATTCTTGTTTCTACCTGAAGATGTTTAGGATCTATTCTTGTAATGTGAGGAATATGTAAATTTTTTTCTTGCATTATAAAACCGGCATTAGTGTTCTTAATCAAAGAGACTTACCTTTAGGGCATTAATAAAAGTCTCCTTTATTTGAATTTTTTATTTTGATACATTCAACACAGCTGTGCTGTTAAATTTTAGAACTTTAAGGAATTTTAATAGCCCCTCAATAATAAATGAATAAAATTATGTAGGTATCAGATTGACGAATTAAGAAATAAATCAAGATGTTTAGTTCTAACAGTCGCTTATGATGGTTAAATAAAAAATCATAATTTCATTTACTGTCTGTTAATAACTAGTCATATAGCGCGTTTTCATTAGTGTATTGATGTGGTGTTTGAGTAATTTTTACAATGTAAAAAATAGAAAAAGTGAGCACAACATGTCATTATTTCACAGTTGACCCAAACATGTAAACCTCTGTAAAATTTCAAATCTATGTACTGGTTGTTCAAAGGGAAAACTATTGTGCTATAAATGTTTGTTAGTTTTTTTTCCAGAGTATAGTTTTAAGTTTCCTTAACGTTTTTCTTTTTTACAATTAATACTAAATAATATTTGTTCAAACAAATTATTATTATTTTTTAATTTGGGAAATTATTATTCTGTTATTTTGTGTTTAACTCTGTATAAGCCATAGGTAACATTGAATGTCTTAAAATTATTTCTATAATTATAGAAAAAGATCTAGGTCGCATTCAGACTTATCATAGCCTTAAGTAATTTCGAAAAGATTGTTGAGGAGGTCTTGAATTATTTTGTCTATTCATGGGTTTTCTCTCCTCCAAATTTTTTCCTGTAACAGATAAGTATTTAAAAAATTGTATATGTAGAACAAAGTGTAGTAAGGCAATTTCGTAAAATTGCCCGGATTACTGGCTGTCTGTACAGAGATTCTTCCTCACAGTTTTTCTGAGAGAAAGAGATGTCTATAAAATGATCAACCAGTATTCCTGTATATAAGTAATGTATTGTATATTGTGTAATACTTATCTGTGTATGGAGACGTTTCAACTCCGAGTCTGGAGTCGTTGTCAATAGTTTAGTGTTGTTTTCGAGGTTTTTTTTCTAAAAAATTTTCGCTTTGATTTTGAATTTATTGTTTGTCAAAAAATTTGACACTGACAAACAATAAATTCAAAATCAAAGCGAAAATTTTTTAGAAAAAAACCTCGAAAACAACACTAAACGATTGACAACGATCCCAGACTCGGAGTTGAAACGTCTCCATACACAGATAAGTATTACACAATATACAATACATTACTTATATACAGGAATACTGGTTGATCATTTTATAGACATCTCTTTCTCTCAGAAAAACTGTGAGGAAGAATCTCTGTACAGACAGCCAGTAATCCGGGCAATTTTACGAAATTGCCTTACTACACTTTGTTCTACATATACAATTTTTTAAATACTTATCTGTTACAGGAAAAAATTTGGAGGAGAGAAAACCCATGAATAGACAAAATTATCATAGCCTTGCTGTAATTTTAAATCAACACAGCACTTAAGGGTTAATCTTATTATGAACTTGAGACATAAATATACATCTGCCCATTCTTCAGAATATAACCAGTCTAACACGAGTAGCCCTAGACCAGCGACCTAGATTTGCTGCTGAAGCTACTCGAATGCCGGTTACACAAGGTGGAATATCACTATTCGATACGAGAAATAATCTCTGTGTTAGCTACATACATACCTACTGTAATTAATTAACACTGTTTTGAGAATCCTTTCGTTAAAAAAAATGACACGTATGAAATAATTAGATGCAAAGTCACAGTATGCAATTTTATTTTTTGGGTGTCAAGAGGGGGTTAGTTAAAGTTAAATCCAAGTTTATGGGTTCGCATACCGTGTCTCGCGGCGGCCATCTTGTAAAAATGGGTGCGAAATGCAGACATCCTTATCGTTCGCTTCGCTCTTGGTGTATCTCAACCATTTGACTCAGTCTTCGACCATATCGCATTATGGTCTTGTTTTTTACCATGGAAAGTACGTACCGCCAAACGATATATTGCCGGTCATTGTGGATAATCTGCTATTTCTGCATGCCTTCTCAGGATGTGACACGACTTCAGCAACTCACACCACTGGAAAAATTTCTTACAACCCTAGAGAAACGCTGAGTTGGCTAGTGGAAGAAAGTTATTCCTCAATTAGAGAGTCGACTCGCTGAGGTTGGCGAATTTTTTTTTTTCGTTGCTTTAAATAGTGGCAATAAGGATGACATAAACCATTCGTCAAGTCAACGACAAAGCATATATATTTAATTTTAATTTAATCATCACTTCCTTGAACACAAGACACAGCCCGCTTTTACAGCCTCCGTCTATGATCAGATCCAGTCGTGACTCGGGAATTACAACGGGCCTTATGATTGAGGCTAGAAAGAAAATAAACAAGTATTGAGGTCTGTTCAAAGTACTTCCTGCACCCCCTGAGCTTCTATTGTTAATATTCTGCCGATGCAAAGGAACCTGTGGAGCAATGTGTGGATACTGGAAAGCAGGCCTCAAATGTTCTGCATGTGCTTGAATTGTTCTGGATTTACCTTCAGCAACATGATGCAGTTATGAAAATTGATAGACGAGAATGATTTTGAAGATGAACTGCAAAGAATGACGCCACTTTATTCTTTATTGTTCCTCAAGAGTTCAATATTGGAAATCGGTTAGTTGAACCTTTTTGACCCGTGCAGTATTCTCGGAAATATACATTCTGACTAGAAATTATTGTAAAAATCAATGATTTCAAAATTTTTGTTGTGGAGAATACTGTAGGATTTACTTTGCCGTAAAACCCTAATAAATAAATAAAATTTGGAAAAAGTTATTAATGAAAATTATTCTTAGAAAACCACTCGTATCAAAATGCTCTGATGTCATTTTTTTATAACGACCAAAAGAAAATTTCACCAAAAGTGTCATCTTCACACTAACACCAACAAAGTGTTAACATTTGGCACTGATGGAAAATGCAATATTTAACTATTGCTATACAGAACAGTGACCTTGTGAATAAATAAAAACGAGAATCCAGAATACTGTGATTTAACTTAAAATAAATAAAATAACGCAATAAATCTTGTTAACCTAAGTAATTTCCTCACAACAAGTTCTGAAAAACAGAAAAAATAAATAATCGAAAATTAAAATGTAGTAGTTCAATTTGTGGAATTTGTCCGCAACACTAGGTGCTTTCTTTTAGAAAAACACACATGCGGGATTAACTGAGAGAAAGCAGGTCTAGTTTTCCTGTGTAATGTGTGTGGTATATTTTAATATACTTATCATTTAAACGTCACGTTTCTATTGCTTCTTAGGAATCGGTGTCGTACAATTTCTTGTTGAACTACTTTGGTAATGTAAGTTCGCTTGACCTATCGTAATTGTCAGTTTTGTTTAACAGTTCTTGATTAATTTATTTTGAGGTTTCCGTTTAAATGTTCATCTGACAGGACCTGTTGCCAAGTTACATTTATCTCTATAGAAATTATATTTTTCTTTTTTCACTGTGGTCTTCTTTCAATAATATCCTGGTCTTGTCTCAGTCCATTTTGTATATATGATCATCAGTTAGTACATAATTTGCTAATCTAGATTTGTCTATATGTCATCTCGACATTTTGGATTACATCTCCCCGTTTGTTAATTACATTGATTAATAACAATTTTTCGTCATTTGAACTCAAGCAAGAAAATGTTAAAAAACTAGGCAAGTTGAAAAGATTTTCCTTATAATACTTCAAGAAATAAACATGTGTTTCAAATGAATCTCTTCTTTTGGAGGATTTATTAAAAAGCTGTTGAAAAGTGGCAACAATATTGTCTCATAAATGTATACAATAAATACATAATTCTAAAAACCATCATAGAAATTTAAAACTTAAATACATTTCAGTTTTCAGTATACACTTTCCTTTTCGCAGTCTTATTCACGCACGGCCAGGTTGCCAGATGTACAGAAATTACCAGCAATTTATAGTGCAATAGGTCCTTAACTATACAACATACTAACCAGTACTATCACCTTCCCAAATATCTGCAATGCAATATGTTACGCCTATGTATAATAAATTGTTGGTCAAAAATAGTTCGGTTATGATTGAGATCCTATGAAATTTTGAAGTAAATAAAGGTTTGCACATTTGAAAAAGTGGGTTAATTTTATTTATTCGTAACACACAAAACACAAGAAGAGCTTCTGATCAGGGGCGGATCTACGGATTGTCTTTGGGGGAGGCTTGATCTGGTTTGAGGGGGGGGGGGCTTGACGTCACTGAAAGTTGATTTTCCAGAATAAACACTAAAAAAGCATATCACTCCTAGTTTTTTGAACTAAACAACTAATTTTGAAACTATTTTCACTTTCAGTGAATGTAAAAAACATACGAATAAGTCCTAGAATGAATTACTGCTCAAAAAAAATATTATACCTAGCAATTTCGACTGATATTATCTGCGAAACGTTACTTCCTATTTTGTATCAGTCGTTTGTCAATGTCAGATTTCTTAACTGAGAACATATTGCAACACTGCAGTTCTAATATAATCAATGATGGACTTTGCGGAAGTGAAATTACAAAGAACGCAATCACCTATTCTCGATTGATGATTGCGTTGTGAAAAAAACTGACAATAATTTGCTAGTTAATCTGAAGTTAACAGCGAAAGTAATGAACCAGTAATATAAACAAAATTACTAAACTGATTTGGCGGATACGTGGTGTATGGTAGAAAATCAGTTAAATGTCAACACTATATTTAACAAATATTTTTTACAAAACTATTAAAATGTGTTGCATGGCTTTATCAAACTGTAATTTTTATACTGGGTGCCAAAGCCAAAGATTTCAAGATGTGCTTCATCGAGTCATTTTATGACAAACAGTTCCTATGAACATATGTTCCCAAATGCTTTGTTACCGATATACAATCTTTAGATTTTTTCAATTTTTTTCTTCTGGCTACTAAAGTTTTCGAGATATTTAGTTCAATTTGGAGCATTAGTGCCTCTATGAAGTCTTCATAATAAGATCACAGAAAAGGTACTTCTTCTGGTGTCACGAGTTATTTTACCCCTACAACTTTTTTTCAGTACGTTGATATTTACTGGAACACAGTGATAGTTATGCGTAACTTCTTGCGAATTTTCACCAATATGGCGGTTTATTCAAACGCAGAAATGGCTGACATGCATTTTGTCTACTGCCTCTCTAATAGTAATTCCTTAGAAGCTTCGAGAAGATATGCTGCAATGTATCCGCGCAGCCCCTCATCATACTTTGTTTGGACGGCTTCATCAATGACTAAGCAAAACCCTGAAAACATAATTGTGGTCGCCACTGGAATATTAGAACACCAAAATTAGAGAAAGCTACACGCACTAGTACCTCGTGATTTTCCTAACCGCATTTTCGGTTTGAATGCTAGATATGATTAGACAACGCCCAGAATTTCTTGGCATTTGTTATTCACGGATGAAGCAAATTTTTCAAGGGAAGCCTTTGTTAATTACCACCTCAACCACATATTTGCAGAAGAAAATCCTCATGCTATCGTTGAAGCTCACCACCATAAACGATGTTCTTTAAACGTGTGATTGGAACTATTGGAGATCACCTAATTGGCCCACATTTCCTTTCCCCCAATATTAAATGGAGATACATACAATCAGTTTCTAAGCGAAGGGCTGCCATTTCTACTTGAACCGATTCCTTTAGTTGTCAGAGCGGGACTGTGGTTTATGCACAATCCAGTTCATTTTAGTATGAGACCACGTCAATATTTGAACGGAACATCCAGATCGCTGATAGGTCGAGGTTGACCGCAATTTTGGCCAGCACGATCACCCGATTTAAATCCGATAGGCTTTTTAACTTGAGGACATTTAAAACATTGTTCTATAGTGGAACTCCTAGACATAGAAGATATAAGAAACCGTATTATTCTTTTTGTACAGTTATTCAAGATTCTTCTGGGATTTTTCAATCGAATACAAAGATCTGTGTATCGACGTCTACACTACTGTGTAATGGCTGAATGTGACCATTTTGAGCACTTCATTTGATCTCTTCGTTTTCAAAGTTAGGTTAGATTTGCAATAAAAAGAGCATATTGCATCACAGAAGGAAGCATCTGTTTTTAGAGAACAAGTGAAATTAATCATTTTTTTACAAAAAAAAAAAACAGTGGCAGATACGAAGAAAACGCAAGAAGTAAAAAAGATTGGAAATTCGTAACAATTTAAATAAAATTGTAGGGACAGAAAAAAAAGTGACTCCAGAAAATGTACCACCCTGTAGATTTTCATGGCCGTTTTTGTGATCTTATTATGAAAACTTCGTAGGGGCATTAATGCTCCAAAATCTGTAAAACTTTAGTAGTCAAAAGACAAAATTGGAAAAATCTTAAGGTTTCAACACCTTGTACATCGGGAACGGAGCTTTTACGGACATATGTTCATAGGAAAAAAAAGGACTCGAGGACGCACATCCTGAAATCTTTCGCACTTACTCATTTACACCCTGTATAATATTTATTTGCAATTATTAATAATTATCTGATGATTTTGAATTATAACAAAACTTACGATGTTCTTAATATGTCTTTTTATTTAAATTCTACACTCTCTAGAATTATTTTTGCAATATTGCCAGTAGTGTCTTTCTGTTTATTTAACCTCTACCTTGGAGTTAAGATATGATGACCCCAGCACCAATGCTGCTAGCGCTTGTTCAGGACAAATTGAGTATATTTCTTCGAAAAAGCTTTTAAATGTCGGGATGCATTGTCAAAATTTCGATCGCAGTGTACATAGTACCTGCAAAATCCTTGCGGTTCTGGTTTACTCTTGGATACTAGAGAATCGCGAATGGCATCTATATTGTTCCTTAGCTCTATCTAGGATAAAACGTCGTCTAAAAACTCTACATTCTTCTTTTGGTTCTACTAAATACTTCTTCAATGTTGTTCCTCAAGATGATTGAAAGTGCTACTATCTATGACCAAAATATACACTAAATAAACAGTATGTATATTTTCATTAGACCTTCAAATCGTTCAGGGTACTACATAACCTAAAAGGCAAGATAGCCGTTAAGCTCAAGCTACTAGTATTCCTTTTTTAGGTCCAAGAGCGGAAATCATTTAGATCCCACCAGGGTGAAAATTATATATTTTGGGGATTAGATAATTGTCCTTCTTAGTGACATCATTCAGTTTTTGGGCTGGTTACATGTTTGTCCTCAAAATAGTCGTTTGGCTGCTGGGGTTAGTTGACATTGGGGATTATATAGGGCAATGTTACAACTATAAATAAATATTGTATTGTTATATTCCAATATTATAAATTTATTAGTTTCATTATCAACATAAATATGAAACAACTTTTTGGGAACAAACAAGTATACCAGACCATGGGCTGATAGGTGACTGATAACTGTATTCTGCTGCATTGAAATCTCTATTTTTTTATCATCAGTCGTCTATGTGGTATATATACCAGACTACGGCTAGTAGTACCATCATTGAGACTAAAAATTTACTATTAATCTGAACGAAAATGTTTTGCATTCTTCGATTCACCTGACGTAGTCCAGATTGTCATTATTTTTTTAGACCTTGGTTTCTCCTGATTCGAAAAAGCGATTTCCACTCTCAAGGCGCTCGTTATGTTGTTATTTAACATGCTTAACTGTTTGATGAGTATGTTGGGTCTGACTGTGACTGATGTGTGTGCTGGTTGCATGGGTACCAATCTAACGCAACAGGCCATGAACAATTTGCTGTATGGACTAAGAATCTTTGTCGACAATTAGACCACATTTTTACTGAAGCTATATAATTATTAGTGGGACCTGTCAGTACAAACTATTGAAAAGAAACTTAGTCGTAACTCGCTTTAAATATGAACCCATGTTCAGTTTTTTAACCAGGACGAAATCTTTCTGAATATCTGCCATTAGGATTTAATGATCGTTTCTTGTTTCATAATTTTGCTTATGGGCGTACCGAGGGGGCCATTAGACCTGAAAAACCTGCCATGAGTCTTTAAAGCTTCCCATAAAACTATTGACTATTTTGCCCCCCATTGGCGCAAAAAATTTCCGATTTACCCCTCTTCAGGACAATTTTTTTTTCTAATTTTGCCATGCCGATGACAGCATGGGTCTTGGCAATGGATATAGTAGCGTCAGTACCGAACGCAATGATGATGTCATCTTCATTGATGGTATAGTTGATGACTATACTGTTGTTTAATCTCTGTGATACCTGCGATTAAGCCTTAGGTGGAAAACTGTTCTTTAAATTCTTCGGTGCATTTGTGTTTCCTATACTTACCGAACTTCGATATTCGACCTCAAATTTTTTTTGTGTTTGTTTTCTGTGTTAAGTGGCAAAGTTAGTTTAGATATTGGTCCTGTGAGACCAAAAATTGCTTTCTCAAATGATTATATACATGGCATCTATAGCGGGTGGTTCTACAAAAGAGCTTTTGGTAACTATTGCACCTTGAAACTTCTCCCATTTTGTTTTTGCCCCCATTTTGATTTCACCTTAGACATGAGTTTCAACTAATCTCTGCACTTTGTTTTCAGTATAGTTGATTTTATTTTCGACATTATCAACTTATGTTTTTACTAATTGTTCTTCGATTCCTATGAAATTCTTAGTTAGTTAGTTTTCATGATTTGTTACGTCTCATTAAATGATTCTTGTTGATTGCACTTGTTTCTTATTAATCTACTTTGATCGGATTAGATTTTGTTGTTTCTTTTCGAAACTTCTCTTCATATTGTTTTCTATCTGATATTTTTCCTAATTTTTTTTGTTTTGTCTTGACAATTTGCATTTTTTATATTATTTTTTTTTATTTTTTCTTCTACTTATGTAAAAAGATTTTATTCTTCAAACCGCTGTTTTTCATCCATAATTTTATTAGCCATTCTTGTACCTCTTTTTGTTTCTTCTCTCTTTATTTCTAGCTTTATTTATTATCTCTTGTCCAAAATGTCGGACAACTTTTCGTACAAATTATTTTTTATAAGTCAATATTATCATATTCGAGCATTTCCTTATAGTTTTACAAAAATATAGCGACCTATTTAATTTATCTTTATATGTATTACTTGTGGCGGTCACGTTATCTTATAATAAAAGTTCTGCCGTTTTTATTTACTCTTTAACAATCATTGATTAGATTCTATATTTAATATCTAAGCACATATTTCCATTTAAAATTGTCGGTGAGTCAGTCAAAACTCATTAAAATTTACGTTTCATTACAGAACCTGTTTTCAAATATTAATTTTCCCTAAAATATGAATCAACTAATTAACCTTAGAGTCATTTAAGCAATGAGGAATGAAGTTAATTAATTAGCAGTTATTTGTAGCGTTTGATATTTATCGTCATCTAGTTTCAGATTGGAACTGCAAATATTCGAATAATTAGAGATATATAGTAATGTTGAAAATCACATCAGTATATGAATTAACACGTAAGCTTTCACTTATCATGCCTGATTCCACCAATAGGAAGAAATAGATGAAAAATTGCTCAATAGAAATGTATTGACTCTAGGCTAGAGGGCTTTATTTTTGAAGAGGAAGCCTCTTAACTGTTTTCAGTCAGAAGTTTTGCTTACTTATACAACCGAGAATTAGCGAGATGGTTTGTTAAATGATAATTTACTTCAAAATATAGTTATATAGTGACTTCAACAACTATCTTGGAAAGTGGCGATAGGAGAAGAGTTCTTGAATAATATTAAACTAATATAAAATGACAATTGGTTTTTACAAGTTTGCACAACCATATACAATAACTCATTATTACAAATCGTGTAGGCAGTTATAAATAAAAAATCAATATTAGGTTTTGAATTGTCATGCTGCATCAAATGAATTTCATTGAGTTACAGTTACAACCCACAATTTTTTAAATGGGAAGTAAGTGCTTGTGATATATCGTGTGACAATTCTCTTCGTTCTCTATGCAAAAGTGTTCACGGAGCTCGAATTTCATTACAGCATATTCAAGAACTATTAAGTAGTACTGTTTACTTTTATGATAATGTAAAAACCAAAAATACCTTTGAACGTTATTCAACATCTCAGGCGTGACCGACCTAATCGCAAGTGTTGTTAGTCTTCTTAAGTAATTTAAATCAATCAGTTTGCTTTTGTACACGTTACATTTAACATATACCCATAAAAAGTACAATAATGTAGGTTTTCGTAATCGGGTTGTCCATTCTATCCAACCTCGTATGTATATAGTTGACTTTGAAGATTGTAAGTTAATACTAGAAACCCGTATTAAATAAGTTGGAGGTGAGTTTTAGGGTTGAATCAAATTTCCGTTGTATGATGTTTCGAATTTTTTAGATATAAACTAACTTAAAAGATCATTCATTTCTACTTTTGAGGTACCACAAAATACACGCTCGGTGTGTACGACGCTTTAGCAGTGATTATGGTTAGAGAATCTAGTGCTTAACTCAGCCCCGAAGTCTATTTGGTAACTAGAAACCTATACAAGAATACGAGATTTTTTGTTAAATAACTTCTGCTTGGTCAAACAGAGCTAGGATTCAAGATCAACCCCAGACATTTAGGGTTTTTCAGGAGAAGAACTTGTATTGCGAGAATCGAGATGTTAAAGATGTTTGCTCAAATTTTCATACTTACCGTGATGGTTATCGCACATAGAAAAAGTAGATATTCCCTGCAAATATACCAAGGAATGAAGGAATATTACCAATAACACTTTCCATTTCTTGCCAATTTTTGTTGAAAAGTACCGCATTGTGCCGTTACAAGATTTATCTGTAAATAGAGACGAAGTCCTTGAATTGAATACCGCCCAAGAAAGGATAAATAAAACGAGTCAAAAATTACAACAAATCGATAGCGACCTGAATACATCAATTGCTCTTCTAAAATCTCTAAGGTGTTTTACTCTTTTATTCCGAGAGTGTTTCAGAATGCGAAATCCCACAAAGTGTGCTGGAAAACAAAGCGTACAACTAATCCCCATCGATTGCGGCTATTTGCAATACATCAAATTAAAACGCTTTTAAAAATTTCAACTTCCTTAGTTATCCACTTTAATTGATCAATTAGTATGGTCTCTAAATAAAAGAGTTGCTATTCGTGAAGTTTTGTGAACAGGTAGGCAGCTATTTTCGATTTTTAAGAGCTGAGTTTATCTAAAAAAAAAATTACAACGATGAAATTTGGCAAAAAGTTTCACTTGTTTGTAGAAAATAATTATTCAAAATTTCAAGTCCATGGCTTTGAACGTTTTTTCACAAATGTTTTTTTTTTCAGCATCAAATTACTTTTTTATAAATTTGAACTTAGTAATTATTTAAACCTTTCACCACAATTCGTCATATATTAACTTTCTTTAGGGTTTGTTCTATTCCCTTTATATTTAATTTGAAATTCTGCATTTTGGGTTTCAGCAAAGCATAAATATTTTCGGTAGAATACAAATAGCATGTTATCGAATTAGCATTCCGTTTAAAATGCTTTCCGAAAGAAATTATATTATATACGAGGGTATATCAAATATAATGGGAAATTTTTGGCTATTCTGCTTAGAATGCAGTTTCGAGCTAGATGATGTTTTGTAGAGTAGATGTTTGGTTTATGAGGAGTCTGAAACGAGCCGAGGTCGCGCGTATGCTTGGCTTTGTCGTCAGTACCTATAGTTTGATTTGTGGTCAGTACAGAATACAACCATAACCGAGCAAGAGGTGCATTCGTATGTTGGGCAACAGATTATGATAAAGTTTTTAATAAGTAAAGGAATTATACCCTAGGACATTTTAACTCATTTGAAGGCACTATGTCGGGATCGTACATTGTCTGACAATCGTATGTATATGTGGGTAAAAAAAATGAGGGTAGACGAGAACGAAAGTCATGATCGACGCTCTAGGTCAAGCATTACAGCTGACAACACCAGTACCGTTCGAGAGCTTATTGAACGTATCCGCCGATTAACTGTGGAAGAAATTTCCTCAGTATTTGGTGTCAGCTATGAAAGTGTGTAATCAATTATTCTTGATAAGCATGGTTTCTGAAAAATCAGTACTGGGTTCCAATGTTGTTGACTGGAAACCAAAATCAGGTAAGATCGGAGATTGCTGAAACGCTTCTGAATCGATTTCAGCGAGCAGAGAAGGCGCATGATCTAAAATGGCCAGTAAAGAGTGTCGAGGAAAGACTGAAAGCCAAAACTCATCTCTTAGCTGAAAAAGTCCTTGCAAGGATTTTTTTTTGATTCGAAGGACTACTACTGCCAGTTGTTATGGTTGCCAAAAAAGAAGGAATATACTGCAAGAAATGTGCTGGCCAATCCTCGAGCACCCTCCATGAAACCCTGACTTGTCCACTTGTGATTATTTTTTGTTCATGCCTCTGAAACTGCGACGGTAACGATTTGGAAGAAATGAAGAAGTTGATGAGCACTTGAGTAGTTGGCTTGCAACTCGCCCTCAAACGTTCTATGAACAGAGAACACTGAAACTCCCAAATCGGTGGCAAATGTGTGTAGACCACGCAGAAGGGTTTATTGAAAAATGTTAAAACAATGTTGTGTATAATAGTATTCAATAAATGTATGAAAAAAATACCGTTTATATATCATTTATCCTCGCAATTGTTTTGCTGACTTTAATTGTCTGTGACGATTTTAAAAGGAAAAACTTATCTACTGTTTTGTGCCATACCACTATCAACTATCATTTTTATATTATAAGGCCCAGCATTTAATTTTCATTTTTGTACTTTTTAACTGACTTCCAAAAAGGAGGAGGTTATCAATTGGTCTATAACTTTTTTTATATATATGACGAGCGATTATTCAAAAACGGCAATTTTGATGATTTAACCTACATTATATTAAGGACCATTACAAAAAGGTTCCATATAATTGTCTATTACATGAGATGTACGGTTTTCTAGAAAATCAGAACAAAAAGTAAATAAGGGACTAGATTTTAGCGATTTTCAATGAATCTTCACTGTTTTCTCTAAAACTGCTCACGTGTTTTGAATATTATAAATTGTATTATGTTTCCAGCTTGATTCCGTACATAATGTAAAACATCATTTTTCTCAAACTCGGAAAAATATATGCACAAAAACTGTAAACATCATGGTAAATGTCAAATTTTCATCATAAATATCTAGTTTAAATGATTGCTTTCTCTAACTAACAAAATAATCAGACAATTGACATGTATTGAGGGGCGGATAAACTAGAAACTAACATAATTTTGCCGGAGAAAAGAAATGCTATTCATCACATTACATCTTATTCTCAAGTATAAAAACGAAAACATACCACTATCGAGGTTTCAGAATTTAACATTGTTACACTCGATCGTCAATTAGTACCGATAATATAAACTAATTAAAACAACTGTTTTAGTTATTTTGTCTCATATACAAACATTTGTACCAAAAATGTAGGAAAATAAGGATTTTTTCTATCATTTCATTGGTTTTTGTATTGATCTTTTGTAGTAAGTTGAACGCAGTAATGTATATTTTTATAGTAACAACCACGGTTTTCCTATAGCACATTTACAAGCTATTTTTTAACTTCCCCTATTCCGGTATTCGATATCTAATCTTACCAAATAAAGTATACTGCCGGAATGCAAATTGAGATTCAATCAAAGTTTCTATGCGCGTCAAGCCCTAAAATTCGTGTTTCAAAGTTATAGCTCGCAGAAGCTACAATGCTTTAGATTTTACCACTGCATAGTATAGTAAAATAAACCAATATACGACGACATATCGACATCTCTGACTGAAAATGTTAAAGCGACATGGAGATGAACTTACAAATTACGATCAGTACAATGAAATTTTCACAACCATTATCTTAAAATAAAAATCATAGCGATTGCTTTCTACAATCGCGTCACCCAATGTGCACCACGGGGAGGTTGTTAGATCTATAGCCCTACAGATGGTTGATTTTCCAAGTTGAAAGATCCTGGCTGGCGGGAATCTAATGTCTTGACCAAATACTTCTATATTATTTTGTTATCATTACCTACATCAGATGTTGAAACCAGCAAGGATTCATCAGGGTGCGTATATTATTTTGATGACGTACATAGCCTATAAACCACAAAATTCAGGCGCCATGATCGCATGTGCCCAACGTCCGGCCACCAGATTGACATGTGCAATAATATGTCGTCGGCATTCAGTATCATTAATTAGTTATCTATCACCATTATGGTCAGTTATAAATATATGGTGCTTTATTAAGTACCATATATTTATATTGCTCTTCAAAACCTGAAGTAAACCTTAATTCTTACAAAGCCCCGCTCATTTACATGCTTGTCTAGTTGAACTTCTTGATCATTTTCCCTTCCGATTTTATCTTATACATAAGAAGGTGAAAACTTGACCGGCTAAATAATGTCATTATGTCTTGTAAGTCACCCAGGTTAAGAACAGGAAAATCAGGGGTATCATAATTTCTTCTCCCAAAATTTCTTACTAACAGTTAATTAAATTGCACCCTCATCACCCACTCTTTTTTTTTAAATGGAACCCTATCATAAGTAACACCTCGTTGTAAAGCCTGTTTAAAAGCATAGTCGTGCTGAAAAACAAGTTCGTCTTCTACTAGACGATCAATTCCATTCAAAGTATCGTCTATGAAAAAGCGTCTAAGGAAATGATCACCTAGGATTACTGCCCGCACATTTAGCTTTAGAGGTCTCTGTATGAGTCTCTCTGAATAACTGGATTAACGTTGTTCCAGTATTGACAGTTATGACGATTTATCTCATCATCTCAATAAAAGTAGGATTCGTCAGAGAAGCAAATATTGTATAATAAATTCAGATTGTTGTTTATCCGACCGGACAATGTTTCACAGAATTGTATTTTTGTGTCAAAGTCGTCTTTATTTAATTTTTGGACCGGCTTGATTTTGTAGGGACGGAAATTATTGTTTAAGAATTCTGTGAACACTACTTCGTGGGACACCTAATGTTAACGCAATTTGTCTTAAAGATTTTTTCGGTTCCACTACATGATGTCCTAATACTACCACTTGAACGTCATCTATTCTTCTTGACTCGAGTTTCTTGTTATAGACGGATCCCTTTTTGTTGAATTTGCTCCAGAGTTCAGTAATGAATATTTATGCGTTACGAGTCTTTCTGGATACCTCTCATTAACATTTCCAGCAGTTTCTCACAATTATTACTCTGAACATAAAGAACAATAATTTCCATTTTTTTCCGTTACTGGGTAAACTATTTTGACGACTAAGAAAAATAATGAAATGAAGCAAGACTAAACTATACTGAAGCGCCTATGGAAAGAAAATACTCTCTTCGATGAGTCATTCTTCGGTCTTTACAACTCGCGTCTTCAAATTTATGGAAAGAAACTAAGACATTTACTATCAACAAATAATCTTTTTTAACGAAAGAATTTATTAAATTTTTTGTTCTATAAAAAGTTATACACAGTGGCGCGACTCAAGAATTACACGTCGAAATAGTATTCTTCGTCATACCAGCTGTACAATGGAGACCATATCGAAGATCTGTTATAATAAAATTATTTAAAATCCTTGTCATAATAGCACAAAGCTTTTAAAATTATAAGTGAATTATCGATTTTAATTATTATTCGTGAATAACGTCAGAGATCAGAAAAATACCAGGAATCAAGTGTTAATTCGCAAATTTTTTAAGTGTTGACGAAAAAAAAACGGTATACCGTTGAATTTCTTCTTAAAGAGGCTTTCAAACGAGGTATGGTGGGATTCCATTTTAAAAAAATTTTGGAGCTAGAGCTTGGGTGGTGAGGTTGCAATTTAATTATAGATTAGTATGACCAAATATGTCCCCCTTCGTAAATATTTTGACATTTTTTGCGAATTTTAAAATAATGAGTAATTTGAGAAATATTCCATGTGGCACGTTTTCGTTGGGGCACCCTGTCTGCCATTATAATATTGTTATAAAAATTGTTTATGTTGTAAATTGTACACTCTAAATTGAACAAATTATAACTTTTTTAACGGAATTCAAAAAAGGAGGTGTTCTCAATTCGTCTATATCTATGTTTTTTTATGTTTGTTCAGTGATTACTCGCAAACAAATTGAGACTATTTATGTGAAGTTGTCTCATATTTTTTTTTCATTAACATAGCTTGAACCTTTTCTTAGAAAATGGGCAAAAACTTTTTTACCGATTTTCTTATACACTATGCTTTGGTGGAGTCGCCGGTATTAAAATTATGAAATTTTTTCTATTCGGAACATAAACATAACATAAATTGAAAAGAAATTGGATTAGTTCCCGTATATCCCGATGTGGTTCCATATTTATTTCAATCACATAGCTGGTACCGTTTCTTAGAAAATCAGAACAAACTTTTTTAACATTCTTATACAGCAGCTTTGGTGGAGTTGCTGGTATTAACTGTTTGAATTGTAAATAAATTGAACTAATCAAAATAAATGTTAGTTAATATGTATATTGCATTACATACAGTGTGTATTCATAAATCGAAAGATCTCTTTTTATTAATAATTTTAGGAGGAAAATTTGTTCTTCTTAAACAGATTTGTATGGTCTAAAACGTAAACAGTAATCATTCCATGACACTTTTTAACTGTAGACGAGGTTTGTCAACAAAAAGGAATTTGAATAAAAATTGTATAATAAGTATTTATGTAACTTTTCCCACTATATACTAGGTTAAAAAAATATATCAATTTTGTTTAAAAGTTTATTTATTTTATAATATCTCAAATTGTAATCAAAGTTTATTAGAGTTGAAAATTGCATCCAATGTTGCTGCATTATTTAAAATTGTAATAAATTAAATGAAGATTGGTAATAAATCGAAATAAATGTCACATAATCAACTTCAAGGTGGAGGTTCTCAGTTGGTTTCTGCATACGATTTCTGGCTTCATAAATTGAATTCAAACAGAAATCGTTCTTATGAATATTATTTAGAGAAAACGCTAGTCTTCATAAAAATATTTACGTGGTCGGCAACGTATACTGTTATCATTACATGTCACTTATTCAACTTTATACGAGGTTTGTCAGCAAATATGACCTTTATTTTTCATAATACATAGCATTCTTATCAAACGGGGGTAAAAAGAATTACATAGAGAACTAAGTTGTATGAGTATGGGTATTTCAAGATCAAGGGAGTGTGGTGTCGAAACAAATGCCATTTCAGGTTACGCATTTCATTCCCAAACTCATCTATTTTCATATGTGTAAGTATGGGCCTCCTTTACAAAGCTTTCGCTTCAAATAATGAACGAAGGCGGAAGCTGTCATCGCGAATAGTGCAGGTGTAAGGGAATTGAAGAATATGATAGTCCTACTGTCCTCAAAATTTATAGAGTGTCCTGTTTGGATATGATGATGTGCGAGAGCTGAAGTCGGATATTTATTATGGACTGGCAGAGAGTGTTCATATACCTACTCGATGGTTGACTCATCAGTTGACTCGTCAGTTGGTACCACCGATTTACCTTTGCCAAATTGTGCATGTATTAGATATAAAAGGGATCTTCTCGGATGAATCTATTCACGAGTCTCAGTTAGATCTGGTGCAAATATTACTATATAATCTGCCAAACTCTTTAGAGAGATCGAGTTACAATCCTAAAATCTGGAATTTAGACAAGACACATTTTTCCATGAACTTTTTTTGTATCCATCGCTATAAATCATAGGTATGTCCCAAGTTGATGCATACACAGTACATGAATCGTGGAGCGCATGCGTAATATTAAAAAAGCGTCCTCTTTTTAGTATTGCGCATGCACTTCACGATTCATGTACGGTGTATGCATCAAGTTGAGACATACGTAATATGTAATATTATTAGTAATTATACCTATCTAGGTAACACTACCACCCACCACTATATTTCTCAAGAAAATCCAATCTCTAAATAGTAACTATTGTAGCAAATGACATAATTTCGGAGAAAAAAATTTAAAACACTTGCAGCTGCCTCTTTAATGTTGAGAGCGATTTCTTATAACTTCGCAAGACCCAGATATCAAAAACTTGTTCAGTTATGATAAATATTGTTAAAAAAAATATTTACACAACAAAAATCACTAGTTATAAATATGACATTTTATTTTCGATACCAGTATTTGTTGTTCCAAAAATATTATGGCATAACTGATGTATAATAATAGGATTTGAAACTTAAGGTGTTGGGTAAATTAGAAAAATATTTTTTGGTTACAAGGTGTATGGGGTTCGATTAACCTTGTCTGAAAGGATCGACATCTTTAATTTCCAAATTTAAAAACCTCAAGGTCCCAATGAATAATTTAGCTCATCTCGTATTTCTTGAGTAGTTTAATATAAATCACGATGAAAGGTTGCGTATATTAGATTAAATGTGAAATGTAAATAATAACATGTATTTCAATTGGATGATATTTAGACAAGTTTAATGGCCATAACATTAAATTTCTAGTCAATAATGAATTTTTATTTAGCAGATCACCTTCAGAACAATATAGTTTTATATTTCGGTTATATTAAAAAATTGACTCTCGAGAAAACATGTTTTAAAATTGAAGATTCGCTGTTACATATATACATATGTAGATCTCAAACATTAAAAACATTTTAACCATTCAGGTTTTTTTCGGAATAATCCAATGTTTCCGTTTAGTTGTTTATTATTTGTTATTACCTAATAATCTGTTCGATATGGTAATGAATCTGATCCGATTATTTGATTTAATAATGACTAAAATACAGAATCGGCTTAGGTACGCATGTTAAATTCTAATTCAGCTGAATATTTTTCCACTAATTTCTTCTTGCTCCATTTATTTTAAAATAAGCAGTTTTGACAAGTTATCGGAGATATTCCACAATTGCTTGTACTTGTACATCAAATAATTTCTAGAATAATTTATTATTTATCATTTTATCTTACGCACTAAAAATTTTGGTTACTTCGTATAATATACATTCAGTGTCAGTACGTCACATTCACAGACATGATCTTTCAGATATAATAACATTTATTCGTCTCTGATTTATTCCCACTGATCTATCCTCACACCTGTATGCAAATTTTAATTTAACAGTCTGTTTTTATTTTAAGTGTATAAAAATGTTAGAATTCTGTCCATAAGAATACTATTAATCTTTGACACAACTGATTATTAACAACTTTTGCATAACCACTTTACTGGTACCAATTTGAATTCAGTTGATCTACGTTTTCAATAAGAATGTCATAACTTATTATTCTTGTTTTTTTTGTTTTTATTAAGTTTTTTGCAACATTAGTACGTCCAAATCAACCATTTGTGTCCTTCCTTGGTCATCGTCATCTTTGTGACTGATTAGGATCCTGCAGATATAGCTGAAACCACCAAGTGTCTCGTTTTGGTTAAATTTTTTTAGAGATTTTTGAAAACTTGATTTCCTGGATTCTACATAAAATAATAAGGAAGTGAAAGACTGTACTCGCCTTTTCACTTCTATGTTTGAATAGAAGACCGAGAACAATCTTTGGTGCTCTATTGTGATAATTGTTAGTAAATTATAAATCGGTATGCTACTGAATATGAATCTTCATTATTACGATCTTAATTTAAAAATGTCAGGTTAAGTGCTATATGCCCCCCAAGAAGTTCTTCAGGGACATTAATAACACCATTTTTAACTGGCACGACCTCGATCTTTTGTAAACCGTAAAACGTGTCTTCTTTGCACTGTAAAAAAAATTGTAAAATTACAAATTTTCGCAAAACAATGGATGAGTAAAATCACAAAACACAAATTTATAACACAAATCGAGTAATCTTCCAAGACAGATCAGGAAACCTACTATTATAAATTGTGATTTTACATTTTTTTTTATAAACCCTAGACATATTGTAATTCTGCTGAACCTTTACCCGATTTCCAATAAAAAGCTCCTAGGATTTACAAATATGCTCTGCAATTTGACCTGTTATAGTTTATGTAAAATTATAAAAAAAAATTTGTAACTTGTTTTACAACAAATTCTTTAAAAAATTAAAAAGCTTTTTATTATTATTACAGTTTTGATTGTAAAATTATATAATGCATTATAATTTTACCAAGTATTTATTATTTTCTTGATCTAATGATAATTTTACGCAACAATCTGTTGGATTTGGATTCAGTTGAGACCTTGTTAAACGATTTCGTTGACACGCGGCACAGTAAATAACTCTTGAAATGCAACATCTATAGCAGATGCATGAGGGCAAGAAGATGATACATATACCTACGATTAATTTTGTGGAATTCGATTAATTCTTATTTATGATTAATAAAGGGAAACAAATTATTTGATGTAGTCTTTTAACTCTCTTATGCTAGTAATGCGTGCATGTTGGCAATACTGAAATTGGTGGTTGATTGAGTTGCGTTGTGGACGTTCAGTTGACAGTTTGGGCCGTTATACGGTTTAACGAGATTTTACATTGAAAGCATACTTTTATTAGGTGTTTTATTTCAACAGGTAATATTTATGATTATTAATAATAAAAAGTGTGGAACTAGAAACGAAGAGGGCTACTAGTTAACTCAATAATAGAAATAAAATGTGTGGAAAGAAAAAAATTGAGCGAAAACGTAAGTTCATGTTAAGGTTATGTTATGAGTACATTTTAATTCTCAATCATTTTTGGCACTAATGACGCGGTGTAGTAATAGATTATAATTTTATTCTTCTTTTAATTTAGTAAATGGCAACAAAATATCATTACTTTCAATTTAATTGATCAATAACGCATTAAAATTTACTAATCAAAAGTGTTATATATCAATAAAAATTAATATTAGTTTTAACAAAGTGTAATGTTGAGATTGGGAATGAAAAATATATTTTATTTTGGTATTAAGATTTCTTGTGGTGCTTACAATAATTCCTGTTATAATAATACTTTATTTTCTCACAGGTTAGTATTTTTTATATTATATTTGAAAATTGACCCACCTAAGGGTATTAAACATGGTAGGAAAAGAGAGGCTACAATTCAACACCCTCACTAAATATAAGGAGGTCGCCCAATACACACTAGAAAATGAAATTTAGAGATCTAGTGAAATTGCAAATTGAGAGGTTATGTTTATGTAGATTTGTTCATAATTTAAAAACATAGTAATATATATACTGTTTTTTTTATTTTGTTATAGATGAGATTGTAAATTTATTTTGTTTTGTACAATACGAGTGGTCTTAAATTGTTATTTTCAATTGATTATGGAATACTTTTTATTTATGAAAAACCCTCCATCGAATGCTCCAAATTTTTTGGGTGTAAACTGCTAAAGTTATTGTGTACTATATACCGGTTTTTCGGTTTCTCAAGTCCCAAACTGAGCCAGTGTATAGATTATTAATTTAAATAATGAATAATCTATGAGGAAGATTCACAGAACGTCAACCGCATGGTAGCGCCACTGCATATAAGGGTAAAATGGCCGCCATAAATACAAAATTCTCATGCAGGGCGGCCATTGTACCCTTGTGTGCAGTGGCGCCACCATGCGGTTAACGTCCCTGAATCTTCCTCATACATTAAGTTAAATATAAAATATAAAAAAATCTTCTCTCATAAATATATAATTATATTTATAATGTATTGTAATAGCGTATACTTTTATTAGATCGTTAGATTATATTTTGAAATAATATGGAAAATTTCTATGGAAACTGTATTGGAAAATAATGGGCAAAATATCTAAATAAAAATTTAATTGGAAATAATTATGCACAACTTTTTTTCGTCAGTGATATTACAACATAGTTATAGTAATATAACCAAGCATAATTTAAGTTAGTATACTAATTTCACGTCACAAAATTGTGATTTTACATTAGCATATGAGGCTATACTTTAATGACTACATAATATGGTTTCGTAAAATTACAATACTTTATTGTAATTTAACCAATTGCCTGATTAAAAATTGTTTGTATAATCACAATACCTTGTGGTGAAATTACTTATCAAAATGTTGTAAAATTTTGTAATATAATTGTAATTTTAAAAATTAAACACATCTAAAAGAATTTGTGTAATTACAAAACTGCTCAACAAATTCATTTAACTTGTACAACATCATATGTTTTGTAAAACTGCAATACCTTGTTCTTATGATACACAAGTTGCTAAATATGCTTTTATTGTAAAATTACAATACTTGCAATGTAAAATTGATAATCCAACTAAAATTTTTTTTGGCAGTATTACTAAAATTATTTTGTAATTTTCTAAAACAATTACAAAAATAAACTTTTGTATAATTACTTTACCCTATTTGAATTTTGACCTAATGTTTTGCCTATTAGCTTCCAATACATTTCTTTTAAAATTACCATAGAATTTTTTAACAGTGTGGTTTAAAAGTGAAAATGCACATAAAATTGGTGAAAGTTGATTTGTTTTCCATGAAAATGCGCAAATAAACAAACCTTATACAGTGTGGAACAGCCAAATGGAATAAATTCGATAACGAATAAAGGAGTGCGCGTTGGGAAAAATGCTTGTAGTTTTAAATGAGCATTTTTTTCAAATCAAATTATATAGGATGTGTCATAGTGTGTGTGTGTGTGTGTCAATACCAACTTTCTTATTTTAATTCCAACTCCCTGTGTATTATTTATTTTTTGGATTCTCCAGAATATTAAGTTTTCAGATTTATTACAAAAATTAACATTAAAAAAAGAAAATAATTTTATTTCACAAATTCGCCACATTACACTAAAAACCTAATAAGTAATTCTGATTATTTCTTAATAATAAAAAAAACTATTAATGTCATTGTAGGAAATGTTCAAAATGCTCGCCACGAACGTCTTGGCATCATCCTATCTCGTATAGAAATGTCTTCTAACGTTACTCAAAATTTCAGGCGTGACTAATTTAATCGCAACGTGATTCTTCTTTTTAGGTCATCTAAGTTGAGAGGTTTAGTTTTGTATACAGTACTTTTGAGATATCTCCACAAAAAGTGTTCCCATGGCGTCAAAACAGGAGATCGTGCTGGCCATTATATCTATCCGCGCCTCCCAATACACCGATTTGAAAAAATTTTGTTCACGTACTGCCGGACATTGATTTCGTATTGGGGCGTTACTCCATCTTGCTGAAACCATATTATATTGGCAAGAACTTGTTTACTGGATCAGGATATAAGTTTATCAAAGTTGGCACGACATTTTTTTCACGAGTTCTAAATATTTATCTCCATTCCAGTTGCCATCAATGAAACAGGGACCTACGATATGATTTCCAACAATTCCAGCCCAAACATTAACTTTTTCAGGATATTACAAATATTTCTCTGTCATCCAGTGAGGATTCTCATTAGACTAATAGCGGCAATTTTGACCGTGTAAGTGTAAATGTGCTCTCATCAGAAAACAAAACATCTTCTGATTGGATCACATTGTTATCTTACCTTAGCATTATTTGTTCACAGAAATACGAATTTTACAATTTGTGCATTTTCATATAGTGTCTTTATTGCCAGTGACAACGTGTCTAACCTAGACCCCGAAATGTTTGGAAATGTACAGACTTTTCAACAAGGATATATGATATTATTCCCAATAAGAGCATAACCATTAAAATTAATTTTATAAATCGCTGCAGTGGTCAATGCTTTTGGGATATTGTTTAACATCCATTTAATCAACTAGGTATTCATATCAATTTTACCTTACCTCGTAATGTAAACCTTTAAGCCGTCTTTTCAAGACTTCTGAAGAACAGTTTTTAAAAGAGCCTAGCGGCCACATTCAGTAGCTTAATTTATGATTGGGTTGATAGATCTCGAAAAGATAGCATCTTAATTTCGATGATAAGTTTTAGATAACCTACGAAATTTTTGGTGCGACTTCTACTCTAGGAATCAAAGGGAAAAGGCGTTACACACAGTATAACTGCCGATTTGGAGTCTGTGTGTGCTAGACTTTCCAGTAACTCCTAGATGTTGAAATTCATTTTACGATAAAATATTAAACTCAGTTATATGTACCAATTTGTTGAGGAGAGTGTAACTGCTGAAAGTTCTCGACTAGAAACAGTATATCGTCTTGCGTTCAATGGATTGAAACATCTAGAAAAGATAGTATTATTATGGTATGGCGTTGTTCAACACTTGCTTAAAGAGTTACAGTCCCTACTGCAAAAATATACATATTATGATAAGCAACTCTAGTTTATCTGTACTTTATTATATATTAAGTATTTTATTGCGGTTCAGACCAAACAAATAAATCGATTTATTAGAGAGTTACTTATTATATACTCGTAGGATCTCAAAAATTGTTTATTTTTCCAACAATTCATAAAACAAATTAATTATCTTGTTTATTAATGAAAAAATTTCCGCATAAAATATAAATTCAAAATGTATACGCTTATTACATTCTAATTTGAATCATTTCCAAGTTAATTAGACAACATTCAGCTTTTTAAATATCGTTTTCACTTGTATATAGTAAGAAACATTGCATAAATATTTGATTGAATTTTCTTATGAACTCTGTTTTGCTACAATACTGTCCAAATTTATTAAAATCCTAACGTATGCTAGAAATACATGTCAATAAATTACGAATATACTCCAAACTGTCGTAATGTCGAATTTATATTCAGACTATGATGATACCGCGTGTCATCTATTTTAGTAAATCTGTTAAATTAATAATTCCTCGAAGAATTTGGTGTATCCTTTACAAAATGTCAAGAGCATTTTGCACAGATGTTTTATACGATTTTTTTTATGGAATATCGTTTGCGGGATCTGAAATATTTCGTTTCACGAGTATGCTTGAGACATCGATCCGGTTTTTGTTTATCCCTCGAAATCGTTCAATTTAAAACTGTATTTCGTATTCAGCTGCTTAGCGACCCATTGATTCTTTGACGGCAAATTTTCTTAGCACATAGAAAGATTTTTCCTTAAAATTTGCTGAACTTGATCATTAATTTTCTGTAACGGTCTACAAAATTGTGTAATCCAAAAGTAAGTTCACTAAATTAAATTTGTTGTGAGGTCTTCAAATATTTCTTTAAGTTGGAGAAATCGAAAGAATGTTATAGAGTATACACCGTTATCTTCAATTTAAACTTTCTTTCGAGTTTTAACGGTATGTCTTTGTGTTCAAATAATAGATTTTTTTCAGAACGGCAAACTTCTAACAAAACTTTCAATCAGCATACCGCAAATTTTTAGCACGAATATCTGTTCTTAGAGAATGTGAAATAAAATTTTTAGCTAGAGTTATTCATATACGTGAGCAAAACGTAAATAAATGTTCCATTGTAGATGACTCAAGTTAAAAGTCTCAGCCATAAAAGTCATCTTATTTTCGACCTACCTACCTATAATTGTTTTCCCCTTATCTATATATAAATAGGCAAAGACAAAACGATTAGGTACCATTTTCTCCTCTGTCTCTCAACCGATTTTCTTCATTTTTGTTTTGTTTAATAGCTACTGACGACCTTCAGTGCAGAATGCTAATATTAATTTATAATATTGGTTCATTCTTTAAATAAAATATAATAAAAATTCATTATTTACGTCATAATGTCAACGCCAAACATCTGAATGTGCCGCGTGCCGCCACCGCCAGACTCAAAACATTGAGTAATTATATATAGAGGGACCAATGCTGTTTATACTTAAAGCATGTACTACTGGAAGTGGCATGCAAGAGTTGTTATTGTTTAGTGGTAAAGTAATCGTTGTATATTATAATTATACAGGGCCATTCCAGATATGTTCAAAATATTTTTTTTCGTGGGTGGCACATAAGCAGTTGCATATATAGGGTGTTTAAAATACAGAGTAGAGTGTAATTATAACTAATAAAATAATTATATTATTAGCCCATTAGCGGTTGAATTTACAGGGTTCTTGGAATAGAAGGTGCAGTGGAATTACGGTTATACAGGGTGGTGCAAAGAATATTATACAGAGATGCATATACAGGGTGGCGGAAATAGAAATGCAACATTTCCTAATCCATAAGCAGTTGTATATATAGGGAAGATGAAATATAGGGTGAGAGGAATTATAGATATACAGGATGATGATAAAAAGTGTTAGAAACGGAAATGATTTATAGAGTAACCCACGAAGAGTTCCATATATATGATGATTGAAATATAGGTCAGAGTAGAATTATAGTTACAGAAGATAGTTAAAAATTTCATAAACAAAAAGAGTAAATACCGTGGCTCATAGGCAGTGGCATATACAGAATGGTTTACCGGGTGGTTCAAAAATGTTAAAAACTATTATGCGTGGTCCATGAGCAGTTGCATATACAGGGTGGTGGAAATATATAATGAGATGGAATTATTATATCTGAAAAAACTTGAATTTCTTTACTTATTTGTAGAAGCGAGATATAAGACCGACATCTAGGATTTTCGAGGAAACTATCACATAGAGGTTCAGAATCTAGATCCGTTCCGTGTAATTGCTGTTCTCCCTAAAGTCCTAGGATAGAATGTCCCGATACGATTTTCAGGTTACTTAACCTGCCAGAGATATTGACACAATTGGTCGAATTTCGACCACTGGGCGACAGCTAGTTTTTATAATTATATATTTTAGTTGGTGGGCGGTCTTCCTAACCTCTGCCCAAACGATCTTTATTCTTTGTTTTTTATTCATTTGTTCCTTGGATGTTTTGTTCAGATAAAATATTTTCAATTCATTTTATAATATCTTCATTTCTCATACTTTCAATTAGGGCACAACCATTTAGTCTTCTTAGCGACTTTGTTTTTTCACTGATTTCTGATAGTTTCTTTTTACTTTATCTACTACCTTTGTAGGTTTTCATTTAGGTTGGGTTAGGTTGACCAAACTGCTTCAAACTCTGTTTCTGTATGTCAATCCCAACATTTGGTTAATTCTCATTGTATCAGTTTGATAAGTGCGTGACTTTTTGAATTTCCCCTGTACACCAGTTTATAGAGCAAAATTGAACTCATTTTCGGACATAAAATTCAACGGCAATGCGCTCATATCATCACGACAGTAAATGTTTATAGATTATTAATAAGATTTTATAACAGCAAACTCGTAGAAGTAAACTATTTAAATACGAATTTCTTTTGTTTGTTGCTTATATAATGAAAAGTAATGAAGGAATCGTGAATAAGAAGTCCTTCTTAATGAGTGTTATACATCCTGAGTGGATCATTTTTTACCGAGTAAACTCAGAAAAACTGCTCAAACATTGATTTTTTTCAAAAATTTATAACTTTCTGGTAACTAATACTGGAATATTAGTCATCGTCAAAACGATATTTTATGATATTAAGTATATATGGGCACACGATGGATACTACTGAATAAGCAGTTTTTAAAAAACTGGAATTTAAATAATTTAGAGAAATATTTTGTACATCCACCGTATTAACGAGACTAGTCCGACCGGGATATACTAAAGATATTTTCAAAGTTCATAAATTCCACTTCAATTTGTCTATCTTGGTTTTTCTTTATAATGCCGATAAATTGGTTTAAAATAATAGTAAACATTGCATTAAGTGTAGGAATATGCGACGGCCAGCCAGCGGTGCATTGACAATAGCTGTCGGAGCAGATGGACGGATCTAGAATTTTTTTTTATGTGGGGCACGAGATGAAAATTATGGTAAATTGTATTATTATATCTTTTCTATCAGCAGTTTATTACGTTTTTATTTACATAACTATTGCCTGTGCATATTGGTCTATTTTTCCATTTGTTTATTAAGTTAATGGTTACCTGTATACGGTTTACTGATATTAATTACATTACTTTTTCACTGTCAAGACATCGGAGGGTCGTTAGTTGAAGTCAAATTTCAAACGCAGTATTAATACATTTTACAGCACTATGGCAAAAATCCAAGGTACACGAAGTGAAGTGAATTTTATAAGCTTTCAAAATATATTTTGTATATCGCTATCGTGGTTAATACGATACGATATGCAAGATATTTCTGGAACTTATTTAAATTGCATTTCAAGATCTAGTTAAGCTACAATATGGATCTTATTAATCTCAACGTTATAAGCTATGATGATTTGAGTAATACACTTATTACAAGTATCAGCCAACTCAATCCAATGTTATAAGCTATCACTAGAAGGCAGATTAAGGTTTCAGCTGTTATTACAACCAAGTTATGTTTTTTTTAATCACACACTTTATGTCTGTTTTTCAGCTTTTCTTAATGAAAAATGCTGCGATCAAAATTTGTTAACACTCGTTTTGAAGATTTTCTGATTTTCTACAATTTTTCTATTGACGGCATTATGAACAGATCGTTAGTTTTTACACTATAAGCAAAAAACCAGAATACCCCATATTTTTGGGTTTTTTAAGGCTCAAATAATTTACTTTTATGAGTTTGCTGTTAAAATTTTGTCATTTATGAATTACAAACTATTATTTACGTGATGGTTTATGCACTTTGCTGTTGAATTTTATGTCAGTAAAAAATCTCTATTGACTGGTGTACTGCAGTAATTTTAAATACAATACTGCCATAGAAATAGTACTTATAATATATAGCACGTAGAAAAACAAAACACGCAATGAGAGAAACACAAAACCAAGTGGTCGTATCTAAATCTATCTAAGCTCGCTTCTGATTGGTGCTTGTTTGCTTCATTCAAGTGACGTCTAGCTATTGCTTGCAGCTCTAGACAGAGACAGATACGTCCACTAGCTTTCCTTTTTTTTCATCCAGGGTTACTATTATTCTACTTGTATATGCGCTCATACCTTACGCATTCTATCTTTAGGTATTACTTCTATTAATACTGCTCCTGTTAACTGCCCTCTATGTACAGACTACTGTCAAAGTAAGCTGCGTCAGTTGTTGATTAAGTATTATTTTTTGTGTAACCTTCACGGAAACCAAGAAAACGCCTGATAAATATTATAGATACTCTTCATTAGCAATTTCAATAGATAAGAATTTGTTTAGTCAGTTTCATTATGGTGTAACCAGCACTTATGTTGTCGAACGTTGAGGTCATCCAAAAGAAGAAAAAGAATAATATTATACCAAAAACCCCAGTTATCGAAACAAAATTATCGGTAGTGGTATCATATCAGTAGCATCGCAACATCCCTAATCAATATGGTAAAATCCCTTAGATTAGGTTACGAACTGGAGAAATAGCTGGACAGTAAGAAATTTTGATCTAATGAAGGGGTCATCACATACGTCTATTTTGACGGCCTTTAGTAGAAAAAATTGAGCTAAAAGGAGACAACATCGAGAAATAGAAAGCTTATTTGCCGAAAAAATAGTTCAACGGATTTAATGCCTTCTGCACCTAAATTTCTTGGATTATTTGTTATTTTTTGGTTTTATTTTCATTGATATGTATATCTTTGATACCTAATCCAATCACTTTTGGTTTACTCTATTAAGATAGCAGCATGATTGTTGAAACGGCGTTGAATATAAGATGTATAGGTTTGAATTTTGGGAACAAAAATTGTGCCTATACCTCTGTGAGAGTTTTTCCAGTACGTGTTTCCTCATCAAAGACAACTACTTTATGTATATTCCTTCCCGATTCCTGATTTAAAATCTACCGTTAGAAGATGATTTGGTAACTGCATTATAATTATTAAGCACTTTTTGTAATTTATCCTAAATGCTTGTTATTATTATTTTTTCCGCTTATTGTGCTATGATTATTCAATTTCTCCATATTTTCATGTGCCTTTTATTTACGAAACCTTCCCATATATACAGATTACTTCAGTAAAAGAATTATAAAAGTGGGGCGTGTAGGTAGGTGTAGCTCACACACAAACGTGAACAAAGATAAAACACTTTATATCCTTTTTAAAGTCGGTGAAAATTGATTACAACGTATCGATTATTTTAATTTATTGGAAATAATCCTAGAGTTTCCAATACAGGTTCGAGCATAGAAATGTTTTTATACTAAATAATTATTAAATAGAGCCAAGTCTCGAATTACAATTGCAGCAGACATCATTATCGAAAATAGCAAAATAGGAAGGTTACTTACATTAGAAAATTGTTTTTAAACTGAATATTAGTCTGGAAAAAAACTTTAGTAGCACTTGATAAATTATACATTACGTTACATAATATGAATGAATTTGTTTACAGAGTCTTGGAAAAAAGTCTACATCCATTCAAATATCTGTTAATGATTGCTTTTTTGTGAATTTTTGCAAAAATTATGTTAGGGAGCATGATGCATTTGCCGAGCTTACTTGTTCAGTGGTTTCATTAACATTTTTATGTAGGAATTCTCCTTGAGTTTTTCTTTACTATTTAAGTAATAATGGGGTTGGGATATTCCAGTGAATTAATAAAGATATATTTAATTTAAAGCAAGCAAAAAACTTAGGAAACTAGAATACGAAACAATAAAAGAATTTTAAAACATAAGAATCATGTGTGAATATGTTCAAGATGACTACCGTTCAGTTCCAAAAGGTGCGCAAATTTTTGAACATATTCTTGAGTAGTCATTCGGGTTTAATCAACAAAAAATAATGAGCGAGAATACAAAACATTTCAAACGGCATTAGGCGGTGAAAATAAATGTCATTTCAATGTAATAATTAGTGTTCCACAGTTTTACACGTCGAAAGATCATAAATAATGGCCCATTGAGCAGAAGGATGCGAACAGAAATTTTAATGATGATTAGTTTTTCTGATCGGATCAGAAATCGTGCAGATTTGTTTCACAATTTACATCTAGATCACAATCACTTTTGCTCTTATGCTGGCAAAATACTCAGACAGCATAATTTCACTAGAAAAGTGAGAAATTTTCCTACAGGTGGATGATAGAATATAGTAACTAATTAAACAATTGCTCAGTGATAGAATCTTGTTTTTATTGTTTACATTTACATTGTATTCTAATAAACGGTTTTTTCTTTCTATTTTTGTTGCTATTAAATATCTCTCTGGTATTTCAATAGAAAGGTCCCAGCTCACATTTCGCTGAATAGCTAAAGAAAAACTCCACCGGAATTCCTAAGAAAACATAAAATAATGAAGTCACACCTACCGTCCTTTGCAATCGGATTTCAAAACAACCTACCAGCAACTTCTTCGCAGCTGTCATACCTTTGGAAAATATCACAATCCAGATCTTTCACCAACTCTTTGTAATGAAGCAAAAATGTGAGATTCAGAAAGAATATGGAAAAATAAGATGATATGTTCTCGTATTTATTTTTTTTACAGACCCTCCCCACTGAGATCCTCACCCTAAAGAACGCCTCTGAAAATTAATTCTTCTCCAATAATTGTTATAGTATTTAATGTAATTTTAAAAAATTAGTTAGCTTTTTTTAATTTACAAAGTGCGAGCTCAAGTTTACAACTCAAATGCATGTATGCATAAATGTTAACACCCCGTGTGGTTGACATTAAAAAACAAATCTGAATAACTTGAACCACAAAATAAAAAAAAAAGATATTCTTGTTTGTTGTCGATACAGTGAACCGTTTACATGAATCCGTTTAACCTATATTCGCAAAAATACGAGATAATTTATCAATCATTACCTAAAAACGTATTTTGTTTGCAAACTGTACTATGGTATGAAAGGAAAAAATATATTGCATTTTAAAACTTGTCATCTTTCACATTGCTAGCACATTGAGCGTGAGCGTGGTGAATTTATTATGAATTAATACGAAATATGGAATACACGTGTTAGTCTGAAGCTGATAGACAATGTAACTCGTTCCTCGAAGTTTCCTTGGACTTCCATCGTTTTGAAGTGGTTGATCTCACAACGTTTCAATAGCTTTTTGGATCTGCTATCGTCATCAAGTGAATAATGGGAGATTCAGATTCACAAAGAAGAACACTTGTATAAAAGAAAATTTATCGAAACGGCAGACATTATCTCTAATGAGAATATGATCAGCGATCCATCTTCTTGACCCACTAGGGATTAAGCCATCCAATGAACATGACCGGTTAAGGGTATAAATACAAGGGATAATCTGAATTTCCCAACATTCACCTGATGACGGTGGCAGATCCAAAGTTATTGAAACGTTGTGAGAAAACTTCGAGGTATGGAATACACGGTTACTGAGTAGTCAGAAACGCATTTGAGGTATAGTTTTTCGTCTTGCAATACTTTAGAAGCCAGAAAATTATAACAAGAAATAATTCCTAATCGTGCACTGCCAAACGAGGAGACAATTCAACGAGTTGACCAGCTTCTAAGGGAGAATGGTCGGCAATTCCAGTTAATAAGGTTATACACATTATTGACTTTTTTCATTAGTTTAGGAAAGACTGAAAAAAATAGTACTTATGCTGGTGTGAGAAGAAAATGTTGTAATTGCAGTAGATGCTGATCTACGAGCATTGGGCAATTATACGAATAAAATAAATACATCGAAAACAAGAGTATATGCTGTTCTTCAAAAACAACATATCATTAGCAAAAAATGGATCAACTGGTTCCTGATAAAATGTAGATCGCCAATTGACTATTGAATCCTAATAATATAAACATCAATATCAACATTCTCATAACGGATGAGTTTCTTACTTACCAGCTGAACCTAGTCGAAACATGTACTTCTTGCACTATGAGCCACCACCTCATTTCAGTATTGCTGTTTTGGAGCACCTGAATACCGTTGGAGAGGTTGAGGAGAACCTATTCCCTGGCTATGTCTATCTCCCTACTAACGCCTTTGTATGTTTAGTTGTAGGGAGGGACTACTACAGAAAATTACACATCATTGTGATGTGATAAGGTACAGTCGGTATAGCAGTCCGTAATACATAAGCACAGTGTATCAAACTTCACGCAGCCTATGTTGAATCCCCTTATGAAATTTTTTAACAATTTTGTGTTTCCTGAGACACCACTGCGTTTTATAAAAGTTTGTATTTCTTAAACGGTTTCATTTAGCTTGCCCTGTTTATTAATTTGTTTGTTTGAGTCAAATCTACTAATTAAAATTTCACCCCTTCCTGTTAACAGATTGATCTGTTATTTGGCGCACACATTTAGTTCTGATGACAATACTGATTAATACATTTTGAATCATTGTAAATCCAAGATGGCCGCCACAACAAAATGTCAAAATACATATTCTTTCACAACTACCTCAATATTTGTACCAAATGAAAGGGCTAGAATAAAAGAATAAAGTTCACTATGAACAAAAAAAGAAAATACCATATGACCGTCAAAAGAATGGCGGATTAAGTATATATTTTTTTACACCCCTTCATTATTGGTATCAAATGAAAGAGCCTTGATACAAGCATGATCTCCCACCCAAGTCAAGAATTTGTATCGTGTCGAGAACTGTGGCGTTAGGGTGGCTAAAAATAACGTCGTTAGCGGTACACCAATCAAATTAAGGTAAAAGGTTAAAACATACCAAGGACTGTGTGGCATTAGGGTGGATAAAAATTTTATGTCGTTACCGTTTTTCCTTCAAGACTTGGGCATATCTTGTACATAGCCTTGCTCTTCTATTGAACCTCTGGGGGCGGGGTCGCCGTTTGATGTTCATTACTCGTGTGAACAACATGGTTACACGTTACAACTAAGAATAAAACAAAAACAAACAAAAATGAAACAGAAACAGCAACACCGCGAAAAAGAAGGACAGAAAGACAGTAAAAATTAAACTCATAGTTGAATACAAAAACGGAGAGAACAGTTAGCATCAGAAACACCTGAGCAACGTGAGACCAGGTTAGCAGGGCAAAGTGACAGACAAAGGCAGCTGGTAGAATCAGAAACACCTGAGTAACGTAACAAAATAAAAAACTAAAAACTTGAAAATAAATTAAGTAAAATGTATTTTTAAGTTAAACGGTTTTATTTAAAATTAAGACCGTATTGATGTTAATAATGTACTAAAAGCTAAGAAGTAATTCGGTAGGTCCTAGGTACAACTCATCACACGACTCTCCTCATCAATCTAGGGCATTAATTGGACAAAAAAATAGAATCGTTGGGCTCGTCAAATTTCTATCAAGTCAACCGCTATATCATTATAAATTTTATTTTATTTACCTACATATTTAGGTTACGTTACGCTAAATCTTGGTTCCTTTTTTTATTGAATTGGGTTAAGTGCTTTAAAAGTTATCCAAGAAAAACCGTATTCAAGGGGCAAGGAAACAATATTTAAGAATATATTATTTTATAATATTTTATCTAAAGTCGAGAGATTTTCCACTTTTTCCGGGCAGTCTGTATATTTAACACATCATGTATTTTATTTTCTTGCCAAATGTGATTTATGTCATGAATAGTTTTGATATTTTGCTACATTTGACCTTACAAATAAAATGTTGATGACCTCCCGAAAACATATAAATTTACAAAAGAAAATATTCGAACTCATCTTAATATAATAGGAAGTATAACGTCATGTACCTAAAAATTTCGTTAAAATACCATAAGTTGATTTAAATAATGTTATAAAGTCTTAAAATAGTAAATTATATTCTGTTGAGAAAAAATTGTAAAGTCATCATTTTTATTGCGACCAGGTTTATAAATAATTAAATAACGATAGGATTGATAAAAATTTTAAAATTATTCTGACAATAAAATATATAGTAAACGTAATATTTCTCTCAATATTAATTTGTGAAAGGAATATATGAAGCTTAGTCTTGAAACTCATTTTAATACAACTAAGAAAACTCAACTAACTGAAAAATATTACAAAAGGAAATATTTATTCATAAATAAAGAAAGGAGGTAAAGAGTTTTTCAATGAGAGCACAAGATTATAATGTTCAATAAAACATGGTTTTCGGTAGCAAAGGATGGAAATATTTATTGATTTATAATGTGTAAATGACAGCCACGACTTTTATTGATACAGCGTTTAATTTCGGCATTCACTACTTCGGTGCTCTCGGGTTTATTAGTATAAAGCTGTAACTTCAGATAATCTCACAGCCAGAATTCCAAAGTTGTTAAATCGCAAGACCGTGGCGGCCAAGGCAGGACCAGGAACAAACTGGTGCAAGACAGTTACAGACAGACAGTTTCACCACCGGTATGACAGGTGACACCATCAGGCTGAAACCACATGCCTTCAAGAGCTTATATATTCCAATTCAGAAACATTTATAGCTCGATAACGTTCGCTATTCGCCCTTAATGAATTACCTTTCTCATTTTTAAAGAAATATGGTTCAATAATTTCTCCAAACCAGAATGCACACCAAACAATGACACGTATTGGATACTTTGAATATCCTGTCGTGGATATTATAAGCCCCAAATGCGGCAATTTTGCCGATTAACGAGGCAATGGAGATGGAAATCTCAAACCTGAAAATAATTTTGTTGAAAAACAATTCTTCTTTTTTTCTACACAGTTTCTCTGTGGGGTTTGGAGATCCAAATGGGAGTACCTCCGTAAATCCTTCGTCAAGAGTTTCGGCGTCTCCCGGCTGATTGGCTTGGATATTTCCTTCGTTTTTTTTAGTGGTTTAGACTGTTAAAAACTTTTGTACTTTTTGGGTTCACGATATTTTTAATATGCAGCGGCAAAGGAACATTTCGAAGGCTTCTATACGTTTTCCGATTTGTGGGTCCAAGGTCCAACTTTCGCAGTCATATAGTAAGATAGCAAAGATATAACAACCGGTCATACGTAGCTGAAGCTGTAAACTAAAATTAGAACTAATAAAGAGTTTTTTCATGCTAGTGAGTGTTCTTCTCGCTTGCTTAATTCTGGCGTTTATTTCGCTTTTTGGTCATATCTCTCGTTTATGATGGTTCCCAGGTATGTAAACATGGAAACCTGTTCCACTTAAATTCCGGATATATAATGGTTTACGACCCTATGTGATTTTGAGAAAACTACTAGTTTCGTCTGCGAGATGTTTATTTTTAGGCCTAAGATTGTTAGAGTGTATAACTGTATTGTCTACATGTCTGATATTGTTTATGGGATTGTATTAACTCAATTTATTTCTTCGTCAAGTGCATCTATATATAGTGCTTCTGAATATATATTAAGTAAAAGTGATTATAATAACCCTGACAACCTCGCTTTGTTTCTGATGCCTTCGGTTATGCTCTGATCAACGTTAATTTTAGCTTTTTCACTCCAATATTGAGAGCTTTACAAAAACCAATGAAACATGCACATACGCCACTATCCTGCAATGTCTATTGATGACATTCAAAGTGAATAAGGCCTCCATTGTACTCACTCCATTTCTAAATCCAAATTGGGTTTCGTTCACACAAAAACACATTTAATAAATATGCTGGTATGGATTCCTTTCAGGAATACTTTCAAGCCCTGGGAGATCAAACGGAATAAATGGTAATCATCGCAGAATGAAAAGTTGTTTTTCTTGGGCAGCCCAATGAAGGTTGATTTTAACTAATGGGATATATTTAAAATTGAAGAGTGATGCCATGAGCTTGAGGCAAACATGTTCAGCTATACGTTTCAAAACTTCAGCACGGATGTTATTGAATCCCACGGTCTTCTTCTTTTAATATTTCAGGACCTTCTTCTTTGATGTTATTCATATTTGGCGGTGAATCGACCCCGTCGTCTTGGAAGATATTTTGTACATAATTTGTCCACGTTCCCAATTATTCCTCAATATCAATCACTATATCGTTTGAGTTTCTTTAATTAGGTTAATTATTCTGATGATTGTCGGTCATCTCCTTATTTTCTTGTGTAAATTTATCATGTTTCACCTTTCTATGTCAACCATCTTCCCTTTGGCCTCACTGCATTTTCTTTCTATTATTTTTGTGGTGTTTTGTACTTGTCTTCATTTCTTTTTGTGTCGTCTTCCATCACTCTCAAGATTTCCGGAGTAATTCATTGTTGTTTTGTCTTGTTGCTTCCTGTTTTAGATGTAATCTCCTATTTGTTGACTTTTTTCTTTTAATTGCGTTCCAGGTGGTTTCTATGTTGGTCGGATCGGAATTCTTTTAGTCTCATTGCTTTATCGGGATTTTGCTTGACTCTTAGTTTAGACAATTCTAAACTTCTAATATCTGTTTAGATTTCTGAAGTTTTTTAACAACTTTTACAATTAGGTCAGTAAGACATATTTGCAATTTTTCTATGCATCTTCCTAAACAAATGAGTCTCTCTTGATAACAGGTTATTCGACATGCATTTACTATTAAAAGGTTAATAATCTACTTTATTTGAAAGTAGTTATAGTTTTTGTGCATGTACTGTTGTGTGCAACCCCCCCCCCAAACCAAATATTGAAAAATAAACGCCTTTCTCACCGGCAGCAACTCATATGAAATTTAAAATTCATATACAAAAATTATTTACAGCGCTTTAATTGGATGAAGAATTTCCGTTCTTCATTAAGTGAAAACCTTTTCAGTTTTTACATCATCTATTCTTCAATATTAATATTTTAAGATGTATTTTAGCCATATTTATAAATTGATCAGAATCTATTAATTTATAAAAGGTAGTCCCATTATAAGCCGCTCGATTTAAAGATGCATTCATTATACCCACCCGGTTAGTGAATTATTACTTGCCTCCTTCTGATGCATTATGCAAGTATAAAGTATTTGAAACTGATGTCTGAACAAAAATAAATTGTTTTTCCAAGATCATTCGGAAGAATTTTGAGTTAACAAAATCAAAACAAAAATTGTAAAACATAAAATTTTATATAAAAGTGAACCCTCTTTTGTTATTTTTAAAATTAAGACGATGTTAAAGCATGTACAATTAGTCACTTTTTAATTTAGATATTGTGATATTGCTTTAATTTTTTTTAACTTCCATTTCCAGGTGGGTACAAATTTCTGTCCAATGAAAAATTGTATATGTTGCTGCCACATTGTACATCTTATTGAAAAAAATGTAACAAGTGCACGGCAGCAAATATAATTTCACATCTATATTTCAATAAAGCTTGGACAGAAAATATAATACAGAAGTTGTTAGTTTTACAAAAGAAAATTTTTACTCCAGCAGTTTTATGATCTTAAATCTTTTAAAAACAATTAATCGTCATTATTATTGCCTACATCTTAAAATAATTTGGTCAAGGTTCCGTACTACCTTCAATATTCTAATATTCCAGTTTCATACAAGCAGGGAATGGGTGCATTTACCCTAATATCTTTTAAAGGAAGCGTTTTAAATTTATAAAAAATATACACTTATTTTTCACACATACACTTTTTACACTTTTTATTTTATCTGCTTCAGGATTCGCTTAATTTTTATCAGAATACATATGTATTTAATTTTCTGATTTGGACCCCAAAAATTAACATTAGAGTTTTATTTTACTAATAAACTTTCAGAGAAGCCTTTTATATAATCTACTGTCTGAGTTTTGAGGCTCTGTAGGTTGCAAGATAAAGGGCAAAATAGGTCAAATTTTAAATTATAAATTATTAAATCTGTTATTCAAATAATTTAAAAATACAAATAAAATATATTTTTCAAAATTTAAATAGTGTAGTTTCTAAAGTGGGAATTAAGTCGATGTTTAATATTTTTGTTAATATCTTTTAAACAATTGATTTAAAAATATGATATATTTGTAATTCACATAATGAGCCTTTTATCTGATATGACGCCTTTGAAAATTGAATTTTTATTTTCCACTTAATTGTTTAATTTGTCCCTAAAATTACTATGGGGGTTTTTGTAATAATTTTTCTTATAAATTTCAATATTTTCAAAATTTTAGATATTATGATTTTGGAAATAAAGCGAGAAATGAGATTATATTATATCTTTATCTTAACATCTCTTAAACAATTAATTTTAAAAATATGAAAAATATATATTTGTATTCCTCATGATGAGCCCTTTCATTTGATGTATTGCACGATGCGTTAAAAAATATTTTTTTAATTTCCGTTTAATTCTATAATTTGGCCCCCAATATTAATATTAGGGATTTCTTCGTAAAACATTTAGGTCTTATAGTTTGGGGAATAAAGGGGGGAATGGGTAATTTTTTTAAATATTTTTATATATATATATTTTAAAATATTCATTTTAAAAAAATTAAAAGAATATATTTGTATTTGTCATAATGAGCCCTGTGATTTGATATATTACATGATCCGTTAGAAACAATTATAATTTTTTATTTTCCAATTAATTCTATAATTTGCCCCCCAAAATTAATATCAGGGGTTTGTCCTTATTTTTTCAGTAAAGTTCAGGTAAGGGGCTATATGTCTATTTTCTTTCAAAATTTTACAGCTTAGATTTCGGAGATAAGGGGACGGGAATGGGTATTTTTTTATATTTTTGTTAATATCTTTTTATTAATTTATTTTAAAATTATGAAAAAAACATATTTGTTTTCTTCATAATGAGCCCTTTCATTTGATATATAACATCATGGCTTAGAAACAATTTTAATTTTATATTTTCTAATTAATTCTGTAATTTGCTCCCCAAACATAAAATTAGAGATTTCTCCTTATTTTTCCAGTAAACTTCAGGTCAGACCCTATACCTCTAATTTTTTCATTTACATTTATAGTTTCGGAGATATGGGGGGGGGTAAATTTTGGTATATTTTCATTAATATCTTTTTAAATATATTTTTTTAAATACGAAAAAATATTTTCCTCAGAATGGGACCTTTCATTTGATGTATTACATGATGCGTTTGAAAAAAAAATTATTTTTGAATTTTCATGTAATTCTATAATTTGCCCTCAAAATTAATATTAATGTTTTCTTCTTATTTTTTCTGTAAAGTTCGGGCAACGGTCTATATTTCCTATTTTTTTCAAAATTTTTGGCTCAGTAGTTTCGGAGATTAGGCTGAACGGTCGATTTTTTTAGTTTTTCTCTCCAGAAGTACCCCTAAAATCAAAATTTCTTCTTTTACCACATGTACTCCCGATCGGGTCACCAAACTATACATTGATACCAAATTTCAACCTCTTCCGTCCAGTAGTTAAGGAGAAAATTGCTTTTATGTGACAGGGGCAGAAATCCGGAGTGATATTATAAAAACGTTATTATGTAGAATCTCAATCTTTACATTTTTTTGCACAAGCTTTTTAACTTTTGAAAAACAAATTCTATTTAATTTAATTGTTATTTTTTCGAATGTTACACAAAACATTTCGTTTATTTATCCCAATAACTGCTATTTTATTCCAACATTTTGATTTAAGAGTATGTCTAAATGTTTCGCTTTATCTTAAATACTAATTTTATTTGTGTTTTTATACATTAAAAAACATATTCACCACATTATGATTACACTAATGGATATAGTTATGACTGAAACTACTTAACGGTTCAGATAGGTGTATAATGTGTCATTATCGGGTGAGCCTATACATTGAAATATTAATAATAATAAAATATATTCAATTCAAAGGCGGATTTAGTGCGTTGAAAATGTGTTTATTTAATATGTTAGATAGGAAGAGAGAATATATTAGAGTAATTATTATTTTTAGTCACATTGATGATCCTTCTAATGATTAAAAATCAATACCCAGTGTTATGTCAATGGTTACGTTTTATTAATGCAGGCGGGGTTCACAGTATCTCACTGTGGGAAGATATAAAGTTAAAAGGAATATATTAAAAATAGTGAAACCATAAAATCTCATGTGTAGATGTTTCGGGGATCTCTAAATGGAGAGATGCCTCCATTCTTAAGGTCAAAGAAGCTGAACTAATGCAACTTCCTACATGCACTATTCTATAAATTTACAAAATATCAAGGCCAAACTTGCATAATTTTGTTGTGTGGAATTACAACTGCTTTGACAAGAGCAATAAATATTGAAAAATATCGTTTGTCAGATCTGAATAGTTTATGTATAAAAAATAAGGGGTGATCCAATTTATAGGATACGGTCTCTTACTTTATATTTTGGGTTGATTCATTGTCACTCATATAATATATGTGGACATGATTTACAAATGTTTACTACTATGCAGAGTGTTTAAAAAATGTTAAATAAAAAGTTATATACTTTTTAATTTGTGACATTGCCCACACCCATTTGATAAATATCTACAATATTCTTAATGTTTCTCTAAATCGACACTTTATATGATTAATCCAGATAAACCCACTTCGTTGTATTATTAGCTGCTTGAATTTTTGTCTATTTGAATATCTTTCAATCCATTTCAAAAGTGAACATCTAAGCTAGTTGTTAATTGCACTCAAAAATGAAGATTTTGGCTCCAATAATAATAAAAGTTATTTCTATTAATTAATTATGAGTTGAGCATTCAAATCAGAATTAAATATCAACAATAGAAGATTCATATTCCCGGATACTGTGTAACAACCCCAAAAAATCTATGCTGCATCGATTGTTTGCTTCCACAACTTTTTGACTCGATTGAGTGTGAATGGTGTGAAATTTATGTTTCTTTCGAAAAAGCTGATGAATTTGACGCTGGCTTTAATGTGGACTATCAAAACTCATCAAATTACTTGGATTTTATTAAAGCGAAAATTCTTAACGGTGGCCCAAACCCATAAGAAAATAGATCAGCTCGGCAGTGACTTTGTTCCGAGAGTTCGTTCCGACCCTTCTTTGATTTTGAAATACCCATACTACTTAGGTTTCTATGTAAGAAGCAGATATCGGGATATATATTAAGGGTCTCTTCGTTTATAAAAAAATCCATAAATTGAAGTAAATAAACAAATATAACAAAATTTGTTTTTCATTCTAGTAAAAATTCTAATTTTCTGTGTGCGATATTTAAAATTAGCGAGTTGACTTAGAAGTCAGGACAACTTTACCAGCTCTGGTTAGCAGTTAGTAAGTTGACATTACATGTGTGTGCTGACCTAGTCATCTTATAACATTAATATGAGTTTAAAGTAAACACTCTAATTTTAATTCCTTAATATTGGACATTAAAGCTACGAGGTCTGGCTATTACATAACGAGACTGCTTACAAAAAAGAGTTTTATTTAAAAATTGTGCTCTCCTGCCCTCGCTACACACCGTACCTATCGTTTTTTCCACTGGTCAAAGTAATGCTGGCAGTTTTCTTTTGTAACAGCATTTTTTTGAATATAATATTTTATATTATATACAAAATTATTTTCTTTGTTTCAGGTAAGTTAAGAATTTTCGTCTTAAAACATTTGCTGTAAGTATTACATTATGATTATTTGAATTCGAATTCGTTTTGTATTAGGCTATATAATTTCACTTTTCTATACAATTAATAATAAATACGTATATAAATGAGGGGACTAATATATCTATATATAAATAGGCAAAGACAAAACCATTTTCTCCTCTGTCTCTCAACCGATTTTCTTCATTTTTGTTTTGTTTAGTAGCTACTGACGACCCTCAGTGCAGAATGCTAATATTAATTTATAATATTGGTTCATTAATTAAATAAAATATAATACAAATTCATTATTTACGTCCATACTGTCAACGCCAAACAACTGACACTGCCGCCGCTGCCAGACCGTCAAAACTCCAAACATTGAGATTTTATATAGAGGGACCGATCGTTAGATGCTTTTATATACTTAGAGAATGTACTTCTGGAGGTGGCAGGCAAGCGTTGTTATTGTTTAGTGGTAAAATAGTCAATGTCAAATCAGTATTGATTTTTCGGACACGTAGTAACATTCATATTAAATCTCCTGTTTTTAATGTGAATTTTATTATTTGATTAATATATTATTATCACAACCTTCCTGAAGGTATTGTGTAAAAAATTGTCAGACAGCGGACAATAGAGAATGTATTAAATATTTAAGTTCTCCTAGGGTTGTTGGTCCTCTCTTTTCTTTAATATTCCTGAACTTGATTGAAATCGCAAATGACGAAAACTTTTAGGTTGCAAAGAACAATTTTTCAATTATTATATCGAATATTTTTCCAGGAGCGGTTCCAGCCAAAAATTTGGGGGGTCATTCATTTGTCAAAAATATTTCGAATACCGATATTTGATTACATTTTTATTTTCTTTTTATTTCAATAGATTTGTCAATATGAGTGAACAATTTTGGTCATTATATCCACTTCTCCGATTTCTCCACAACTCTGTTTCTTATAAAAATATACATTTACAATTTCATGAAATAGGGTCGAATTTGGGCGACCACTAATTTTACTAAATAGCCTTCTGATCTACTTTACTCCATAAAACATATAATTGCACCAATAAAGACTTTTACATGATATTCCATAGTAACTCGACCATGGTATGTCTATACTGGTTAATCTGGTTACCTGTTTGTAGCAAATTAAAAAATTAGACTTAAACTAAAACATGCTTACCCCAATTTTTTTCGTTAATTTTTTGCTAGTGTATTGCGTAATAAAAGTATTCCTCCATCGTCTTCCGAAAAACAATTGTTATAATAGCGCTTTAGGTATAACCATAATAACTTTTAACTAATTGCTAAATATCTATAAAAAATATACCTGTTGTGGTCGTTTCCGAGAAAAATCATGTCGTGGTGTGTGTTAGGGGATGATAAGGGAGGATCTTTGACATACTGAAAAACATCAATTAATTAGCAGCAAAATAAGATGTTAAGTTCACCACAATACTCTTTTTTTTTCAGAGATATTACTATGGTTACGGTAGCTTAATGTTTAAGCTGCCATGGCCATTGTTTCTTGGAAAGGGTTATAGCAAGATTCATTGCAATTCATGCATATCAAATTTTAGACAATACCGAAACGAACATTTCAACTGAGATAGTTACTATATGCGAAGTCTCAAAAATATGTTAAAAAATAGAAGTTTTAACAATTTTTGTTGCACGGTAATCTCACTTTTACAGGAAAAAGGCGGAAGATCAAATGTTGTTAGAAAAATGAACTAAATCTAGCTTTTTTTGATGAAATTTTCTTTTCTTGCCGTTATATTGCTATGAAGTTCTGCCTTGTATATTGTTGGACCGATTGCAATGGTATGATATACTAGCTCTATATTACAACTTCCGGTCTGGACAGAAAATGACCTTTTCCAAATAAGTGTCTTTTTAACCAACTTCAAAAAGAAGGAGGTTCTCAATTCGTCTGTATCTATGTTTTTTATGTTTGTTCAGCGATTACTCGCAAACGGCTTCAGGAATTTTGACCGTTTAAACTGGATCCTGTTCCTGGGGATCGCGAAGTGGTCCCATATTTTTTTCAATAACATAGTTTGTACCGTTCCGTAGAAAATGGGGGAAAACTTTTTAACCTATTTTATTATACACTATACCTTCGTGGAGTCACCGGGATTAAAAATATGTAAATTTTCTTATTCGAAACATAGGACAAATTGAAAAGAAATTGGATTTTTTTCCATGACACTTTTCTAACTGTAGACGAGGTTTGTCATCAAAAAGGAATTTTGATTACAAATTAGAGTAATTAGAATTACAAACTGCATCTACTTATGTCATTGCATTAAAAATTGTATAATAAGTAAAAAATAAATCAATTTTGTTTAAAAGTGAGGTGCCTTTATTTTTTATAATATCTCAAATTGTAATCGAGCAAAGTTTATTAGAATTGAAAACTGCATCCAACTGTGCTGTATTATTAAAAATTGTAGTAAATTGAAAGTTAAATGGAAATAAATCGAAATAAATGTCGGTTAATCAACTTCAAGTTGCAGGTTCTCTATTGGTTTCTATATACAGTGTGTCCTCATAAGTTGAATTCAAACAGAAAACGTTCTTATGAATGTTATTTAGAAAAAAAGTTATTCTTCATAAAAAGATTTGCATGGTCTGCAACGTATACTGTAATCATTACATCCCACTTTTTCAACTGTATACGAGATTTGTCAGCAAATATGAGTTTTGCTTAAAAGTAAAATATCTTCATTTTTCATAATATATAAAATTCTTATCAATCAGGGGGTAGGAAGAATTATAAAATGCATCTAATTGTGCCACATCACTAAAAATCTTAACATAATAAATATAAAAAATATATATAAAAAATCCGTGTCACTGTGTATGTTCTGAATAAACTCAAAAACGAGTCAACCGATATTCATGAAAGTTGGCATATATATGTAATTTGGTCCAACTTAGATGATAGGATAGTTATTATTTAAATTAATGGTCTTAATAATTAATAATAAACTGATCATCAACATTGGTTGTTGTTATTAATCGTACGTTCCATAAGTCAGGAACAGATGGCGCCTTCAGCAAATTTCTTTACAGAGAAGTTTGCCGTTTGCACCTCATAGATAGCGCCACACTTGAATGTGATATGTTTTCTTAGACTACACACTATAGATGTGTTATTTTGCGTTAAATTTTGTGCGTTTTGTGTTAAATTTATCTTTCAAATCTGTCTTAAATCACTCAGCCACAGCAACGCGTGGCCGGGTCTGCTAGTTATATAATAGATCTTCAAGTCACCTTTCCAAATTGTGCGCTAAGTTTGATAAAGAATATAAATTTTGTTTAAGTTGCGTACCTTTATTTTTACTAATTACTCAAATTGTTATGCGACAAAGTTAATCATAATTAAAAACTACGTCCTATTATGCTATGCCATTAAAACTGTATAACGATTTATTATAAGATTCCGCAGAGGGGAGACTATTAAAAGAATGTCAGTATAATTAACAAACCTAAATATTTGTGATACTCAGATCGTCTACAATATAGTGGATCCACCTAAGTTAGAATCATATACAAAATTTTCTTAATACATATACATATGTAAAAAACAAGTTATTTTATTCAACAGTAAACCAGGTTGGTCAAGCTAATTAATGAATGTGTATTAGATAATAAATGAAAAATAAAATACCTTATGTTAGGCAATATCGAAAAAGTTAATTAGATTTGAAAATTGCATTCAGTTGCATCAATAAAAATTGTAAGATATATAGATTTAAAAATAACAAAACCGACTTTAAAATAATAACTTAAATAAAAAGCATGAAATAATAATTTGCTACAACAATTAAATACTTTTCTGCAGTGGGTGCCAATTTGAACAGCAAAGTTGCGAAGTACAACTTATAAATGTACTTCCCAAAATGGTTTTACTTTAGCTTGGCTTCATAAAAAGTATTTAATTGTTGTAGCAAAAATTATTTAATTTGTTTTTTTAAACGTATTTGTTTTATAGAAATATCCAATTTTTGTTGTGGATTTTGATAGAAAAGTGAAAAACAAACAACTTTTGATCTTACTAGTTTTTCCGATTTTTAGCCCGAAATGAGCCATAAATGATTATGAATGGTTTGAGAGAAGAAATTGGATTCCATTATTGTGAAAAAAGTTTCACAGGATAGTTACATTTGAAGTGATCCATCAAGGGCCCATATTACGATTACTGATTTAGACAGATGACCTTTCATTTTTTCTGAGTTCTTTGGGAATAACTCCATATAAACTTGAAAGTGTTTATATGTCAAAAAAGTCTAAACGCCTAAATCAGACCCCGTTTTCAATAGTATCAACACAAATAAACAATAATTTAAAAGATAAAAAAATTCGTATGACAAATTTAGTAAATCACTAAATTTTTTAACACACTAAAGTATAAAATATAAGAGAAGCGGATTGTAGCGATGGCTAACTTTTAAAATAAGAATACACATTTCTGATGGGCAGCATTTTTTTTATGAATTATTATTAGAACCGTAGTTGAATTGTTTTTTTAGTACTTCAATTTCCCGTGCACAAAGTAATAAAGATGCTTTGATATCACATTTTTACAAGGATATGTCATATTACAATAAACTAAATTTTTGAATACTCATCACTCATTTCTGTAATTTTTCTATACATATATATTCTCAGATCGATGCAAATGATACCAGAGGCCAATATCTCGAACCTTATTGTTAGGAGTCAAAATTGTGTATGGGATACAAAATTACATCCGCAATGCTTCCTTGACGAAACAGCAGCTTTAATAGACATTTTTGCCATTTCTTTCCGTTCTGAATTGTCTCTCGGATTAACATGATTCCAATATCTTATAGCATGGCGTAGAAAAGCTTCATATACCCCACAATTTGCAATTTTTATTTACGTTCAAATAAATAAAATTATTTGAAAATATGCACAAATAGATTCGAAAGGTAATGAAAATTGTTCATTTACTTTTTAAATGATTATGATTCAAATACACCAAGGCTGTGCATTAAGTACTCTATATAATTGAAACAACTCTTTGAATCATTTTTTACCTTTCATAATTAAAATAAAACGTAGTATATTTTCATACATAACGTGTATTTGAGCCTTACAATTTGGAAATTTACATTCAAATGGTTTCTTGCATCTTGTGGCATTCATTCATACTGGATTTTCTGCACTTACTGTCAATAGTTTGGTGAATGTCGCGTAGTCCCCACGTTTACATAGTTTAAGAATAAATATTTCCTAATACTGCATAATATGATGACTAGACGATAATCTAAGGTTTTAACCGCCTTATCTTTTTTGCTCTTACGGCTTAGCCACCATAAGTTAATAATAACAATAATAATAATCCACATCAAAGTTTAGATCATAAAATAAGCTCATCTACTAGTTCTCTACTCTTTCCATGTGACTGTAGTATAGCTTAACTATGGCAAGGAAACTATGTTTTATTTGTTTTTTATTTCGCTGTCGTATAGTTTAACCTTCGTTATAGGTTCTGGGCCAATAAACGAATTTTATTAAAGTTTCAATCTCTCCAATACACGTTGATTATAGTAATCAGCTCAATCGTTATTCGTTCGATTGAACTTTGGAGCGTAAAATTCTATAACGCCGAAGTCTTCCGCGAGATTTATTATTCCAAATAACTGATAATAGAAATTAACGTCTAACAGGTATGAAGAAGAAATTTGGAGCAATTTCATAAGCTAGTCGCAAAATAACATTTGTCCTAAATCCATCTCATTCGGAGGAAATTATTTGGGTTTCTATATCTATTTCGAATTCAACTCATTGTTCAAATTTTTTTTCCACAAGACATCATAAAAAATAGTGAAATTATTTTTTAATTTTAAACATTGCCTTACTTGCAGTGCTTAATCATATTTGTTCAGTGTAGTAGTTTCAGAAATTTGGTATTAATTTTCAACAGACCATATATAAAACTTTTCTCTGCAATTCCATCTTAGAGTAAATCATAAAAAAATATGGTTATATATCTTCGGATATATTACATAGCGGAAATATCTTTGAAGGGGTTAAACAATCCAGATAGGTTCACAAAGATTAAACAAGCAATAACACAAATTTTTTCACAAGACTCGGGTGTCAAGATATCCGAATATTTACAATAACTCAAGAAGAAATGTTTCTTCAGAACAACCTATTTTGTCTAAAATACTAAATTTCTTAAACACTTCTTCTAAGCAGAAGTTCATAACCAAAAACATCACAATGCAGGTACACAACAAAAGTAGTTCATCAATCAATCAATCAGGTGCATATTGGCGAAGACCCATTTATTCGATGTGGCAGATTTTATAAAACGTGATTCGTTTGTAGGTCAGTCTTCTCGATTCAACATTTGTAATCTATTTCGGGTACCTTATTAACCTCAAATTTGGAAAATCTACGTAGCTGGGGTGATAACGTAATAATGTGGCACAATAATGTGGTCGCAAGAATCTCGTTAAAACACTGCGCACTACTACTAAGGCGGATCAGTTTTGTAATCATACACTTCGGCAACGAGAAAGCTAATTACAAAAATGGTTTATAGTTTGAGCTATGGGAAGACCTTGCAAGTGAAAATGAAAGCCAATCGCAGTTATGAAATGAATCTTTCACCATAAACACCCACCATCAGTTTTGATCTGTCTTTTTGTTGTTTTTTTTTAGGGAGAATTGATTTACATGGAAAACTAAAGTAAATAGTGGATGTGCGGGTTGTGCAGTACAACAGGATAAATAGAATAGAATCGTGAACAAACAACTTTTATGGGATTCGGTTCGTTTTTGAGCACCAAATTAGGAAATTATTACTTCTCGCTTCTTATCAATACAATGTGTACACACCCCAAGTGCGGCCGCTACAATTAGTTTTCTTGAATCACAAAATTACTCGGTTTAAAATCTCGGCGGTTTAGCCGTAGTGCAGCCTAGGCCTATAACCAAAAAAAAAGTGAGTGAAAGGTATAAATGCAACAAAAGAATAACGAAAAATCAATGCAAGTGCTCAAATTGGCCACCATTTACTAGCTGACAATGAGCAATGCAATTTTCAAATTCGTTGGTTAACACTGCAGTAGTGTGTTTTTTTAAACTTTTTTCTACCTTTCATGTTTTGTGAAAGATCGTTGTTTTGCTCGTTTTTTCCCGAACAAAGAATGAACAAGTTGTTTTTGCGTTACTATCGTAATCAATGTCAAATCTGATAGTTGATAAAGTTGAATTGGAACTTTGAATAAAAAAGGAAAGAAAGGTGAGTTTAAATGAAATCCAACATACTGAAATTTCAGTGGTGACCAGTTATGGAGATAGGACTCGCACACAAGAACACGTTTGCGAATTATTTAACAAGAAGTATCCTGAAACAGGCAAAATTTAGGAACTTGGGCCATGAAAGAGAGTTAAAGAAAATCATTTCTTGTCAAGTCGTCAGATCGCAATCCAGCAAAGAGTAAGTCAGTCTTCGGTTTTGAAATCCCTAAAGCAGAACAAATGACATCTGCTGATGTGGTACAAGATAGGCGTTGCCATAACGATCGGCAATTTTCAAGCCCTCTAATTTTCTCAGACGAAGCAACTTTTTATTTAAATGTTATTGTTAATAGGCAGAACTGTAGATATTAGGCACTTGAATACTCACAATGAATAATGGAACCACATACACAACGCTCACAGAATGTCAACGTATGGGCATGGATTGTCGGCACTGCAGTCATAGGTCCGTTTTTTATTGAAGCTGAACTAGTATAGCAAAACATTATACCGGCAATTGAAGGAGTCAACTAAATGCAGAGCATCCCGACATGCCTCATGATGTTTTATTATAAATAACCTGTCCGAAATTATTGAATGGCCTACTAGATCTCCCTCGATTTCTTTTTATGGGGCTATCTGAAATCAAAAGTTTAGGTCAACCGATCAAATAGTACTGAAGATTTACAGATGACAGTAATGAAAGAAATCAAATTAATCACCCCTCAAGTTTTAACCAACGTTAAAAAAGAATTTGAAAATCGCATTGCACATTGTTAGCTAGTAAATGTTGGCCAATTTGAACGCTTCCTTTGATTTTTAAGGTCCCGTATATACAATATACGGATACCCTTATAATATCACTCTGGATTTCTACCTCTTTCAAATCACAGCAAGTTCTCCTAAACTACTGAACGGAAAAGGTTGAAAGTTGGTATCAGTGTATAGTTTGGTGACCCGATCAGGACTACATATCGTAAATGAAGAAATTTTGATTTTTGGGGTACTTTTGGGGGAAAAACTCAAAAAATCTCCGAAACTATGAGAAATAAAATTTTGAAGAAAATTATAAAATTTTACCGGAAAAATATGAAGAAACTTCTACAATTAATTTTGGGGGGCAATTTACATAATTAAATGGAAAATATTAAATTAAAATTGTGTCTTACACATCATGTAATATATCAAATGAAACAACAACAAAAATATTTTTTATTCATATTTTTAAATTAAATTATTTTACAGATATTAACAAAAACATAAAAAAATTTTACCCATTCCTCCTACCTTATCTCCGAAACTATAAGCCGTAAAATTATTAAACAAAAATAAAGCTGTAGGGTATCATCTGAATTTTACCGGAAAAATAAGGAGAAACCTCTATTAATTTTGGGGGCCATATTACAGAATTAAATGGAAAATATAAAATTAAGATTGTTTCTAACACACCATGTCATATACTAAATGGAAGAGCTCATTATGGCGAAAACAAATATATATATTTTATATTTTTAAAATAAATTGTTTTAAAAATATTAACAAAAATATACAGATATGTACCAATTTCCCCTACCTTATCTCCGAAACCATAAGCCGTAAAATTTTGAAAAAAAATGGGATATGGGGCCTCACCTGAACTTTACAGGAAAAATAATGAGAAACTCCTAATATTAATTTTCGGGGGCAATTTACAGCATTAAATGGAAAACATAAAATTAAAATTATTCTTAACGCATCATGTAATACATCAAATCAAAAGGCTCATTCTGACGAATACAGATATATTTTTTTCATATTTTTTAAATAAATATTTTGAAATATATTAACAAAAATATTTTAAACAATTACCCATTTCCGCCCTTTGTTCCCCAAACTATAAGACATAAATTTTTTGTTTACAGGAAAAATATTAATTTTGGGAGTCAAATTATAGAATTAAGCGAAAAATAAAAAAATATATATTAACGCATCATGCAATACATCAAATGAAAGGGCTCATTATGAGGAATACAAATATATATTTTTCATAATTTTAAAATTAATTGTTTACATTATATTAAGGAAAGATATAAAAAATTCTCATTTCCCACTTTATTTCCGAAACCAAACTACTTAAAATTTTGGAAATAATTAGGTGGTCCTGGGGCTCATTAGAAATTTATAAGAAAAATTAGTAGAAAATCCCAAATTAATTATGGAGACAAATTATAGAATTATATGGAAAATAAAAATTCAATTTTCAAACGCATAATGTAATACATCAAATAAAAGACATTATGTGAATTACAAATATATCATATTTGTAAATCATTTGTTTAAAAGATATTAACAAAAATATTTAACATCGACTTAATTCCCACTTTAGAAACTACACCATCTAAAATTATGAAAAATATATTTTATTTGTACTTTTAAATAATTTGTCTACCAGATTTAATAATGTTTTATGTAAAACCTGGTCCTTTATCTTCCAATCTACAGAGCCTAAAATTCAGACAGTAAATTATAAAAGGCTTCCCTGAATGTTTAATTGTAAAATAAAACTCTAATGTTAATTTTGGGGGCCAAATAAAAAAATCAAATATATATTTTTATAAAAATCAAGCGAATCATAAAGCAGATAAAATAATAAGTCTATGTGTGGAAAATAAAATTGTATATTTTTTATAAATTTAAAACGCTGCGATTAAAAGATATTAGGGTAAATATCAGAAAATGCACTCATTCCCTGCTTGTCTGCAGCTGGAACATTAGAATCTTGAAGGAGCTACGGAACACTTAGTATGCGAGTCCAACTCGCATTTGACCAAATTATTTCTTAATGTTTTGTCAAATGTATGCCTTTCAGTTGACTTTTTTTAGTTTAAGTGAATAAAAGGCAACGGAGAATTTTTTGTGTTGCCATTTAAAAAAATTGTTTATGACGCCTTGCAACCCATACTAATGCCGTCATAAGAAATCTATTTATTTCCAAATTTCCGCATTATTAAATTAAGTTTGAAGTGCCCGATGGTTTTTTCTTCTTTTATGTGGTTAGATTTTATTTGGTATGTTTCTTACTTTACGTGGACACTGTATATTTAAATTTGGTCATCATTTTGGATGTTGTGAACTGATTTTACTTTTCGATCATTATATCCCATATTAAATTCCTATTGAGGTTGTCAAATGTTTTGTCAAAATTTAGGAAGCCTAAAATGGGCAATCTTGATTTTACCAATCAAAAATACATTAAGCATTATTTATTTACATTCTTTACCTAAAAAACAAAACAGTCTTATCACTTCACTACAAGCTTGGTAAATTAAAAAAAAAATTCTTCAGGTATAGCCGACAAAGAAAATAGGTTAGGATACTATGATGCATACGACAACAGTCTGAGTAATTATGATAGATTTTTTATTTCAGTTTGTTAAAAATTTGAAGAAATAACAATTTTATTAACGATTTTATACAAACTGTCAGTACTAAAAGTACGTGAGCAGATGAACTAAATTGATTCTTGAAAAGCTCTTTTTGAACATAACGTGAGATTCAGAATTTAATATTTTAATGAGAAAGAATCTCCAACTAACTCCCAGAGATTCCCCAAAAGTCAGTCGTGCTGTGTGTAACGCCGCTTCCGTGTGATTCTTTCGATAGAAATCACCCAAAAGAATTCCTGTGTTAACTAAAGCCTCTCAAAGCTATTATGGAAGTATAATTTCTTGCGTGCAATGGTTCTGGAGATTTCCAGATTAGTAAAATTATTTTAAATGTTCGAGAGGCAAAATATCCTGAAATCACCTACAATAAATTAAAAACAAACATCTTTCTTTGCATTTAGATTCTTTAAATTATTTATGATTTTTCCCACGTGCACATTGATCACTTTATTTAAAGAAGCAGATACGTATTTTTTTGTATATGGGACGTAAACAAAGTTCCATGTTACAGCTAGTGAATAAGAAATGTAATATAGAAAAGTCTTTTGAAATATACCGACAGTTAATCGTATGCAGTACTGGTTATTCACAAATTCTGAAAGTAATTCTTAGAAATTAATTTTCAATTTGCCGTTATATTTTCTTCAAACAAATACATACGAGCTGTATATACATAATATTCAATTCAATAATTCCGCTTTAACCTTTAACTTTGGCTAAAAGATTACTGTAATCATACTCGAGGAATCGAAAGGATGGAATATTAACATTCTATTTTATGAAGGGATACAGGAATAACCAGGGGGGTTTCAATATATCCAGATGCTGCGTTTAGGTTTATTAAACAAGGGGTGACATTTTACATGAGGGATGTCGATAAGGGTTATAGTATAGCTTAAATCTGCTCGATTACTCAGTTTTGTCCCATTGATATCCGAAATATGTGCATAAAAATATAAAATATTCATTTCTCAAAAACATCATTAATTTTACATTATCGTCAATTAAACATAAATACATTATAATTTTTATATAAATGATGCTTTTTAGAGACAGACAAATTAAAATTAAAATAAATCATAGAAAAATGTTTTAATGTTCATGGCATTGGCTTTATTTGTAAAATAATTGTATGACATTAATGTTTCAATATGATTTGGAGCAGTGGTGGTCTGAGAGGTTCATAAGGGTCATGACCCCCTTCCCCAAATTTGACAAGTCACATTGACAGATCTTATGACAAAAATACGAAAATTAAATCAAAAGTAGGTAAGTAATTTCGGAAAGATTGTTGAGTATGTCTTTGATTATTTTGCCTGCACTAAAATAGTCAAAAATAGGCAATCAAAATAATTTTGAAAACACTCGACCCTCCTACTCATTTTTTGGCAGTAAATCAAGCTGTATATGGATAATATTACGACGAATGTTGGCTTCCAAGTGTTCAGTTAGGTATTTCTGTTTTATCGACGTTCACATTTAACTTTACTGAACTCCAGCATAGGGATTTTCTCACTCGTTATGGTCGAAACCGAATAGAAAGGTATGTCACTTCAACGCAAAAAGCGATTCGAAGTCACAAAACATTTAATAACTTTACGTTCTATCATAACTTTATAATAGACCGGGTTAGAGAATCTCTATGCTGCAGCTGGATTCTTCAAATTTTTATTCTACAACGGTTCGATTAAACGCAAACGTATTCATTTTCTTGTGACTTTTAATGGCTTTTTGCACAGCTTTTTGCATCATACTGACAATCTCAAACGTTGTCTATTCATGATGAGTTGCCAAACCAAAGTAGCTCCAAAAAAACCGAGAACTGTCTCTACTCTCGCAGAAAACAGTGTTGCCAATTTTAATTGATCAGTCTCCAAAAAACATCATTTATATATTTAAGGGTGCGAAAAGCTAAGGAAATGCACTAATAGAAGCTGGGATTATGAGATCAGGAAATAACCATAATAACTTGGTCTGAAAATGCTAAAATGACCAGCGTATGTTAAGAAAAGAAAAATAATTTTTGGGGTGGTAATCCGGGTAGTGAAACACTGGTTCTTCATATTAAAATGAAGATTTTCCGACACATTCACATCTGCTGTCTTTGTATCTTCGTAATATCCTCGTATTCAGCTACTCAGTGCAACTAACATTCGTAATAATTTAACGTAAAATACACCCGTAAAATATTTTAAAATTTTTGGGACAATCTTAGAACTTATGGCACTTTTAATTATCAACAATTTTATTTATAACGTTATGAACTTTTAAAGTAATTGCTTGGTATGACGACTTTAAACCTCCTGTAACAAACACTGCATTTGGGTTGTTCAATTCCACACAAATTAAGCGTTTCTTAATTTATTGTCGCAAAAAACTGTGAACATTGGTTTTCAAGGTATTTATTGTTTTATTTTGACATTTTTTTATCTAGTCCCATCATACCTTAGGATTTACCAGAAGCAATTTTAGGTGTATGTATTTAAAAATTTCTTACTCTGAAGGTATTTTTTTAGTTTATCTGTAAGTATGAGGTTACCGTGGGGGGAGGGCAAGAGCTGCTCCTCCTAGACCTTAAAAATCTGCCGTGAGCCTATGAAACTTCCCATAAATTTGCTGACTTCCTTCCCCATAGGCCAAATTTTTTTCTTACATGCACCTCTTTCTAGGATTTTTTTGCTCTCTAAGATATATTTTTTTCTAATTTGTCCCTCCCTTAATCAAACACTGGGTACTCCCCTATATGTAAGGATTTTTCAACCTTATTGTGACTTGATTTGCACAATTATGATAGTTTCTCACATTTCTGAGGAATGTAAGTATTAGGAGTATTATTATTGAGAAAAAAATCATCAATCATTTTTAAATGTACCATTTTTTTAATGAGAACATTCCCTTTGTGTAACTAATTAAAATGCTATAATGAGCAATAAATTGTTTATACACTTTATGTACCTAGTTGAATACATTATGGAAAAATTTAGGCCACTATTAACTTGAATATTATGAAAATTGCATTTTAATGCATATATTTTTTCTCAACGGAAAAGGGATTCATTTTTTTGAGTTGAAACTGCTATTTAATCTACAAGAAACATTGTACATTTTTATAATGTAAATTTGAAATTATGGACTTATATAAAGTTTGTGTTGGCGCCATCTACTTTCCAAAAGCTACATCACTAAACAATTGACTATTTGATACTGCAAAAAAATATTTATATGATGATTTCTGGATATATTTCTGCTTTTGGATATTTTATTGATTACATCTGCATATTTCATATTCATTGGTAGACATTCCCAAGGGTTTAATGATTATCTTTTAAATAGAATTAAAACATTGATAATCCATAGTTTTTATTTGTAAACTGCCAGTTAGTGTTCTCTATTGTATGATTTGTGGTTAGTGTTAATGTTGTCAAATAGGTGGCAGCATTAAAAGAAACCAATATATTTTGAAGTAAACATCTCAAAAGTGAATGTTTATTTATGTCTTTATTTTAAAGAGTTAGTAATAAATAATTCAAGACATTTCTATATATTTCAACTTGACTTTTAGTTATCTTTGTATCTTATAAAGAATTTCCTAAGGTAAGATTTTATTTTTCAACATATATAACATAACCTTATATTCTTAATTTTGCAGTAAAATGGCTTTCATGACTCTAGCTCACTATCTGCAGATAATTGATCGCAGCTGGAGGTCTCAAGACGGTAAAAAAATCGCCTTATTCTTATCCATTAGGCATGATCACGCTAAATATGGGAATTATCAAGTTGAACAACCAGAAGGACTTGTAGAGCGTTTTCTGGTAGCACCAGTGGATGAGCTTATAGTTTTACATTTGAAATGCCTTTATTACCTTGGAAAAGGAGATTTTCTTGGGGCATATAATGTTCAAAGCACTTTGGTACAAAATTTTGCTAAAATTTTGCAATCACAGAAAGAGGAAAATTGGGCATTACCTATTATGTATACTATTTGTTGTGATCTTAGACTAATAGCACAACATACAGAAAAACAACGAATTGGTGTGAATGAAAAACCTGGAGAGATCCTTGAGAAAGCTGCTGAATGTCTAATGGGTTGTTTTCGAGTTTGTGCAGCTGACAATAGAAGTGCAGAAGAAGACACAAAACGAATGGGAATGCTTGCTTTAGTGAATCAATTATTTAAAGTTTACTTTAGGATTAATAAACTTCATTTATGCAAGCCATTGATTAGAGCTATAGAATCTTCACCCTTTAAAGAAGCTTTTTCATTGAGTCATCAAGTTACATATAAGTGAGAATTTTTTTTATAATTACTTAAAGAGAATTTATTAGAAAACTGTACAGTTATGATTAACTTTAATTATTATTCTAAGCATTTATAAGACTAGTTTGGAGTTTCTGTAGTAACTGAATGTGAAGTTTTTGTACCATTTTCTTCTACTTATGCTGAAAGCCACCTTGCCTTAATTGTGGCCTGGTTTGAAATCTTTGTAATTTTATAATGAGACATAGGTTTGTTCAGTTTTTCCTAGTTTTGAAAAATTTCATTATAAAAGTTTGACAAGACAAAATATGTAGTAATTATATAAGTTAAAGAAATTTAGTGCAATCAACTCATATACCTGAACTCTGTTGGTCACTTGCATACACGTAACTGAGCCTTGTCTTCAATATATAATTATCTTGTTTCCTGTTTGATCACCTGCCTGTATATTTCTATTGTTTTCCTTTAAAAATTGAAGAACTGTTAGCCAGGAGTATGGATTGAAATACTCTTGGTTTTAGATCATCTTATTGTGTTAAATATACAATAACTTTAGAGGCCCTTAGTTTTGAGATCATTCAATCCATATATCCTTGTTCCAAATTGTCTTACCACTTCAAGTATGGTTAGCTTCACCTCTAACAATATTGTTTTAACCCATCATTAGTTTTGCAATATTGTATGTGTCTTCTATCTCTTTTTTTATTTATTTTTTGTTGCCCTAAATATTTAGTTTGATTTACTTTTTATATTGTAATCTTTGTGCTAACTCACATATTATGTTCAGCTGAGTATTTTATAAATTGAGCAACATTAATTTTCAAACCTGAAACCCACTCCCATTTATTGTCAGTTTCCCTTTAAAAATATTTGGCCATCGAGTTTTAAAATAGTTTGTCTAGTCTCTCACAGCACATGAGTGTCGATCTTGAACCTTGTCTTCAGCAGATTAAATGCTTCAAGGTTCCATAAGTATGACAGTAACATTCCTTTCTGTATTTATTATGTTTTATTTTTTTTTAGTTTTGCTCTCTGTCAAATGTATTTCTCAAAGTGTCAATATCCACCAAATAGTTCACAATTAATATTCAATAAAATAAGGGAAAAGACAGGCAGAATAATCAAGTTACCTTCTCTCAAAGAGTTCATTGTAGTTTGTCAGTTATTTGTTTAAATTTATCAGTGTATGGCAATTAATTTGGAAATGATTCATTAATGTTATTACACTTTTTATTCTATTAACTTAAAATAGATATGAAATTCCCTGTTCTATCTTAAGACTGATATGTTTCTTTTTTAAATATAATCACTATCAGTTCGGAATGTCTATAGTGGATTCATAATTTTTCTATAACACTCAGTACTTTTCCCTGTCATACATTTTCATAATGCATGATTCTTGTAGGTGTTGTTATTCATAGGCTTTCTCAGCCCTTGTCTTCTATTTAGCATGGGATAATTTAAACTTTTTTATTAACAGTTTGTCTCTTATAACAAGTAGAGTTGTGGTAAATGTTTCTTTGAAGCATTTAGATGATCGTTTGTAATTTTCATTTTTTTAAAGTATATGACAGATCCTCATATTCAGAATAATGATAGTGACTTCAGCACAGTTGTCAGTAAATTGCAAATATTCATGAAAGTTGTAAGGAAGTTGTTAGTACATAGTTTTTTTACACCTGTTATTTTCATGTTTCATTTTTTACCTATTGGAAAATGCAGTTCTCTGTAGTTGACAATCTCATCTGTTGTGTTAAAAAAAAATCGGCACTGATCTAAAATATGCTCACAATTTTAATTAAAATTAAGCACTTTAACTGACAATGCTAGTTTCATCACTAATTCCTGGGTCAACACTTTTGTCAGTTCGTGTTCTTTAATTCACTTGCAGAAACTGTTTGAGATCCTTAATTAACCATTTGTATCAAATATTATTTGTAGTTGCTTTGTCTTTCTGCACACTGATTGTAATGTGTTGTCAATCTGTTATGCCAGTCTTTCGCCTACACATTGTGATGTTGTTTTTTTGAGTATTTATTATTAACTATTTGACTTCTCATTTTCAATGTTTGAATTCGGATCTGCACAAATGCAGAATGTCAGAGCATTTAAAATATTTTCACCGTGAGTTTTTTAGAATTTTCTTATTACTGTTTTGTGTTTTTTAAGAATTAGTTGACTTGGACTATATTAACAATATTCGTTTGGGACAAATTTATTCAGGTCTCAGTGGATAATTTATCTATAATCAGAAGCAAATAATGCAAGTGTTGTTTTTCTGATCAAATTGAATCTAAGTATATTATTGTAGTTTCTCACAAGGCAGGATTAGTTGGCACAGAACATTCAACTGTATTCAGAAAGAATCTAGTCCATGAGGTGATCAAAGCATGTTTTAAAAAACTTACATTATTTATATTATAAAGTTTATTCTTTAATTGGAATTTTGTTTTCAAATATTTAAAGTGTGCAATAATTATTATCATCAGGTGAATTTTTTTATTGTGTTTTGTCACCTTTAGTTTGAACAATTAATTTATTATATAATGACATATGAAATTGTAATTTATTGCCTCTAAAATGTGTGCTTGTCTTGTGAGACATTATCTGTGAATTCAGACATTTTTTTTTTGGTATATGCTTTATGAAATTCTCTCTAAGGAATTCTAATTTTAGTTTACTCACAAAAAAAATCCCTGTAACTCAATTTTCAAGTAAATATTTGATAAACCGATAATGGGGATTATACTTATAAAATGAAATAAGTAAATATTAAGGGAAAAAATGCTTAAAATGTCCATTAAAATTGATGTTACTGATACAACTGTTCGCGTTAATAATATATTTTTTTAGATATTTTGTTGGAAGAAAAGCCATGTACGACAGTAACTATAAAGCCGCCGATGAGTATTTAACGTATGCCTTTGAAAATTGCCATCGATCAAGCCGGAAAAACAAGCGTTTAATTCTCATATATCTCGTACCAGTGAAGATGCTCCTAGGATACATCCCCAGTCGAAAGGTTTTAGAAAAATACGACGTTATACAATTCTGGGATTTGGTACAGGCGGTCTGTCAAGGAAATTTAAAATTGTTTGATGAACTCATGGAAATGCATGAAACTTTCTTCATAAAATGCGGAATATATTTAATAGTTGATAAATTAAAAATCATAGCATATCGAAATTTATTCAGAAAGGTCTACTTAATATTAAATACACATCAAATACCAGTTGAAGCTCTTCAAACTGCTTTGATATCACTCGGGCAAGATGTAGATTTAGATGAAACTCAATGTTTGGTGGCTAATTTAATATATGAAGGAAAAATTAAAGGATATATCTCACATCAACACAGGAAAGTCGTTGTGAGCAAACAGAATCCTTTTCCAACTTTGACTTCATTATCATGATATGTTCCGACTTTATTGGGTGTAAATATAAGAGTGATTTTTATTGTTCTCAAAATTTTGTTTATATAAACGGAATATTAAATTATTTAGATTAGATGTACAGATCTTTCACATAAGCCTTCCCCAATTAATTATTCAGTATCAAAATCAGGTATAAATGCTTATTTAACAGGGGTAGAATTAATTCAATAAGAAAGTGTTCTATTTTAGCCAAGTTAAAAAAATGTTGGTATTGGTATCTATTGGGTTTAACCCCATCACAATGAAGTTGACATCGGCTAGTCGGTGGAATAATTTAGATTATCATAAGTAAATATAGCACTTTCTGAAACACCTGATATCTCCCACACACATGTTTTTGCCAGATTACCGAATAAGTAACTGAAATCAGTTTTACCCAGTGGTGTTTAAATTTTGTATGTTGTTTAACTCTATTTCAAGGAGATTATAAAATTTGACGTTTATATAATATTTAATAGGAATATATAGTATATTCCTGTTAAATATGGCACAATACAAAATAGTGTATTATACATAAATGTCCACACAATTGTTTTAGGATTCTATCGTTTCATTTCATCAGGAGAGTATTTCACATATGTAAGCTTTTTTTACTAAACCACAGAGAAAAATAATATTTATTGACCAAATCACGAAGAATAGATTGAAACATCCAACAAATAGACATGATGTTCATATCAACTGCCAGATATGTAGGTGTATAGAAACTCTGGGGCAACAATGGAGCACAAGCCCTCAATTATTTTGGTGTATTATGTATAATAGTGTGACGATTGTTTATAGTGTTTGTGACTGTTTCGTCCATAAACTCATGATTTATCGAATCGGAAATTAATATTAATGATCAAATTTGACAAGAATATGAGATGGAAATTGTGAATGTTTTAAAACAAAAAATTCGCTGAAAAAGTGGGAGAACATCTCAGTTGCCAAATTTATTTTTTATAAATAATTTTCCGTATTATTAAGTATTTCCGAGGAATCATAAAAATGTTTATTGTGCAGTCCTTGTTGTCCGTCTCTAAATCCGACCATGTGCTTTCCTTCATATAGTGTCAGTATAAAATTTTCATGAAGTCAGTCAAATTGGCACTGTTAAATTACTTTGCCAAACAAATTTCATTAAAGATATCGAATCCAATAACATATGTTCTTTGGGTTCAATCAAAGAGATATTTTCTACAAAGGGACTGAGAAATGTTAAACATAATAGAAAACATCAAAACAGAGAATACATGTCTCATAAAAAAGTGAAAGAAAAACTAAGGAAGAAATACTTGTAATGAATCATTATTTTGCAGAGTATATTGATTATCATTGGATACCTCATTATTTTGCAGAGTTATATTCATTATCATTGGATACCTGCACTTCCAATTTGGTAGCAGAACGATTAAAAAAGATTGATCGTCCAAGGGATTCTTCATTAAAAAATTGGCAAAAATTGTTAAGCATTATCTATACGACTTGCAACCGAAAACATCTCTCCTAATTTTTGTGCTAGAGAATTTACTTAAAGATCGAATATATGATTTGATGAATGAACGGCGGAAGAACAACAGCAGAAACAAAATTGACCTTGAAGATAGAGATGAAGAGGTGGCTGAAGTATGGAAGTAGTCAGTCTGATAATTTATGTTTTAAAATACCAAAGAACATCAGTAATAGTACTTCATCTATCGAGTCACCAGGAATTTTTTAGAGACATTCTAGAATATCTTTATAAAGTAATAGTTATTTATAAAGGAGTGAGAGTATTAATAAGTATTGTTGTTGTTGTTAAAATGGTTATTTTTCTATGTGGATTTTTATTATAACCACAGAATGGCCTGAAATTTTTTGGTAATATTCTACATCTTTAAAAAGAAACATCTATTTTTAAGGGACCAAGAATATTAAATAATTGTTATTCCGTGTAAATGGTCCAGTTTTCAATTTTAATAATCTTTGTTAGATTTGAGATCTTATACAAAATAAAGGTACTTGACTTTTACGCAAAATTGATATTTTTTTGTCAAACCTATTACATAGTTAGAAGTTATAAGAATATTTATTACTAGCCATTACCCGCGGTTTCACCAGCGTATGGAATGTAGAATTCTTTTCTTTGAAAAATGATATAGCTTATGTGACATATGGGCTATCCAGTATAACATTATTTTCTAACTTTCTTGAACCACCTAAAATAACTATAAATCTGCCAATCCCGAATAGGTTTCACTCAAACTGCAAGTGCTTATGGGCACATAATATAACAATTTTATTCATCATTTTTGGAACCACCTTGTATAACTATAACTCTGCTTCACCCATAGTGCCACCATCCTTTATGTGCTGCTGTTTATTTGTCGTATAACATTTTTTAATTACCTAATTATAGTTCTACCCTACCCTATACGCTATATAACAATAATTTCTGATAATTTTTGAGCCACTTCGTAAACTATAATTTTACCCGGCCTTTATGCGCAACTTTTTCTAACATTATGTTAAACACAATATATAGTATAATTTTGCTTCGTCCCATATTACAGGTATTCCATGTTGCAGGATGCAGCGGTTCATAATTCATAATTCTAGTAAGCCCCCTATCTCAACCACCTTATATATACAAGTACTTATAGGCCACCCAGTAGAACATTTTTTGTACCAGTTTATATAACTAAATTCACCAATCCACAACATATTTCACCCACACCTCAATTGATATAACAAATTTATTCAATATTTTTAAGAACTGCCTTCTATAGCTATAACTCACTATAACTTATTTGTCTATCAGTTTTTGAACCATCCTGTATAACCATAATGTTGTTCTACTAAATATTTCAACTACGCTGTATATGCATCTGCTTAGGGGCTACCAAATTTCACCTTTTTTTAAAACTTAACTATAACTCTGATCCATTCTATATTTCAACTTTCTTATCTTTGCAACAGCTTATGGACTACGTTAAATAACCATTTTTGAGATATTTTTTAACCAACCTGGAAAATATAATTTGTCTCCACCTTTTATGTTAACTACCCCTTATATGGAACTTTTTGTAATATGAATTAATCACACTGTATAACTATAATGTTACTTTGCTCCATGTTTCAGATATTGCATATATGCAATAGCTCATGTTCTATCTAAAAATTTTTTCCAACAATTGCTTATCCACACTATTTAATTATAATTCTACCACCTTGTATGTGCAACTACTTATCGGCCACCCAGTTTGATATATTTATATATATATATATATATATGTATAACCGTGTATAAAAATATAAATCCATCAATTCCCAATAAATTTCACAAAAACTGCTAGTGCTTATGGGGTACCCTATGTAACAATTTTTAGATATTAAACTACTTAACTCTACTCCTCCCTATATTTCAAATATCCTATCTGTGCAACTGAGTATGACCTTATGCTATTTCACAATTTTTCTTCATAATTTTTGAAGCACAGTATAAAATATACTTTCTCGCCACACTTCATTCATTTTTAACTTTTTGTAACCTTGTTTGACTCACACTGTGAAACGATAACGTTACTTTGCCCCCCATATTTCAGGTACGCCATATATCCAACTGCTCATGCTCTACCCTATATAACAGTTTTCTAATTTTTTTTATCCACACTGTATAATTATTATTCTACTCCACGCTATATTGCAACAACCTTGTATATGCAACTACTTATGGGCCACCCAATATAATTTTTTTTTCACCACCCTGTATACTCAGAATTCCACCCTATATTTCATCTATCCGGTATATGAAAAGGCTTGTAGATCATAACTTTCCTATATAATATTTGTTAAACCCACCTGTATAGCTGTAATTATACTCTGCTACATATTTCAAGCATCCTATAATATGCTATTTGTGAATTACTTGTGGATATAAAACAATTTTTTAACCAAACTATAACCAATAATTCTACTTCATCTTACCCTGTATAAACAACTGCTTCTAAGATTTTTTTCAACACATTTCGTAAGTATAAATATAGCTCAAGAAAATTCGAATATCCTAACTTCTTACATAACAGATTTTTTTATCCACCCTGTATAAATATAATTCTATATTAACCTTATTTCACCCACATTGTATATGCATCAACTTATGAGCCTAACAATATAACATTTTGTTATCCTCCCTGTATAAACATAATTCAACTTTACCCGTTTACAACGACTGGTATATAAAACTGTTTATAGTCCACTCAATATATATTTTTCGAATGACCCCGTATAACTTCCCCATTATTTCAACTACATTGTATATATGCAGTTACTTATGGGCCACCTAACATACCATTTTTCAAGGTTTTTTAAATCAATGTATTTCTACCCCTATCATATATATGGAACACCCTGTAAAATTACACTTGATATATAAGTTGAATTTTGTTTAAATCGAAATATGTTGCATTGGCACATTCAGAATTTTGAATAAAAGCTAAGCTGATGTAAGTGTCTAATCATTGGTGCATGCCGGGGAGCCAACTGACTAATTGGGCATTGTGTGTTACCGATCACGCTAGTAGTTTTTTCCCTATATCTACCGTTTCTGTCAACGTAGTGTATACCAGATTTTAAGTCAATAAAAAAAGATTCAGCAAAAACAGTTGAGTAGTTATTACGTGATGAGGTAACAAACAAACAGACAACGACAATTTTATAACAGTATAGATACATTTGTAATGCAATGGCAAAATTAGATGCAGTTTGTAATTCTAATTACTTCTGTTTTAGACATTAACACAAATAAATTCACTTTCAAGCAAAATTCATATGTGCTGACAAACCTTGTATACAGTTAAAAAAGTGATATCTAATGATTACAGTATACGTTTCAGACCATAGGTACAAATCTTTTTATTAAAAATAACTTTTTCTCGAAACTTTATTCATAAGAAACTTTTCCGTTTGAATCCAAGTTGATTAACTGAAATTTCTTTAGATTTAAGTCCAATCTATTTTCAATTTATTAGACCTCAGGTTTTGAACAGCGCCGTTTCCTTTTTTAATACTGGCGCCTCCACAAAAGTATACTATAATAAAATGGTGAAAAAGTTGTTCCTGATTTTTTTAAAAACGGTATAAGCATTCTTGAAACAATGTGGCTATAATTGCACTCAATTCTCTAACATTTATTAAAATCCTCATTATAATAATTCCATCTCATTATATATTTCACTTCGGGATCTCAACCACCGGGTCTTTAACAGTATCCTTTTTGTTTATGAAATTTTTAATTAGTAACTATAATTTTAAACACATTATATAAAAATTGAGAATCTCCTTCTTTTTGAGGTCGGGTAAAAATTGTTTATTTTCTTGCTTTTATAATAAGAATTTATTATGTTTTCATTTTCAGGTATGGTAGTCACAACCTTTATATCATTCAGTTGTTGCAAGCTAATTACTGACTACTAATAATATTAATAAATAAATTTTGTATAAAAACACAGTTTTGCTCCATAACAACAAACTTTATTTTAAACACTCAACGTTGTTTCAACATCGCCAAGTTTTCATCTTCATGGAGTGAAACAATCTTTATCGTTTGTGAAACACCAAAGATTCCACAGCATTTCAATTAAATAAATGTTGGTTGTCTAATTTAACATTGATCTAATAATTGCGATTTCTATCCACAATTTAGTACTTTGGTATCTGCTTTTGTTAGTTACGAACGATTTCTCTATTAAAATGTATTAGCACTATTTTATATCTAATTATTTCACTTGTTTGAAAAGTAACTAGATGGCCGCCTAAAGGGTATTGAGTCGGCAACACTATTGATTTTTAACAGAAAATGGGCTAGATTTCTCTCACACAGTTAACGGTTCATAGATGGCGCCAGTAGTATTAAATTTTATAGTTTTTTTTTGCTAGAATTGGGTGAATTTAATTAGTGACAATTTATTTGAAAAAATCTACTAAGTTAGCTTTTTTCTTCAGGTCGATTTTAGAGATTGTGTGTTAAAACACCTGTTTTTAAAATATAATTATTGGAGTAAGAATGCCTCTTGACTATAATTCTCTGTTTTTGAGAGTTGTGAATTAATACCAAAGCTGTGTCCATGTTTATTTATTAGGGAGTGTCATATTGGTTTGTTTTACTATGCTATTGTAATATTGTCTATCAATCTTATCCCAATATGTACATTGACAGGGGCGTATTTTCAGCATTTTCAATGGAGGGCAAGAAAGATAGAATTCTGTGGACGTACACAAGTTTTCACTTTATTAATTTCATTTCAAATAAATTGTGAGGAACTCTCCCTTCGCCCCTTCCACCTAAATCTGTGTAGGTACACATTTTTTCACTCTATCCTTTCCTTTTGAGGACAACTGCCTCCCTTGCCTCATACATTTCTTAAGAGTGCTCACAAAATGAGTGCTCCCCTTGCGTAAAGTACCAAATATCGTCAAACGACAGTGTCCCTTTCTTCGATTTTAAATTGCCTGTTCTTCATTTTAGCTCTAATTCAGTCACACATTGTTTTTCCCAATATATAGTAACTGTGTGTTGTATTTGTTTCGTTATTTTTTATTAATTCTTAGTAATTAAATAAACATGTCAGGCTGTTTAATTTTTTTTGTCAGTCAATAGAGATTTTTAACTGACATAATTTTAACAGCAAATTGGTAGAAGTAAATTACTTGAGGCTTAAAAACTCTAAAAATATGGGGTATTTTCGTTTTTTCCTTATACGGTAAAAAGTAATGATCTTTTCATAATGCGGTTAATAGGAAAATTGTAGAGAATCAGAAAATCTTCAAATGAGGGTTTATAAATTATGATCGCAGCATTTTTCATAAAGAAAAGGTGAAAAAACCGATATAAAGTGAGTGATTTAAAAAAATTGTGGTTGTAATAATAGCTGGAACCTTAATCTGCCTCCTAGTGATAGCTCATAACGTTGAGATTAATAAAGATCGATATTGCAGAAATGCAATTTACATAATTTGCAGAACGTATCGTATTAACCACGAAAGTGGGGTAGCGATATGCAAAATATATTTTGATAGTTTATAAAATGCACTTCACTTCGTGTATCTTGGATTTTCATAGTGCCGTAAAATGTATTCATACTGCTTTTGAAATTTAGCATAAACGACGTACCCTCCGATGTCTTGACAGTGGCGGATCCAGTCAGTGGAAGAAAGTCATTTATTTAATATCAGTAAACTGTATACAGGTAACCATTAACTTCATAAACCAACGGAACAGTAGATCAATATGGGCAGGCAATAGTTATGTAAATAAAAACCTATTGTCAGTACATCGCTGGCTGGCGGTCGCATATTCGTACTTTTAATGCAATATAAAGCAAACATACAAATGTTTCAGAGTTACTATCTGACCTCTTTGTCAATGGTATTATCAACCGAATTAATAAAATATAGATGTGAGCTAGTGATACTATGACTTCACATTTTCTTGAGGTGATCCCATCACTGTTCAATCGCATTAAGATCCGGCTTTTTTGATGGCCATTGCATAATTTGTATACTAGCTTTATTAAGGTAATCGAGTACCTCCCCAGTCTGTGAAGTCGTTATCTTGCATAAACAGGAAACTGGGATCCATAAATAGACCTAAATGCACCACATGTTCTATTACAGTATTTTCAAGGTAGTAATCAGCAGTCACGTCTTTTGAACCGATACGAGTTAACTCTGTGCGAGGGTCAAAGCAAATTCAATCCTAGAATATCACAAAGCCACCTCTTAATTCGATTTTGGTTGAATTATTTCAATAATCAAACTCTTCTCCTTTTAGAGTAACCGTAGTTTCTTCTGTGAATAAAACTTATGTCCAATCACCTACATACCAATTTTGATGGTCTACAGCAAGTTGTTATCTGGCAACTCTGTTTTTTCTATAAGCAAGAGTGCAGTGACTGGTGCAGTTAACCTTTAGTAGTTTTCTAAATGTTTTAGAGAAAAATTACGACGGTGCGGACATTTCGTATCATAAAAGTAGTGAAACTCCTGTTCCTTAAAGTGTATTGTTTCATAATTGATCATCTTGGTTATATGTTTCTATTTTGTTTTAATGATTAATTTAGAAGGTTTGTTAATTTTTCCATCGGCGTAAAAATGAATTTTATAACAATATATTGTATTGCGTTCAAATTAAAAAATCTCAAAAAGTTAGTATTATAATTTCTTTGATAGGTTTTAGTTAGCATACGAGTTCTTTCCTGTGAATTATATCCTAGGAATCACAGGGAAACGACATTACACACAGTAAGATTTGTAGTCGTTTTTGGAACGGCCTTGCTCAACGTGTCTTGCGGTACGAGTAAATTGCTAGAAATCATCATGTAACTAAAACGTGTTCTTTCTATGTGTATCGAGATTCGAGCAACAGATGAGCCTCTATTGTATGATCTGTGAGATGAGCATCGTTCGTGTTCGGGTGCACAACCTCATTTGTTAAGCTTTTTTGTTTTAAATCGTACATGAGTCATATTTTCTCTTATAGGTATTTTGCAATGAAGAGAAATGGAGCAGTTATTTGTAATGCAAACTTAGAAAAGTTCGTTAGAAATCTATATCTATACTATTATAAAATTGTAAGTTTGTCTGTTTGTTTGTTTGTTTGTTCGGGCATCACGTAAGAACTACTTAACTGATTTTGCTGAATCTTTTTTTGTTGCGAAGCCTATAGTTTGACTTAAAATCTGGTAGACATTTTATCTCTCTGAATTAACAGAAACGGTAGATATAGCGAAAACTTCTACCATGTTGGGTAATTCAATTACTCAATTGGTTCCACCGTACGCATAAAATATTAGATACTGGCATCAGCTTAGCTTTTATTCAAGGTGTGGAATGTGCAAATGTACCATGTTTAGATTTAACAAAAATCAACATATATCAAGCGTAATTTTACAGGGTGTTCTGAATATAGGAAACGTGGGGCGGAGTAGAATTACATGGATTTAAATAATCTAAAAAAGTTATATTTGGTGTCCTATAAGTAGCTGGATATATACAATGTGGTAGAAATAAGGGGGAGTGGAATTAGTTATACGGGGTGATCCAAAAAAGTTATATTGAGTGGGCCATAAACAGTTCCATATACCAAGTGGTTGAAAAAGGGTAGAATATTTATACAGTGAATAAAAAAACTTAAAAAATTGCCTTAGGTAAGCAGTTTGGATGTTTTAATTATGTTCATAAGATTCTATAGTTATGAAATGGGTTAAAGAAATGTTAGAAGCAGTTGTTTATACAGGGTGTTTGAAATATAAGATGGAGAGGAATTATAGTTTATGTTGTGGTTAAAAACTTGTAATATCCACAAGTAGTTACATATATAGGATGGTTGAAATATGTAGCGGAGTATAATTACAGCTATACAGGTGGGTTTACAAATATTTTAAAGTTATGGTATGATCTACAAGATGTTCCATTTACCGGATGGTTGAAATACAGGGTGGGGTAGGTTTCTAAGGATACAGTTTCTTACAAAAATGTTATATTTGGTGGCCATTATGTAGTTGCATATAAAACTTTGTTGAAATATAGGGTAACTTACAGTGAGAATTATACAGGGTGGGTAAAAAATGCTAGAAAAAAATTGTTATATAGCATTTTGTTATATAGCATTTGCATATATAGAGTACCTGAAGTATGGTGCACAGTAAAGTTATAGTTATACAGTGTCATTCAAACAAGGTTAGAAAAAGTTGTAAATGAAGGGTGGTTTAAATGAAGTGTGGAGAGAAATTATACTTTAATATATCTTGAAAAAATATAAGGAGAAATGTGAAATAGCTTAGTTCATATTAAGTTGCAAAGATAGGATAGTTGAAACATAGGGTGAAGAAGTGTTATGATAATTATTTAAAAAATGTTATATTAGTTGACCAATAAGCAGTAGCGTATACAGGGTAGTTGTAATACATACAAGGTGATACAAAAACATGTTGAACAAAATTGTTATTTCTGTGCCCCATAAGCAGTTGCGGTTTTGGTGAAATATATTTTTTGGCATTGATGGATTTACAGTTATACAGGGTGGTAGAAAAAATGTTATACTGGGTGGCCGAAAAGTAGTTGCAAATACAAGGTGATTGAAATAGCGGGTAGAGTATATTTATAGTCAAACAGGTTGGATAATTTTTTTTTGTAGGATAGAACTTGAGCTGTTGCCTATCTGCAATATCTGAAACATGGATCGAAGTAAAATTATTGTTGATACTATGTGATTAGAAGTATTTAAAAAATTATTTGGTTGCTCCCAAGCAGATGCACATACAGGGTGGTTGAAATATTTTGTAGAGTAAAATTATGGTTATACAGGGTGGTTCAAAAATAAGTTGTAATGTTTGACAAATTGGCAGCGGTGTATACAGGATGGTTTTAATGTAGATGGGAGTAGAGTTCGTTATTCAAAGCGGTTCAAAATTTTTTTGAATAAAATTTTTATATAGGGGGCCAATATACAGTTGCAGTTTGGGTGAGGGTTTAAATAAAAGTTTGGTGTTAGGGTGCAAAACTGTATTTTTATATTTGTGACTCACGAAGCGTTCCACATCATCTCCATTAGGATAAATCAAAAAAATTTAAAAACATGTTATATAGGGTAGACCATAAACAGTTGCATTCTACTGTATGGAATATCTGATATATGGGGAGAAGCAAGGTTATAGTTTTAGAGTGTGTAACACAATGTCAGAAAAAGCTCATACAAAGGTTGATTAATATATAGAGTAAAGAGAAATTTTACTTTAAAAGGTGGTTAAAAAATATCAGAAATAATTGTTATACACGATACACCATAAGCAGTTGCATAGCTGAAATATAAAGTAGAGAAAAGTCATAGTCAGGTGTTCAAGAAATTACAAAACAGCAGCATAAACAGGATGGTTGCAATACAGGGTGAAGTAGAGTTACAGTTATTCAAGGTGATTCAAAAAATGTCGAATAAAATAGTTATATAGAGTGGCCCCTAACCACTTGCAGTTTGGGTGAAATATATTCGGGATTGGTAGATTTATGGTTAAGTAGGGTGGTTCAAACAAGTTAGGTATTTTTTTATATAGGATAACCCATATGTTTCTTAAGTTATTTCTTTTTGAGAAGGCTTGAACATTCCATACGCGGGTGAAACCGCGGGTAACGGTTAGTACTATTATAAAATTGTAGTTGTCTGTTTGTTTGTTTGTTACCTCATCACGTAAGAACTACTGAACTGATTTTGATTAATCATTTTTTATTGCAAAGCCCATAGTTTGACTTAAAATCTGGTAGATATTTTATCTCCCTAAATTGACAGAAACGGTAGATATAGCGAAAAAACTTCTACTATGTTTATTAAAAGAATTATTCAATTAGTTCCACCCCACGCACAAAATATTAGATACTGGCATCAGCTTAGCGTTTATTCAAAATTCGGAATGAATGTAATATGTTTGGATATTAAAAAATTAACTGATATAATAAGCGTAAATGTAATTATACAGGGTGTTCTGTATATAGGAAAATCTAAAAAGTAGTTATGTTGGGTGTCCTATAAGCAGCTACATATTTACAATGTGCTTGAAATAAAGGGGAGTGGAATTAGATATACGTAGTGGTCCAAAAAGTTATATTGAGTGGGCCATAAATAGTTGTATTTACCAAGTGGTTGAAAAAGGGTAGAAATTTATAAAGTTTGGATAAAAAAATCTTGGAAACAAATGTCTTATGTAAGCAGTAGGATCTTTGAATTATGTTCAGAAGATATTATTGTTATGAAATGGGTTGAAGAAATGTAGAAGCAGTTGTTTATAGAGGGTTGTTAAAATATAAGATGGAGTCGAATATAGTTTATGGTGTGGTTAAAAACTTGTTTTATATCCAAAAGTATATGCATATATAAGATGGCTGAAATATGTAGCGGAATATAATTATAGCCGTACAGGTGGGTTTAAAAAATATTAAAAAGAATTGTTATGATCTACAAGCTGTTTCATTTACCGGATGGTTGAAATATAGGGCGGAGTAGGGTTCTAAGAATACAGGGTGTTACAAAAATGTGTGGCAAATAAGTATTTGCATATAAAAGGTTAGAAGTAGAATTAGTTATACAAGGCAGTTAAAAAAATGTTGAATAATATTGTTATATAGGGTGGCCAATAAGCAGTTGCAATTTGGGTGAGTGTTTAAATAAAAGTTTGGTGTTAGGGTGCAAAACTGTGTTTTTTATATTTGTGACACACCAAGGGTTCCACAGGTATTTCCATTAGGGTGGATCAAAAAAAGTTACAAAAAAATTGTTATATAGGGTAGAACATGAACAGTTGCATTCTACTATATGGAATATCTGAAATATGGGGAGAAGCAAGATTATAGTTTTAGAGTGTGTTTAACACAATGTTAGAAAAAGTTGCATATAAAGGGTGATTAAAATATAGGGTAAAGAAAAATTATACTTTAAAAGGTGGTTCCAAAAATATCGGAAATAATTGTTATACATAGCAGTTGCATAGCTGAAATATAGATAAGAGTTATAGTCAGGTGTTTAAAAAGTTATATTGGGTGACAAATAAACAGCAGCATATAGAGGATGGTTGCAATATAGGGTGAAGTTGATTTACAGTTATTGAAAAAAATGTTGAATAAAATACTTATATAGGGTGACCCATAAGTACTTGTAGGTTGGGTGAAATATATTCGGCGGGTGAAACCGCGAGTAACGGCTAGTATAGTATAAATACTCTATATATGATTCGAGTGTTTACTATTTACATTTTATGTACATTTTATAGTGACAATACTAAAATCATATGCTGAGCATAAAAAAAAAGAGAATCGAAAGAGCAAAATGACAAATTTCAGCCGAGTTTGGTTTTTTTTTCTGATTCAACCTAACATATCTTTAGCATGACGGACTCATCTGAACTGAATATCATTTTATTCGAATTACCGGGGAAAGAAACTGCAAAATGGAACCCCACTCGGCAATATTGGCCCAATCTATATTTTACACAACGCATTTTGTGCCTTCGTTACCTGTACTGTAGCTTATAATGACAAGAACTTACTAAAATTTATCTGCATCCAAGGATTTCTTAGACACCTCAATAACAACTTCTTAATTATCGAAATATATGTCACAGTATTCTGCTATAAAGTTATGGGTAGGTATTACGTAATGTTACAATGGGGGATTTGAGCTGTAAACTCGTTCTGGTTGTCTCACAATGAAAAGGCCTTGAATATCTGGTTTACAAAGTTGGAACTTGAAAATTTATGGTAGAAACAAGTTATATGGAGGGAATTACATTATGAATTAACCTAAAGAGAAATATTTGCAAAGTAAAATTCCTTAAATCTGAAATACAAATATTGAGTCTTTCTATGAATAGAGTATGATACATTTTACTCTATAAGCCAGATATGCGAATTAAAACTATTGACTGAATTGATTACATATCAGTAGTACTTGTGTTAAATTTACAATATGCAACAATGTTGTGACACTGACCTAGCATTTATAAATTCAGAAAACTTAACATTCAACATAAAATCTATATTGGTCTGCTCACAATTGCGAGGCGGCTGCTTTTCATCAGGAACAATAAGGAGCGAGGGTAAGATATTAAAACACAATATTTATTTTTATTAACGGTGCCATTTAGTTAAAAACCTATTAGTGAACATCGTCATCATCATTAAAAATCAAAAAACAGCATAAGGTTGTTATGTTATTTCACACCGGCTAAATTGATACTATATATGTTCCTTTTAAGTGAAATGCTTATTATTTTATTTTGTTACAAAAACAAACAAAAAGTTAACTGAGGAGAAATGAGACACTCTTTGTAGTGAATAAACTTGAAAAATCTACTGTCATACCGTGAAAAATTAATGTATTTACAAGAAAATTCAAAATAAAAAATTAGTGTATTTACAAAAAACTTACAAAGTGAAATTTGGAGAAAGAATGTACTCTCAACTAAGATCACATAATCAAAATGATTTGCTCAAAAAAGATACCGGTATAAACTGTTAACAGAATAGACCTACCTTTACAAAGATGTTCTGAAATTTCTATTACAATTTACACGTTAAATGATTATTTGTACTGTACTTCAAATACTGGAAACTCAAAGCCAAATATTTCACAATTTGTCCGCCATCACGAAATCTGAACTTCATCCTTAATGGCTGCACAACAATTAAATCCTATTAAATTAACGGTTAAATAGCCACTTGATGCATGGCTAACTTTCCAAAAGTCAGTTATAACATCAACTCCACTCCAATGACCAGTCAAACATTATAAAAAATATGTTTCCACCATAAAAAGGAAACACTGTCGGAAACATGAATAACTCCATCCAAAACTTACATCAACCGTAAAAAATTCCATCTAAATTGTTAAGGCCTACCTCCAACGTAAAATAACTCCATCCAAAAGATAAGGACCCATCTTGAAAAAGAAATATTTTAGGAATGACTTCAATTTTTCACACGTTACAATGTTGGTTGGTCCATTTACTTATGGACTAATAATGAAGGCGGAAATTATTATATCTCCTCCAGCATGTTACATGCTGAGTACACTAAGGGTGCAAAAAAATCAACACCAACATGTTCCAGGTACAAAAAATGACTTATCAGCATAAAATTTAACGTTTTACTATTTACCTATCATTAACACCTCACCTGAAAAAAAATCGCTTTTTACACGAAATTTTCCCTTAAAACCATATTAAAATTAAGCAATTTTTAAAATTTATTTAAGTTGTTTCATTTCATTTGTGTCGTTTTGATTCCCACAGGAATCGTGTATTATCCAGGTTAATGGTAGCCTATGTCACTCTTTGATATCACATCGATCCGTTACTCCGTTGTTGTGTTAAAGAAGTTTATAACCAACCCGTGGAACAAGCGGGATTTAGGAATGTAGCGCCCATAGACCATCTATATACAGTGCGTACTCTTATAGAAAAATGTACAGAATATAACGTACGTATACATCTAGCTTTCGTTGACTTTCAACATGCTTTTGATACCGTTGGAATATGGTCAATCTGAATGGGTCTTCAAAAGGCAAGGATCCACTCAACGTATATTCAAATCATTGAAAATATTTATAAGTTTTGCAACAATACATATTAGAATAGTCGCAACCACTACCCAGCAGAACAGTATTAGAGAAATACAAATATGATCTAGTCCTAATAGGTAACAACAACAACAAAACAAAAATACTAAGTTCTGAAGTTATTAACATATTTATACAAGGTAATAAAATCGAATGTGTAAACGAATATAATACGTAATCTTAGGTTAAAGCATTGGACTGGGAAAATATAACGCAATATAACGCAGAAATTATAAGGCGAATAGGATTGGTATGGATAATAAAACATTTTTTAAAAAATATAACCGACTTCTACCTATAACTAAACAGCTAAAAATAATTATAAGAAAATACAACTATAGCAAATAAATAACCCATTTAATGTTGTTAGGTACCTATCCAGGAAGTAAAAAATGTTAACATTAAAAGGTGCTCATTCTGTACAAATTAATTACCTACCAATCTAGTATATTTTGAATCCGGTGCCAGGCAAATCTAAAATCCTTCATTGCGTAGTTCTCTACTAATTCATCAAACTTGATTGTTGCTTGGCACCGACTTCAAAAATATACTAGATTGGTAGGTAATTAATTTGTACAGAATGAGCACCTTTTAATGTTTACATTTTTTACTTCCTGGGTAGGTACCTAACAGCATTGAATGTGTTATTTATTTGCTATAGTTGTATTTTGTTATAATTATTTTTTAGCTTTTTAGTTATAGGTAGAAGTCGGTTATATATATTTTTTAAAAATGTTTTATTTTCAACATTTTAGTTTTTTTTTAACTGAGGTAGTTTTCATTCTTTATTTTTTATTTTGTATGTATAACCTTAATAGACAGAACCAGGTAACATCGAAAGCCTCAACATTACACAATGATCCTTTATCATTTAAATTGACAGGTAAATCTTTACCAATAAAATGTACTAGTACACGTTGACTTAATAAAAGCCAAAATATATTTATGCCTTATGGACTACGCCATGTAACCTTTTTTCAACTTTTTTTGACAACCCTGTATAACTAGATAATTCCACTCCAACCTATGTACCAACCAGCCTGTACATACGACTGCATAAATTTGTTAGCTGCCTTCTGTAAACTATAGCACGGAGTAGAATCCATCCTATATTTACGGAGTCAAATCCGTCGTATATTTCAACCATAGTATATAACTCCTTGTGGGCTACCTCATAAATTATTTCCTTTTTAACATTTTATGTTATCGCCCTGTGTAACATTAATTCCTCTCTAGACTTTATGCAACTTCTTATGGGCTATAAAAGAAATAATTTTTTAATCACACTGTATAAATATAATTCAACTCCAGCATATATTTCAACCATCCTGTATTTGATTTGCTTATGTCCACATCATATAACAGTTTTTTAATCACCCTATATAATTTTAATTTCACTTTTTTTTCAACATTTTTATACCACCAAACGTCCAGTCCACCCTATATTCCAACCATCCTGTATATACGACTGCCTACGGACCACTATCATTCTAGTCCGTCCTATATTTCAATCTTCATATAAATGCAACTCCTTCTACCACTTTACTCTGTGATTTTGTTTGCTGTAACTAAATACCCTGTCTATAAGCCACCAAGTTTAACATGTGTTGTCACTGAATTTTCTATTAGGCCGGGAGAATGTGACAACCAAAAGTACCGTTCGCAAAATGGAAAAATTTACATTTAAATAGGTATTTACCTGGTATACAAACAAAACGAGCTTGGTACTTATTGATTTAAGGAGCCGAAAATACTAAGCTTTACTACCTATATGCTTGAGATGTACATAGAAAATTTTCAAATTCGCAATTAAAACTTCTAGTGCCTAAAATTACCGCACTATTACGTTGAAATTAAAATATTTATGAGGAAATGTCCGTTATGTCATTTCGATGAAATTTTTGATAAGAATTTTGGAATTTTCGGCGATTTTCTGCAAAACTGCAAGTTGCACGTCGCATAAAAGTATATGAGATCACCTAAGGATCTTCCTTAATAGATTAAACGTTAAAAAACTATACACATACATAAGGAGTTATCGAAAAATCGATTAAAATATTAGGGATATTGGTCGATTTCCATACACGCATGTGTTCATTCACAAATTTTATCACTTTACCAATAGAGTTCTTTTCCAAAATTTGAAGTTTCACCAATCCGGATACATACGCTATTAACCAAGACCATATTCGTTCAAAACGGTGCACCGCAGGAGAAGAAATCAGGTAACATACATAAAAAAAGCGAAAAAATACGCGACGAATTGATAACCTCCTCCTTTTTGGAAGTCGGTTAAAAAATAATACGATCCCTAAAAGGAACCAAGATTACATAACACAAGTAACGAGTCTGTGTTAAAATAAGAAATCAAAGCATCAAGGGACAAACTAGAGTGGCTGGTATAATTCAAGACTTGGCTAAGATGAAATGACCATGCTCTGGGCATGTGGACAGGATGGATAAAGACAGGTAGCACATAGAATAACTGTGTGGCGGCCTAGATAAACTAAACAAAGTGTAGAACGTCCATAAAAACTTAAGCTGGGCGACATTAGGGAAGTGGCAGGTAAACGGTGGTTAAATACATGGAGACATGGAAAGGGATAGGAGAGACCTACAACCAGAAGTGAGCGAATGCAAGTTCAAAAGAAGAAGAATAATTTGTAATTACGAAAAATGCTTTATAGTTTATAGTCGAAGTAACTAGCTTATTTATGCTGCTTAAAGAGCAATGAAATGTTATAAAAACTAATGTGGGTTTAATGTAACTTCAAACCGTGTAGAGTGTTATCAAAGGGACGTTATTCTATAGACAATAAATCTCACGATCTGACCCAATGTAAGACAGAATAAATTGTAATAAATTGTAAATAATACGATTGGTCAGTTTTGAAATGATTATAATAATAAGAGGCGTGTTTACCAAATTTCATTTGTTAAATAGTTTATTGTGAAATGGATATTGATTATAGAAATGTTTGTCAAAGCTATTAATGTACGAAAAAAGGGAAAATGAAACAAATACAAATTTAAACAGCGGTTGGGAGGCGAAACCCAACAAAATAAAAAACAGTCGTGGAAGTAAATAGACGGCGGTCACGTCTTGATGTGGGCTAGACGCGTTTTTCGGGTAATCGTCCTCTGTGTCGAATGAAATTTTCACCATAAACTGCTAAGGAAAGTTGAAGTCGAGAACTTTTATACAAATAAATTCTATTGCGTGCTGCTTGTTGGAAGTTTATTAAATATTAATACAAGAAAATAATACGAAAAGTTGCCTTTCGGTTTGACATATTGCATATTTTCATAGGTATTGTTTTGGGGATATATATATTATTACTATATATTTATACTCAAGGATATTATTAGAATTAACTTGCAGTGGGACAATTTTATTTATTTATTACTTCTATTCGACACTGATAACTGGCAATATCAGAGTGTATGTCGTTTTTATAAAGACCATAATATAAAGAACAACACCGCGTCAAGTAGTCACAAGCAATTACTATTCTTTCTGTCAATTATTAAAACAACATATAAGAATTAATTAAAGAAATCAACATTAATAACTAGAGAAAAGTTACAGTGCAGGTATGAGAAACAATATATGTATATTTTATTACGGAATGAATACAACAAGCAGAACACTGTTCATCCTATGTCTCACATATTCACTAATTAAAATTTTGTAACTAGGAAGGCCTTATTAATCTGAAAATTGGTATACGGATTTTTTTGAGGAGCTGGTTTCAGTTGTGTACAACTTCTGGTTCTACCGGAATTGGACCGCAACTTAAACAAAGTTTAACACTTAAAATGGAAAACCCTGTTTTTATCGCAATTTTAGAATCTACGTTGAATTCCAATATAATTTTATTGCAAACATCATACGTCTGAAGGGCTCCAGTTGCCAGATGCAGCCCTACTCAAAATAATTTATTGTCTGGAAACAAAGAGGGCCAGGTGGGCCAGGTCAAATTTGTCAGAATTTGCTCGAATAAAATTTGAAGTTTCGTAAATTTTTGGAAACTGATCAAAAAATTATAAGGCTATCTCGAAAATTACTAACTAATTACAAAATGTCTACCCCTTTTTTTCCAACGCCAGTAAATTCTTATGCTTACAACCCCAAACCTAAATTAAATAGTTTTTGTATAAACTTGGAGAAACACATCATGTCGGGTTTACTATTTACTAACGAAGACTTGAGTTTGTTAACACTGGGAATGTGATAAGGTTATTAAAAGAGCATGTGAAAGCTTCCGTTCTCCATACCCGGATAAACTAACACCCGCTCATGATACCCTGACGCGGTTTAGACACAATTGCGAAACACACGGGAATTTTGTGAAGAAGCAAGAAAAAATGAAACCTGTTGTAAGGAAACCCGACGTAGATAATGAAAAAATGAAGTTGCAGTCTTAAAATGCTTCAGAGCGTATCCAGAAAATTCCTTAGTTGATGTAGAACGAGATTGGGAATACCTGTGAGGGGTATTCAGAAGATTTAAAAAAAGTTAACTACCATCCGTATTCATTTTCATTAATTCAGAATTTAAGAGCAGGTGAAGTTCAAACAAGGAATAATTTTTGCTAATTCATATTAATCAAAATTCAGGAAGATGAACATTTTTTAAACAAAATGATTAGGACTGTTGAGGCAACATTTATGAAAAATGGAAAGCTCAACCGTCACAAGTCACATTACTAGAGTGATACTAATTCACACGTATTTAGAGAAAGAGAGTTTCAAGGTTACTGGCGTTTCAAAGATTTACTGCTATAAAAAATGACAGTGTGCTTGTGGTGATGAAAATTTTAATGATAAGGTTATTGAAAATCGAGAGGTGATGGAAATAAATATGTTTTGTATATTTTTGGGTTCCAGTTTTCTCTAAATTTTAGAAAATTATTTGCATCTTTTAAATTCGACCTGGAATCAGCTGTCGTATCAACACGACCTCATAATATTACACCTGTTCAATTTATACCTATAGCAACTGCAAGAAGTCAATATTCAGAACTCGTAAAGATATCTATTTAAAGGAAACATAATACAATAGAAAAATATATCCAATAAAAATGAAAATAATTTGGTCAAGTGCGAGTTTGACTCGCATACTTAGGGTTCCGTACCACCTTCAAGATTCTAATATTCCAGTTTCAGACAAGTAGGGAATGAGTGCATTTTCTTTATATTTAAATTTATAAAAAATATACACTTTGGTTTCCACACATAGACTTTATTTTATCTGCTTTAGGATTCACTTGATTTTTGTCATAATATGTATTTAATTTTCTAACTTGGCCTCCCAAAAGTAACATTAGAGTTTTACTTTACTAATAAACTTTCAAAGATGCCTTTTATAATCTACTGTCTGAGTTTTGAGGCTCTGTAGATTGGAAGAAAAAGGACAAAATAGGTCAAAGTTTAAATTATAAATTATTAAATCTGTTATTCAAATTATTTAAAAATATAAATAAAATATATTTTTGAAAATTTAAATAGTGTAGTTTCTAAAGTGAGAATTAAGTCGATGTTTAATCTTTTTGTTAATATCTTTTAAACAAATGATTTAAAAATATGATATATACATAATGAGCCTTTTATCTGATATATTACATGATGCGTCTGAAAATTGAATCTTTATTTTACGTTTAATTGTATAATTTGTCCCTAAAATTTTTTTATTTATTAATATATAAAATTTATTTATTAAAAACTTTAAAATTTATGTTCCGTTTAATTCTATTATTTGGGGGCCAAAATATTCATTTTAAAAAAATAAAAAAATATATATGTTTTCGTCATAATGAGCCCTTTCATTTGATATATAACATCATGGGTTAGAAACAATTTTAATTTTATATTTTCCATTTATTTCTATAATTTGCCCCCCAAAATAAATATTAGGGGTTTCTCCTTATTTAATTTTAGGTGAGGGGCTATACCTCCATTTTTTTTCAAAATATTTCAGCTTATGGTTTCGGAGATAAGGGAGGGGGGATGGGTAATTTTTTTATATTTTTGTTAATATCTTTTAATTAATTTATTTTAAAAATATGAAAAAAATATATTTGTTTTCGTCGTAATGAGTCCTTTCATTCGATATATAACATGATGGGTAAGAAACAATTTTAATTTTATATTTACCATTTAATCCTGTAACTTGCCCCCCAAAATTAAAAGTAGAGGTTTCTCTTTATTTTTCCAGTAAACTTCTGGTCAGAACCTATACCTATAATTTTTTTTCAAAACTTTACGTTTTATATTTTCCGAGATAAGGGGTGGGGATGGGTAAATTTTGGTATATTTTCGTTGATATCTTTTTAAATAATTTTTTTTTAAATATGAAAAAAATATATTTGTGTTCCTCAGAATGACACCTTTTATTTTGATATATTACATGATGAGTTTGATTTTTTTTTATTTTTAAATTTTTATTTAATTCTATAATTTGCCCCCCAAAATTAATATTAATGGTTTCTCCTTATTTTTCCTGTAAAGTTCGGGCAACGTTCTATATTTTCTATTTTTCTCAAAATTTTAGGTTCAGTAGTTTCGGAGATCAGGGGGGGAACGGTCGATTTTTTTAGTTTTTCCCCCCAGAAGTACCCCTAAAATCAAAATTTTTTCTTTTACAATATGTACTCCTGATCGGGTTACCAAACTATCCATTGATACCAAATTTCAACCTCTTCCGGCCAGTAGTTTAGGAGAAAATTGCTGTGATGTGACAGAGGCAGAAATCCGGAGTGATATTATAAGGGTATCCGTATATTGTACGAGGGTGAATCAAATATGAACCGGACTTTTGTTTTAAAAATTTTATTGGTACGATCAATACAAATTTTAATACATATTATTTTTCTACATAGTCTCCTCTCTTATGTATCATTTTTCCCACCGAATCGGAAGTTTTTTAATACCTTTCTCAAAGAATGAAACTGGTCGTGTCGATGACCAATTGCGCACAAACGTTTCTACACCTTCGTTGTCCTCAAAGTGGTGGCCTCCCAGTTCTTCTTTAAGTGACCCAAACATGTGGTAGTCACATGGCGACAAATCAGGACTGTAATGCGGGTGTTCAAGGGTTTCCCGAAGCATTTTGTTCAATTTTCCTTGAGTCAATGTCTCAAAAACTCATCCCCCTCTGCTCGATATCTTGCTAACAGCCTTTCACATACGGCAAGACGGTTTGCTTTCTGATCTTCCCTTAGAAGGCGAGGAACCCATCTTGCACACACTTTTCGGTAACCCAACTCATCTGAAATGGTTGATTGAGCACTCCCGTATGATATTCCAACGTGTTCAGCAATTGCCAATACTGTAAGATGGCGGTCACCTTCAATCAGCTCACGAATTGCTTAGATATTCGCCTCATTGATGCTTGTCGTGGGACGGCGTACATGAGGCTCATTTTCCACTGTCTCTCGGCAATCTGAAAACTTTTTGTGCCAGTCGTACACTTGGGTCCTTGAAAGTGTTTCATTGCCGAACTGTGCAGATAGTCGACGCAAAATTTCAGACGGTCTAACGCCCTCCCGCGCCAAAAATTTGATAACAACACGTTGCGCAACAGACGTATGCACCGCTTGCTCTGACATGATGCTATTAACAGCGCATCGACTACGCCTCGCCAAACCGACGAACTCCGCTCTTCTTAATATCCCTACCTAACATATATCGAGACGTCACGCCACTCGAATTATCTACAGGGCGAGAAACAGAAAAGTCCGGTTCATATTTGATTCACCCTCGTATATACGGAACCCTAAAAATACCAGAGAAAAATACCAAACTACTATATTATCTATCATTTTAAAAACGTACAAGTAACAATGTAAAATGCCAGGCTTGAGAGAATTTTAGTGGAGGCGAACGGAATAGTTGCATATAGCCTGTTAAACGAGAAGACTTAAAAAATGTGGCAACTATAATTAATTCAATTCATCCGAGTCTTGTTAATTTACACGTTTTGCTTTTAACTCTTTAATAAATTGGTTAAGCTCCACGACTATTTTTCTTTCACTGTACTAGAGGGAATCAAGTACAAAATATATTTATTCAGAAAACAAATATATAAGGTGTTTCAAATTAGATTCTCACGATTATGATCCCGCAAACTATAACAGAAACTAAGATGATTAAATCGGGGTATAGTTAAGCATTTACCTTACTAATAACAGGCAGTTGAGATAATTGGAAATTCCTAAAAAAGTGGAAAACGTTATTTTTTGTCTGTTAATAATAGAACCAGTTATAACTTTGCCAATGCTGTATCACATTCAGTTTTGAAAAATCGATATTCAATAAACACTTTATTACTAGAAAAAGAGCTTCTCTGTTTGGTGATAGACCTACGTTAACCCTCGCATTTTAGAATTTTGTAGGTCATCGTATTATTGGTCAAAAATTACTTCCTTAATGATATGCCAATATTTAAGAAGGTGATTCTTGGACCATTTTAATAAAACAACTGCATTTAAGTAAACATATGTTCTAAATGTATTAACTTTTAAGATAAAGGATGGTAAGGTTTTTAAGAAAAAACTTGTTTTTTTTTAGCGGTGATGCTGTTACAGATATCTTTATGAAATTTGGTACACTACTACCTGCCAAAATACATTTTTTGATATACAAACAATTTTGTTATTTCTACTATTGGCAGGTTTTTTTTCGGAAGTAATTAATCTATATATAAATAGGCAAAGACAAAACGATTAGGTACCATTTTCTCCTGTGTCTCTCAACAGATTTTCTTCATTGTTGTTTTGTTTAGTAGCTACTGACGACTTTCAGTGCAGAATGCTAATATTAATTTATAATATTGGTTCATTCATTAAATAAAATAATAAAAATTAATTATTTACATCCATACTGTCAACGCGAAACAACTGACAGTTCTGCCCCGTCAAAACTCAAAACATTGAGTAATTATATATGGAGCGATCGTTAGATGCTGTTATATTCTTAAAGCATGTACTTCTGGAATTGGCATGCAAGCGTTGTTATTGTTTAATGTCAATGCAGTAGATCGGTATTGATTTTTTGGACGTGTGGCAGTAACTTTCATATTAAATATTCTGTTTTTAATGCGAATTTAATTATTTGATTAATATATTATTATCATAACTTTCCCGAAGGTGTTTTGTAAAAAATAGTCAGACAGCGGACAATAGAGAATGTATTAAATATATAAGTTCTTCTAGAGTTGTTTGTTGGTCCTTTTTTTAATATTCCCGAACTTGAAGAAAACTTTTAGGTTGCAAAGAACAATCTTCCAATTATAATGTCGAAGATTTTGCCAGGAGCGGTCCAGCCAAAAATTTGGGGGTTATTCATTTGTTAAAAATATTTCGAATACCCATATTTGATTACATTTTTATTATTTTCTTTTTATTTCAATAGATTTGTCAATATGAGTGAACAATTTCGGTCTTTACATCTACTTCTCCGATTTCTCCACAACTCTGTTTCTTATAAAAATATATTTTTTACAATTTCATGAAATAGGGTCGAATTTCGACCACTAGTATTTAATATTAAGCGATATCTATAGTTTGGAAAAGAACAAAATACGATTTTCACAACAGTCACCGTATCGAATTTTTGATTAACCGTGACATCAACCGTTTTTTAACCTTTTAAGTGAAATCCGTGCGCCTGCCAAAAAAAAATCTAGATATCAAATTTCCTCAGAAATGAATTAGGACTTCAAGAATATTCTTTATTTTAAGAGGAATCAACGGTGTACCATTTTTGTCTCCTAAAATATTCAATACAAATCCTGCACAGACGCCACTGGTAGAAATAACAAAACTATCTGTATATCAGAAAATGCATCTTGATGCGTGGAAGACGTGTACTACATTCATATCCGCGGCAGTATCACAGTTATCAGGTACATAAATATTTTTTCTGAAAAATTCACCACCGTGTTTTTCAAAAGTTAAGAGAAGTTTTGAGCATATGTCTATATGACCCTTTTTTTTATTAAAATGGGTCCAAGAATCATCCCCTTAAATCTTAGCTTATCACTAAGTTACATTCTGTCTAATAGTTATTGACTGAACTAAAATTAAGGAACAATAACAATAAAGTACTATACAAAGATGATATTAAATCATACTAAATGCTCAAAATGCTGTCGTTATTTATGATAACCCAACTCTGCCCTTTGTTCGAATTCATTCACCGCACGATTAATTTCCCTCCCCCTCAGTTATGTGAACCCTCTATGAATATTATGCTCAAGGTCCTTAGTATTTTGATATAACATCAACTCTATTTTTGGTGTACTTCATAAAAATGATGCATTGAGTTCTGGAGAGCTTGCTTGCTACCTCACCAGCAATAACGGCTGATGAGGTAGCAAGCAATTCCTATCCATTTGTCACCAAATTTATGTGTCAAATAAACAGGTGTGGTATTGTGAGGTGGTGCACGATCATGTAGAAATCAGAGGATATAATTGACATTAAAATAAGGTCATCATTTTCTCCATTCAGGGCTCCGTCAAAGAAATAACAATCTAAAATTCTAGCTTTTAGAATTCTTGTCACACTATACTATATGTATATTATACCATACCGCACTTCGGGTAGAATTTCTCTTCACTGCCTGGGATTGAACCTTCAAATGTGAAAATACTTTCACCTGTCCAAATTACATTTCTATAATAGCAGGTCTTCTTATTAGCCAATTACAAAATTCTATTAAGCAAAATCTGAAACCCCATTTTGAGTTGTCTCCAACCACGTGTATGACAAATATATTCAATGAGGAAATTTCACTAGTAAATTATCTTAGAATCATATTGACTATTTTTATTCTTGTAATAAAAGTTTATCATATCACATTTTCACCACTCGTGAAAGCCATTTATTACTAAAAGTGAAGCTACTTGGAAAAGCAGAATGCCATAAGTGTGACAAATTGAAGGCTAAGTTGGAACCATGACAGTCCTATTAAGATTATATTTTCGAAAATAATGACAATTTGGGATTCATCAATGAACGTGGAATAACTGGTACTATGGAAAATAGAAAAAATCCATTGTGGCCCATAAGTAAGAACAAAGTTGATGATGATAACCGGAGGACGAAAAGTCTTTGATATTAAATGTGAAAACACTATTATGTAGCTGGAAAAAAATGGTAATGTAAAAGTGCCATTCATTTTGAGATCATTAAAAAATTAAAGCTAGAAAAAATAAAAACAATTTTCCAAAAGATTATTTTTTTACTGATATCTCCAGATGCACTCGGAATTTCGATAAGCTCAACTTTGCCACAATTTAATTATCTTTGTATCTTTTATAGTTTCTGGGATACAAATGGTTGGATGGAATTTGAAACACATACATAGTGAGGATTTAAATGAATATAGAAAGAAGTCTGATCATTACAACAATTACCACCGTACTAAATATATGTAAAACAACTAGTGTTGACATTTGATTACTTTTAACCTTATTTTACATCACAACAAAATTACAAAATTTCAAAAATGTGAAACATATTGTTATTTCCTACACAATGAAAGTTTATCATTGTTGGTACACCCATACCGCTTTAAACTTTTATAATGCGAAAAAACAGAACGAATCAGATTGATCGACAAAAGTACACTTTTGTCTGTTAAATTAATTGTTTGTTAAGGATTATTTTGCTCTGATTTCGAATTTGCATTTTTTTTTTGTCACGGTTAGGGTTTTTTTTGTAATACGTAATTAAATAGTTCATAATGATGTTCAGTAATTTGATTTTTGCAGCGTTTAACGATTTTCTGTTGTAATTTGTTTTATTGATATGTCCATAAAAATTTGCAATACTATTTTATATACGTTTTTATGGATAATGTTTTTCTATTATTTAAAAATAAATGGCTCAGCGGTTTCGCTTTTTCAACCCAACCAACCCAACGAATAATCGATACTAAGCAATAGAAGAAATGATAGACATCGAAAAGGTGAAGATTTCGTAAAGCCAAAGAACAATGCTTACAAGAAAGATGCATAAAAATTCAATTGGAAGAAAAGCCTGACCACTTCAATATACACAAATTATTAAAAGATGTAAAAGGGCTTATAAGTTAAGTAATATCCTAATGGGCTATAACATCATTTAATAACCAGCGAAATCTTGCAAATCAAACAAAGTAAACAAGGGAAAGCAGTACCCAACCTGAAAAACCTAACGCACATAGTTGTGGCGAGTTCCGAATGATTAGTTTATTGAGTTAGCTCCAAAAAACTCTTTTTAAAAATATTACAAGAATTTGCAATACATGTGAAAGAGTCTACACAGTTTGGATTCAGGCGACTCTTCGACACATGTGAAGCACTGGTCATTTTGACAGTATTATTGCAAAAATTCAGAGATCAGCAAAAAGGTGTTTTCTATGGCATCGTGGCGTTCCACTCCGTTAAGATTTTTTTCTGAATGATATTTGTGCCATATTTTTCAATGTTTACGTACTTCTTGGAAAATAACACCACAGCTACGAAATTATATAATATTCTGAAGATCTCCCTTTCAAATTCTTCCAGTTTGAAAGGCACTTTATGATTATATGATCTTTAGAAGTTTCTGTGCTACCCTGTATATTACAAATAAAATTCTCTTAGTTACGTCAGAAATCAAATAATACATATTGTCAAATATTTTAATTTTATATCTGCCTTTTTTTTTCATAGTTTCTTAACCATTGACAACGGGGTCTGACCTAGACCCTGAAACGTTTGGAATATAAAGCAATTTGCGTAACTGTGGTGTTATTTTCGTTAAGATTTGTTAAGAACCTTTACGTAAATCAAACAGTATCGGTGAAAGTCAAGAATGAAATTGCACTGAACTTCCATAGAAAGAAAGGTGTAATACATGTTTGAAATTGTATGCCCCCTACCCGTTCAATTTTTACTCTGAAGCAATTTTTGAAAGTATCTTGAAAAACATAAGGGATAATAATAGTCGACAGCCAAGAAGCACGTTTTATTGACAAAATAACTACCGAAGAGCAATGACTCAGAGATATGCAGTAGAATAGAGCAGGCCATAGTATCATTTGTTAACATGAACATGAGCATAGCGCTCAGCAACCAGTTTTAATTTAACGCTACAGTACCGTTTCTTGAAACTCTATATTTACTGAGATATTGAACAAACGTCGACACCCGTGCACTCTTCAGAGTTGCGTAAGATGTTAGTACCATTGCAGACAACGAAGTGTACTTAATTTCATGTAGGTAGACACCACAGGATAAATAAGTAAATTGAAACGAATTGAGGTATTTAAAATTTACTCTCAAAAAGCAGGCGAAATTAGAGATTACAGTCCCACAGAAAGTAGCGTTTATACAGGGTGCATTTGCAACAATATCATTGAATAGGTCAATGAAAATGAAATTTCTGTGGGCTATCAAATGCAAATGCAAAACGGCTGTAATGTAAGAGTATGTACAGAAAAAGTAGTGCAAGGGTTCACCTTTTGTTTTTTTCTTGTGAAGTCGACTAATTTCGAAATGATGGAAGAATCAATCGATGATGATAAAATTATAGAAACTTATATTGATGACTTGCCGAAACCTTAGTTTAAATAATTGTGTCATTTTCTCATTTTTAGTTTCAATTATCTATTATTATTAAAGGAAAAATGTTTGTATATTCATCGCCTTCCCGAGAATAGCACTAGAATTTTTAATGAAATTTACAAGTGTGACCGTCTGGAATTCGATTGATCGTCTTTGGTGTTCATAAGACTTCTTAAATATTGCAATTTACGATGACAGATATTTGAGAAACATCACACTAGCTGATTTGTTTGCTTGTCGGATTGGTTATGCATCTAAAAATACGTGTTAAAATACACAGCACTAATACGTTGTTATAACTGAGAATTTGTAACACTAAAATAAGAATGATTGATTCATCACTTTTAGTCTTTTATTTTTTAGTAGGTAGGTCTTTTTGGGACCAATAATTAAAATAATATTGCTTACTTAACCTCGAATTTTTCGTATATATACAGTGAAGTTCATGGTCACGGTCAAACCTAAGATCACCATAGAATTGTCCGGAGTAAAATCCTACAGACTTTGCTTAAGTCACTTTTTTGTTCATTGTTTTTTCAAGTTATCATATAAACAAACATTTTTTTATTGAGGTTTCGGAATGCAGAAATCGGGGAGCCAAAGTCTCATCTATTGCCGGGATTTTGAACTTACGAGTGAACTCGGTCACCCAGGTGCCTATACATTTATTTTCGTCACTTATCATTTGTCTTAACATTAATTTTGTAGTTTGTTCCCAAAATTTACGTAGATTTTTGTTGTATTCTTTTTCAAAATCGGTTCTTAGCGAGGTTCAAAGGAAAGCAAGGATTGAGTCCATTTTCTTACGGTTTTCTTAGTTTCTTTTAAAGAATTATCAACGAGCTCTTTTAGTTGATCTGCCACATACCGGACTCGACTTTTTTAATGCTTTATTTAATTTTCTAATTTGCCTCCCAAAAAATGAAGACACAAAAACTATATTTATATTTATTAAAACGAGATATTTTAGACCGTCAGCTGGTGACAGATTTTGCCCCACCTATATTTTCTCGCTTCTTCATCGATGGGAGTTGAATTTGTGTTATTGTTCAATACAGTGAGGCAAAATTTTCAAGACCGCGTGTCTAAGATTTTTTCCATTTTCCGTAAAAAGATCAAAGGTCAAGCAGAAGAATGAAAGTTGATATCGAGAGCAGTTCTCCAAAAAATTGGCATAAGGTTTGCGAATGGCCAAGTAAGATTGAGGAATGAAAAATATTTTGAAAACTTGGTCGACTCCTATCCTTACTCTTACTTTCACATTCGCAATTTTTTATTAGCCTGCTGTTCGGAAACTAAAACGTATCAATTTCTAAATATGATAAACCAGACTTGCAGAATTGCAGCTGATAGAGATGAAGCTGTTAGTGTGGGTCAATTTATGTATATTTTCGTTAGTAAATATCTTTTAAACGAATTATTTAAACAATATAATCACGAGCCCTTTCATTTGGTATATCACCATGCGTTAAAAATTTTCTTTTTCAGTTAATTTTAGAATTTCTCCCCATATTTAATATTAGAATTTTCGCTTTATCCTTTTTGTAAATTTTAGTAAATGCTCTGGATTCTCTATTTTTTTTTTTTAAATTGAAGCTTTTGTTTCGAAGGTTGGGAGGGGGAATGGTCATCTTTTTTTGTCTCCCCCAAAACCAGAAATTTTGCATTTACGGCACTATTCGCGCCATCAAACGCTGTATCGATACCTAGTTTTAAAATTTTCCGTCTAGTAGTTTAGGAGAATATAGGCTAGACATAAAAGTGATTTTAAAACAGTTTCCATTCATTGTATGTACGAAACCTTATAAAGCCCTCCCTTCGAAAAGAAAACGATTTTTTATAAAGCTTAACTTTTATCGTCCTTAACACTGTCCACCATTCGCCATAATAATCCTTTGCCGGGTGTATTATACTACTATAAGTTGCTGACGTACTTGGTCTGAGGCAAAGGTACCAAATGTCAAAAATTCCGACGAATTAATCTATTATTGACGACGACGGATCCCAATATCTGTTTGCATCGCAGACAATTAAGGCAACATTTCGTTTTCAATTGTATACCTCACGTCATTTTAATTAGTTGTTTGCGCCGAGTCTCCGAATGCGAGGTCGTTGACTAATATATCCTGTGCTGAATGTGTTTCTGTCGTTCCGACCCTTCCAAATGTAGTAACAATTTCGGGGGTTCCAAATTACCTTTTCACGTATGCTTTTTGTTTCGTATCTATGTGAGAGCAGCAGACTCCAGATCCCGTTGTCGGCGGTATTCTTTGCCGAAGTTAAATATTTAGTTGGGCTCCTCAGTTTAATAGCTCTTTTATTTTCAGTCTGTTCGGGTACACCATTGAATCGCAGATATAACCTTACCCGGATTGAATGGGCTCATTAGGGCCTAAGTAATGACGTCGTAATTAATTTTGGTGAAGAATTGGCCGGGTAAATCGAGCTGCACCTCTGATTTTCTTTGTTTAGAAGAGAAAGTTTAGTCAATTGTTGGCAGGGGGGAGATACTCAATTTGTGTAGAGGGAAATTAATGAAATGGAGTACTTAACTGACATGATGAAGCATTAATTTATACAATAAAGATTAATAAGTATAAATTTTACGTCGTTTTACAGGCCGGACGAGATTCCGGGCATACTTAAAAATGAAAAATGATAATGAAAGTTTTGACACTGTCTGGCTCAGGGGGCAAGCGTTAAGACAATTTTTATGGATTAGTAAATTAATGTAAACAAAGCTGTTGGAGGATTAAAGTTGATGTCTTAATCATACAAAATAAAGAACATCGTTTCGTCTCTGATAACGAATAATTAAATGAACATGTAAAAGTTGGTGTTATGATATAAAGGATGTTCCAATTTGAGGTTAATTTTTAAATTTTTAGTAAAATACACAAATTATTTGAGAATGATTAAATCTTTTATTTCAAATCATAGTACAAATGTTTCGGTTTAGTAATGAAAAACAATATCTTCTAAGTGACCACCTGCTGCTGTACGACAAGCTTCTAATCTTTTGCCACAATTTTCGATAACTTTCTGGCATAACTGCGGTTCAATTACTTGAAAACACTCAATAATGTTCTCCGTTAGGCCATCAATTGTTTGTGGATCGTTGGCATAGACCTTTTCTTTCAAATACCTTCTTAGGAAAAAATCTAGGGGTGTTAGATCGCAAGATCTAGGGGGCCAATTAATGTTTCCTCTTCGAGCAATTATTCGATTACCAAATTTCTGTTTTAAAAGATTGATTGTTGCTGCTGCTGAATGATATGTTGCACCGTCCTGTTGGAACCACATATTCTGCACATCAATATGCTCCAATTCATCCCACAAAAAGTTAGTAATCATCGTTCGATATCGATCACTTTTCACAGTAACAGCATTTCCATTGTCATCTTCAAAAAAGTATGGACCAATCACTCCATCAGCCAAAAAACCACACCAAACAGTTACTTTTCGTGGGTGCATCAGTCTTTCCATTATTTCTCGTGAATTTGCTTCACCCCAGATTCGACAATTTTGTTTGTTAACAAATCCACCCAATTCAAAATGTGCTTCCTCGCTGAAGATGATTTTGTTGAAAAAATTCACATTTTCAAGTTTCTGTTGTATGGCCCAATTAACGAATTGACGACGTAAACCAAAGTCTGTTGGCTTTATTTCATGCGTTATCTGAATCTTGTAACTCTTTTGAGGCAAAATTCTGAATAAAATGGTTTTTGGAATGTTCAGTTGTTGTGCACGATGACGAATTGATGTTTTTGGTTGTTCAACAACACTAGCAGTAACAGCTGCAATATTTTCATCTGAATGTCCACTACAATGATGTTTTGCTTTTTCATCTTTTACTGAATCAGTTTCCACAAATTTTTGAACAATTTTTCCAATGGTAACATTTGACGGACAATTTTCTCTTTCCATATTCTGTATGAAATTTTCTTCCAACTTCTCCACAACTTTCACCAAATTTAAAATAATATTTAATAATAAACACGTGTTGCTCAATCGTATATCTCTCCATTTTTAATAACCGGAATATTCCTACTTGTCATCTGTCAAATAATATATATTATTCTAGTACAAAAAATTTAAATAGCAGCAAATTTAAAAATTAACCTCAAATTGCAACTGTAAGAGGAAGTTATGGTTTATGAATCAGTTACATTAATGGCTGTTTCATCTTTTACGAAACGAACTATCCTGACAAACGATATTTGACTAATTTCCCTAGTTACCCTAGAATTTTGATATTGTACCTTCGCGTTTTCACACGGGTTTCTATTGATGCCCGACCTTCTAATTGTTTCTAGTAGGTTCCTAATATTTTTTCAAGCTGTTTCGGGCTGCTTCGCATGCGTTTTCTAATTCTTCCCGGTAGGTTTGCAATTTTTTTAGGTGTTCTTCGTAACTTTTTACTGTTGTTTTCTTAGTGTTCCTAGTAGCTTTGAAATTTTTTGTCCACCTGATTGCTTTTTTCTACCTGTACATGGTGTCTTAGCATTTTTTTTTCTAGCTGTCCCAGTATTTGTGCAATTTATTACGAAGCTGTTCTCGATAACTTCACACTGTTTTTGTAATTGTTTCGGGTAGGTTCACAATGCTTTAAAATCTGGTTGTTGAAGTGCTGTTGAATACCAAACATTTTTCACTTGTCCATGTGTTGCAAACACCTCATACCACTATGGTCCGTAGAGCTTAATAACCAAGCAAATACAAAATACATTACAAGTAAATGATTTTCAATGCGGCAAGATGGCGTCCGGAAGTAGTAAATAAATACCTAAAGAAATAAAGTCGACTACTAAAAAATAAACACCTGTATGATTTTTTAGTAGAATTGTTTTGTTGAGATTTAATATTAATTTTTAGAAGATAATTTCGTTAAATTATGTTAAAAGATAGCAGATAAAAAATAGATTTACATACTATTTAGATATAACTGGATGTAATGTAATTGTAAATGATCTATTTTAGTCGCTTAATTATTCTGAAACTCATTAGTTAATTTCAAATCTTTCGGTTAGACGAATGTAAGCACTTACCTAATTCGGAAACTCCAATTATTATTTTCAACAGGAAAAATGCACCTTTAATCCACTCCTAGTAAAAATGGAGCACTTTTCACTATAAATAAATGTTTCGCGGAAACTGCACACATAAAACTAGTCCTGAGAATGAAAACAATTCAAACACAATACAGACGTTATATTCGTTGGAAGGAACGTGTGAGCTAATGCGATGTTGCAATATCTTTTCTGTCAGTTTGCGGTGTAGTTCCGATTTATTTTTACTAATAAAAAAATTGATTTGTCGATCTGTTTATTAGCTACATTTGAAGTGTTAGAAGCGTTTTCGAGTGAAAATTTTCTGTTTGTGATTATAAATAATAAATAAATTTGGTCATTTGTTTGGCAAACCCATAGTTCTTTAAAAAATGATATAAGTTTTTTTAATTATTTTCGCCTGAATTGGCATTCCTCAAAATATGTGCACTTATACCTTTTACACCCTGTATATGTTTGTGTATATTGTTTGAGCAATGGAAATATGTGGTTGTTTTCTGAATGATACTTGTGGCATATTTTTCAATGTCTAAGTACTTCTTGGGAAATAACACCACAGTTTAAAGAAAATTGCTGTATATTCCAAACGTAAATTAAATTGAAAATTAAAATATTTGACAAATATTTTAATTCACATCTTAGAATTGTGCCTTTTTCATCCGTCGTTTCTTAACCATTGACAACGGGGTCTGATCTAGACCCCGAAACGTTTGGAATATACAGCAATTTTCTTTAAACTGTGGTGTTATTTCCCAAGAAGTAGTTAGACATGGAAATATTTAGTTAGTGGTTGATAAAAAAGACAACTTTTTGACGTTTCCACGAGTTCGTACTTGTCTTCTTCGGAAAATCGATGTTGTGATTTTGTGAGCGTGATGAAAACAGTTTTCAACACGCACTAGAATTCCGAGAGAAACTTATTTTGTCTATATTGCAATAAGATTTCGACTAGAGAATCAGCGTCAAAGCTCGAGAAAAAATGTTTCTTGTTTTATTGTATTCAGGATATTTATGAGTTTTAAGCAAGTAGTTTAAAGTTGGCATTTTCATTAGTCCACAAATTAAGCGTGTATGAGAAATATAGTTATCAAAAACAAATATTTCGGAATGATATAGATTCATTCGTGAATTATATGTCCAAATTTGTGCAAAATATGCAGGAAATTTTCAAACAGCTTCAATCTTACGTGAATAGATTTCCGGACAACTTTACCTTCTACGGTAAAAAGTAGGAGAGTGATGGGACCAGATCCTGTATAATGTGGAAGAAAGGTACTAATGTTTAGATACATAACGGTAGATTACTGTTGCAGTATCATGCCGAAATACCTGACAGACAACTGTAGAAGCAAAGTAGTACATTCAGATTGAATTAAAATTAGTTTCATAATAGTGTAAATCGATGGTCTTGGTGTATGTTTTTCTTGTGGACATTTGTCCAGAGCCTACCAACCAGAGCCTACCAAATATTTACTACAAATGTCCACGTTCATGTACTTACCTCTACGCGTTGGACCGCCCATATATCTTATTTCTAATTTACCCGTTGCTTGTTGACGACCTATGAACAATCTACGCCATATTCTATATGAAACAGCAAAACAGCACCCCCTTAACAATTTTGCATTAATTCTGATTATTGAGCGACTGCAGTATGTTACAAATTAGGACATCATAATAGTTCTTTCACCATACCAACCACCTACTTACATAATGCTATTTAGATATTATTTAAACTATTTTTTTAAGAGGACAAACGTTTGTGTTTGTTTAATTGTTTATTAAACAACTACTTTCTGGAACTACAAATCAAAAGATAAACTGTTCGTGATTAGCACAAGCGATATTTTAATTAAAATAAATGTTCGAGATGTCAATACTAATAGGAGTTATTCAAGCCGGAAGAAAAAGGGAAGCTTTTATGGTCGGTTGAAGGGTAGGACAGGCATCGTTCAAGTTTCCACAATATTTTCCTGTTTTAAGCTTACTTGGCTATTTGCAAAACTTATGGCATTTTTTGTATGGATTGCTTACTATGACAACTTTCTTTCTTCCTATTTCCAGACGCGAGAAAATTGCGTTTTCTTACAGGATCACATCCTTATTACAACACTTTTGCCACATGAGCCACTTATGCCTATCGTATGTTGATGCTTGTTTGCATCATAGATTTCATTTAGTCAAGATGTCAGAAGCGAGAAAATCGGTCCAAAACATGTTTTTTTTCGGAAAATTGAATTTGAGTTTTTCCTATGTTAGCTACGCGCTTCTCTTGCAAATTTCTTCCCATTGTATTGAACAATAACACACTTTTCAACCCCCTTCGAGTCAAAAGTATTTAAATAGTGGACCAAAATCTGTTACTAGCTGACGACCTATATGGGCCTCGTTTGAGTACTGTTACTCATATCACATATTTGTGACAAATACTCAATTCAATATATTTTATGTCAAATGGAGATGAAATCCTCTAATTACTGATTTCTAATTTAAAGGGAACTACTTAAAATAGAGTAGTAAAACAGAGTTCGTTAGTTATCGATGAAATACGAAAATAAACTTGTGCCTGTAAGTTTCGTTATTTCACATTAAAAAATTCATATGGAGTCATCATTTGGTGGCAATTAATTCCAGATTTTTATGTTTTATTTCATTTTTCGAGAGTGATTACCAATAAACGATTACTAGAAATCAAAGTAGTTTTTGATTTTTTTATTATTATGATTTCCAAGTCAGTAAAATCCAAATGAATCTTCAAATGAGTTATCAATCAATTACCAACAACCATGAAATTAAGTAGGTATAAAATTAGGAGGTGACAATAACAAATGATTTAATTTATTTGAATTCGAACCTGAATATTCACTCTTTACCATACATTCGTTACACTAATTAACAAATAAAACAACGCCAGGCTGACGGCGAACATTTATTTCAGTGCCCATAGAGAGAACGCAACAATACATAGAGATCTTTTACACTTTAACAGCCACTATTTGCTGATAAATTTTTGATAATTTTTACTATTAAACATGATTATCTTGTTTATTCAATCCGATTTATTTTAGAAAAATTTAATACCTCATTGTGATTCAATCACAAATAACATAAATTTAGTAAACCGTTATTGAGGACTTGTTACCGTCTAGGTCTAGACTAAAAACAATATATCAAACTCTAACCTTACACGTTGGTTTTTATCCTCCATGCAACTACCATATGGTCCACTTTGAGCGAATAAAAAATTATTATAAAAAACTACAAGTCTATCGTCAAATTGTTTTTTGGAAGGGTGTCAAATTATACAGCATGCAATCTTATGATCTCAAGTAATTATCCCCATATTAATTAATTAAATCTGGACACTACGACGAATATTTTGAATTTTGTATGGGCTATATCGGAAAATTGAATTTACCTCCCAATCTTTTGAATATTCCATGAAATATTCTACGGTTTTACTCGCATTGATTAGTTCTCAAAAAAATAATCAGCGAAATTATACCGTGGGCCAGAATTTCGTAAAACATTGAAAAATGCCCAAACCAAAAAATATATTAAATTTTAACCTGTAATAATTTTAAAAATAAGTTAAATTCACTTGTAGATAACTTAACTGACCCCGCGTATCCGACAACATCAGATTGTGATACCAAATTGGGCATCAGTTGATGGTATTCCGAAAGCTTTACCCCCGAAGTCAAACTTGTAAAACTTATAGAAGATCTTGTATTTTTATTAGAGGAATATGATGGCGATGTCAAAAATGGAAAATATGTCATAAATTTGGATTAGAGATTTTTTTCCAGAAATATGACTTATGTTCCAAAACAAATGAACATTTTAAATAAAGATAAAACGGTTTCTATAATTTTTGCAAAAAAGTAGGAAAACCTTTATTGTTCCTCTTAACATTTTATAGTCCCAAAACATTGGTGCTCCAGGGACCTAAGGAGGGGGTTTAATCCCTCCACCCTCCGGCCCTAGATATTTAAAATTATTAATAATACAAATAATAAATGGAAAAATATCTTTATAAAACCCGAGTAAACGTAAAAGCAACAAAAGCTACCGGTTTGTTTTTAATTTTTTCCCGTCGGAAAATAATTTTTAATTTAAAAAATATACTAATTAATTATCGATTATCGAGCCCCTCCCCCTCGAAGGAACCCCACTGTCTTAAAAACACCCATACAAAATATCGAAAAAACCGAGACTGATTGATGTAAGTATAAAAAAGGCTATAACAATTGCGGAATAACAAGTATACAGATACATAACCCTTTGAATTAAATATAAAAAAATAACATATCTTTAGTTATCCAATATTCTTATTCCAAATCAAAACAAGATATTAATTACAGCTGGCTGGAGTGAGTTTTATGTCTCTGGGCAAATTCTTTAAAACCTGGTGAGCCATATTGAACTTTTATGTTTTTTTGGGGAATAACACCACAATAGAAATAAAACTACGTATATTGCAGGAATACCAAACGTTTCAAAGTCTATTCTGACTTCGTTGTCAATGGCTTTATATTTATTGATGTGATTGCAAAATGAAAATTGGATTTATGACATTTAAAATTGACAATTTTTTTAAGTAAAGCCGTAGAGGAATATTTCAACAAATACGGACTCTGATTGGGAAGGAAATTGAGTATTCACATATGATTCATGTGATACCCAAAATATATATCTAGTTCACACAGGAAAAAAACCAAGGTTACCATGTTTTAAAAGATTTGGTCGATTTCTATAATGAAAGTGGACGAGGTATCACATCACACGACTGCATCAATATGTATTAACTAAAAATCTGATCCTTTTTGGAAGACTGACGTACTCTCCAGCTTAATACTTAATATAGAATTAACTTAAGATTGGATTACGACTTCTTACAAAACTTACGGAAAACAGTCACTATCCAATCAACGTCATAATAATCTAGTTTGTCCATGGAAGAAAAGCGAGTCATATTTCATGCCGAACTACAATACATAAAGTGGTAAAGATAGCACGTTAGCCCTGTAGGAAAACATTTTGGATGTTTATGCTCTTAATTCATAAATGTTGTCTGTTTGGAAAAATGTAATTTGGAAAAATAAAATTGATTCTCGATGTATAATAATAAATTGAGCCTCAGTTTTTAGATATTGGCACCAATACTACCAGTGTTACAGTTAGGGGTGGTGGATCATGCTTAGAGGGGGGGAGAGTTCATGCTTGAGGGGTGCCATCCTGTACTAAATTTACCTAAATATAATTTCAAACCCAGATTACTTGGGCTATTACATTAAATTAAACACAGGCCTTCTCAGGTTTAAACCCATAGAAGTTACCTTCTACTAGGCTCATGCAGTTAATATTACTATGTTTTAATATTAAATGTTCTAACTTTGAAGCTCCGGGGGGGGGGTTATCGCCCGCATGACGTCAAAGAGTTATAGTATTGTTGTTAAAAGAATAACCAGATTACAGTTATTTAAACAGTTCCTGATAGCCTTAAAAGCAAATCCAATAAAACAACGTTATAGGTGTTATCACCATCCCAGAAATTCTAACAGACATTTTAATGCTATTTATTTATCTTCTAAAAACATGTTTTTAAAATGCGTAGAAAAAATGTTAATCCTTTGCTAACATTGCGTTTGTAGAAGAATAATGTTAAACATTTTCGTTCAAACTTTTTTAGCGGAACTCGTATCAGACTAGCATTTGTAATTTAAATAAATCCTTTTTAGAAAATAAACTAATCTTCTACCCTAATCAGGACTAGACATTTTAACATGTAAATAATAAAAAAAGATTTATGATTATAACTTAATGAAAAGATTGTTAATTTTCTATATTAATATTGTTCTCGCATCAAAGTAGCGTTCTTTATAAAAGTTAAGTTTATGAGAATTTGTTTCGAAATATCTCTCTAAGTTATGATATATTCTTGAAGTTCGCATTTTCGTTCGTATCATGTAGAAAGATATTCATGCACAAACTATCGGTAACTCAGCTTTTGGTAGGAAATGTAAATGTAAAGCTAGAATTATATCACCAGACGAACTGACAAAGGAATGTTATGAAACAGTAATACTATTTAATATATTTGAAGCTGTTTGGAGAGGTTGCAACTGGTGTCCTTTTCCGAATCTTGACATAATCTAGATATTTCATGTATACTTACTGACAAAGAAATCGCAACAACCAGAAGTAGAGGTTTAAATTTAATATGAATAATAATAATAATAACTCGTCTTTATTCAGCAAATTACAATTATAATTTGCTCTGGGGGAGGCAAAGATTAGCTACAAGCTATTCTTTAACTCTTAACCTTCCAGTTTACAACCACTTATACTAAAACTAAAACTAATTACAATCGTCAAATAGCAAATTGTTGTTCCAAAAATAATTTCTTATATTCACTCCTATAAGCGAAAAGATACCTGTCAAAATGGGGCTTAAACATATTGAAAAAATGGATAGCCTGATAAGTAAAGGAACGCTGAAACAAGGCGGTGGAGAGATGGGACATAGTAAGATTATTAAACCTAATATAGCAGTTCTGAATTGAGTTTCTGTATATCAGTTTGTCAAATAAATCTACAGGTATGTGGGATTTAAATAAACGTTATAAAAACACCATAAAATGAAGCTTAAACATTTAGGTAATTTTCAGCCACCGAAGTCGGTATAACGGTTCAGTTACATGTTTTAGTTAAACATGGATGATATAGTAAGGAGAAAATGATTAAAATTTGAATAAAAATAACAAAGAGTTTAATTCTTTATTATTAAGTTTCTTAACAATGCGAAGTCCAAAAGATTTTATACGGCGCTTCACCGTTTGGACACTTACAAGGTGACCTTGTTCTCCTAACTACTCATCAACCAAATGTCGAACTTCATTTGTGCCCCTTCAACGTCCGGTGACTATTCTTCTTCTTCGATTTTGGGTATTATCAAACCACGCTTGACAACATCTCATAACAGTACTTGGATTTCTGTTCGTGCAGTTAGAGATTTCTCGAAATGAAAAACCTCTCTCTCGTAAATCAATAATTGGAGCTCTTTCAAATTCACTAGCGATACATTCGGTGTACACGTACTTTAGCATTTTAACATTACTAAATATCGATTTGGGATCCCGTCAGTTTGTTGCTTTGAAAATTTAAAAATGTGCAAAAACAGCTGCAATATTAATTGATAGAGAAAAGTTTACACAACAAAACATTCACCAAACTTTAACAAATTTTAATAATCTACTGCTTAGTATAGCATGTATGTTTTACCAAAACAATATTAAATTTGAAAATCTCCTTCTTGGTGTTGCGATTTCTTTGTCAGTGAGTTTATTTATATATTAAGATTAATTTGCTGGCATAACCTTTAATCATCTATAATTATAAAACAATTTAAACTTAATTTTTTCATCTACAAAATTCACACATACCTCGATATCTGTATTTAATCAATATTTATTGAAACAATAAAATTTATGCTAAATGGATAATAATGCTTTCTGGTCGTTTGTGTAGTAAACTATGGTTTCCATATTTTTTTATTGATACCGCCAGCCGTTTTGTTCTCAGATTTCCCCACAGTTCTATTGTTTCGTAGTTTTTTGCGTCAAATTTTAATTAGTTATCAATCCCTTTTTTTCTTTGTTTGCATCTTAATTAACAGGTTGATATCAAATATTAACTAACATCATCTGCAAATAAACTACCTTAAGAAGCCAAACCTTACACGTTCATTTGAAATCTGAGAATCTCAAAGAAAATGAAATAAACTTGAAAAAAACTACATATTCTCTCCCAAAATGTGCAATATAAAGGAAAAATATATATTTAAAATCTGTGAACGCGACACGTAATGACATCTAGGATTTTCGGGGAAACTAGCACACATAGCCGTCCCCGATATGGAACCTCTGTTTTAAAGGTTGTTTTAATATTAATGAAAGATACAGAAATCAAATATATCCAAAACTAAACCAAATAATATAACCGAAAACTCGAAAAATTGCATTTATAAAAAATATTGCGAATGTAATAAATTTTATATTGGAGACATTTTTATACCTATAAACATTCGAATAAATGAACACAAAAATTATATAAAATTTTTTGAACATGCCTGGCGCCTTGGTCATAATATACTATTTCAAAATTCAACTATATTACACAAAGAAGAACACAGTACACAACGCAAGCTGAAAGAGTCTGCTTTAATTTTATTAAACGAAGGCGATTGCGCCCTAGTACTTCTCTAGAATTCAGCCGTTCCTGCTTGCCAACAATTAATCATAAATTAATAACGGCAATCTCCTTTTGAAAAACTTATAAGGTTTTTCCTAAGTTTTGCCTTTTAACTTTAATGGGATCTCTGGAACACTAAAATTTCTTTGAATTTATTTTTATAACAAAATTGGACCTAGGACCAATTTGAAAGAAGCTTTGTTATTTCACATGATCGTTAGAAATCCTTAGTGCTACTCTGTATCAGTTGTATTGTCAAAATTTAGTGTCAAGTTATAGATGCTAAATTTCTCGTTGCCAACTTCTTAATTTCTTTATTCAGTTGTGTTAATTTTTTAATGCCATTGAAAACGGGTCTGATTTAGACCTTAAAAAGTTTGTAGTATTTGAAATGTGCATACTTTCAAGCAATTGTTATTCCCGCTAGGAATCAACTAAGTTGGAAGGCAGCTAGATTAAACCATTACAACAGAACAGGAAATATGTACAACATACGCGTGACATTTTTCCTTCTACACATTCCATAATTTAGACATAATTCTGCGTATTAATGACTTGTAAGACTGTCTTCTTTGATGTGATAATTAACTAAAACACAGTATAAAGTATCTCATCAATGGGACAACCTTGAATTTACGAGGTTCACTTTTTATGTTGTACTTTGGTTTTAGGATCTTAATGATGGATCTACGAGGGCTGCCTTTTATATTTCGGGATTAGAGAACAAAAACAAATATTAATCATCGAAAATTGCTTTATTGTTTGATTGAGGTATTTCCAAAACATGCATTCTGAACGCAGCAACCGCTTCTTCAGGTGTCGAAAAATGTTGACCTCTCAGTTTGTTTTTTTACGTACGGGAATAAAAAGAAGTCATCTGGTGACAAGTCAAGACTATACGGCGGATGACTCATCAAATCGATGTTTTGAGTGGTCAAAAATGCAGTTGTTTTAGCCGATGTGTGAGAGCTCGCATTGTCGTGGTGAAGAGTGATCCGTCTTCGGCGGTTGGTTTTCCTCATTTCTTGGAAGACAACTCGCAACCAAGTGGTTGTGTACCACTCAGAATTGACTGTTCTGCGTTGTTCTAGTGGTACGGTTGCCACATGTCCAGTTTTTCAGAAAAAACAGGCGATCATTTGCTTGGAATTGCTTCGTGCGCGAACAACTTTTGTTGGATTCGGTTCATCTTGAAACACCCATACAGTCGACTGCTGTTTACTTTCGGGCTCATACGCGTAAATCCACTATTCACCTGTCACTATGTCATAAACGTGTTTTGAAGCACCGCGATCGTATTTTTTTAGCTTTTCTTTCGACCAATCGACACGAGCCTTTTTTTGAACGATTGACAAATTGTGTGGGATCCAACGCGAACAAATTTATTTGACATTCAAATGTTTATGCAATATTGAATGTATGCTGGTCCCACTAATGTGTAAGGTTGACTCAATCTCACGATAGGTCACATGACAATCTTGTAATATCAGTTCGGGCACAGCATCAATGGTTTCCGGAACAACCTTCACGAAATTCGTCTTGGAGGGAACTACGACCTCGATTGAATTCACCATATCATCGATAAACAGTGGTCCTTGATGGAGTTTCATCGCCAAAAATTAAATTAAGTTCATCCATGCACTCTTGCTGACTTAATCCACGTCGAAAGTTGTAAAAAATAAGCTCACGAAAATGTTCACGATTTAATTCCATTTTTGGCCGAGATGAATCCTTTAAGTTACTGTAAACAACACATAGCGCTCGTATGTCAAATCTTTCTGAGTACATATAACCTCAAAAATGTCAAATTTTACGAAATTTTAGGAATCGTCGAACGCATGATGTTGCTCTATAAAACTGTAAAATGTCATTTGAACTGTTTTCAGAGAAAAATTTTAAAAAATTCTTAAATATCAAAAATTTCAATTGAGAAAAATGTTGAAAATGCAAACAATGACAAAACTAACAAATATCGCAGAAGATCTTTTTTGTCAAAAACAATAATGACCTAAAAAAGTCTTAGTTCGACTGATTCGATACTAAAAAAAATATATAGGTTACTGTAACTAACTGAATAGCAGAATGAAAGTTTTCTGAAGCTTATTTGTGGCATCTTTTAGTGTCTTTTAATGGATTTCTTGGGAACTAACACTGCACTGAGGGAAAAGGCCGTATACTCAAAAAAAACAAACGTTTCAAACTCTTATTCTGACTTCATTGCGAGTGACATTAAATTCTAAATCAAATATAAATTTGAAATTGAAAGCTATCTATTTAAACAATTTTACATGATTACAGGGTAGCATAAAAATATCCAAAAATAGTTTGGTTGAGTACCTACAATGTATATAGTTAGAATAGTTAGAATAATAGTTTTAGTATTTTGTGAAACTTGATAAAGGCTTTGTATGCCGAAATACGTGTCGATCTATCAAAATAAAATGTAAATCTGAAATTAGATTTAATGTCAAAACACCATTCAAAATAAGAAATATACTAAAATCATTGATGTGGAAAACATAACTATCAGAAACATCTTAAAACTCAAAAAATAAAATAGTTTACAAAGCTACTTGTGAATGTTATAGATTTAATCAAATTGAAGAAGCTTTTAGACCTACAAATCTACGAATAAATGAGCATAAAATATTATAAAGGAACGGCAATTCGAGAAATTTAAAACTTGTGAATATGTTTAGGATCTAGGCCATAAAATACAATCGGACATTTTATGTATATTACACAAAGAAGTACACAACACAAAAAGGAAATTAAAAGTGTCTGCCATAGTTCTGTTAAATGGTTAAATGAGGACGATGGACGATTGTATGGCTACTAGTTTTGTAGAATTCATTCGTATCTGGTTGCCTATATTTAACGAGGAAATAAATTAAGGTTATTTTCGAATAAACAACCCTAAGTTCATAAGGTTTTCCCTAGGTTTTCTTTATGACTTTAATGGGATCACTGAATCAACACAATTTTTGACAAATGCACAAAGTCACCCCTAGGAGCACCACATGTAAATTCTGAAGACAACTTTTCAAGTTCTTCCATCATCAAAGTAGTATAAATGGTATAGTATGATATTTCCTTAGTTATATTATGTAAAATTTTCAAAGGGAGAGCTATCGATTTGTAATTTTTTTATTTATACTTTAAATGCCATGGAATATGATGTCAGAATAAGACTGTGAAACATTTGTTTTTGACTATACAGCTTTTGTACCACAATATGGTGTTGCGTCCCAAGAAAGCCGTTAAAAGAACTTTGCAAGCTACAATAATATTTCACAAATAATCGAAAAAAAAAAAAAAAATTTCTGACGGTTTGCTGTGAACGAGGTAGTATAGAGATCAACGCTCATAAAGTTACTAAATGAGGTTTCAACATTTTGAGTGCATTTAATTGCATGTGTCTCCTTTTTAAACCCTTTAAAACATTATCCAATTAATCATCCACGTTCTATTTATGCAGTGTCCGCAACAATTCTGCTTACTAATCTCTAGAATTTCGCAACTTACTATTCATTTACTTGAAGATATTAAGCAAAACAACACGAAACCACCCCGATTATTGTAAAGCAGTTTTTTGTCATTTCCCCATATTTCATTTGTCAGGTGGAAATTCTTGTGGCCCTAAAATCCCTGGTTAACTCTGAAATATTGTCCTGTATTTGGCGTTGGGTCTCTTCCATAAGTTCTGGTTTAATCTCTTGTTAGATGCAATATACTGCATGAATTACTGGCAAACTAGAAAGGGTGTCGGTTGGAGAGTAGGAGATCGAGTCACTTTGTGAATAATCTAAATAGCGGTGTCGACTAAAATCGGTGACAACAAAATAATAATGTTCGGAATAACGGGACTGACGTACTTATAATATAATGTCTAGGGGTTTTGGTGTAATTATGAGATTTTTTCTATAATTTTCATAACTTCTCACATCGAATTTGCGTAATTATGAAGTATTCTTTTAATTAGCGTTCATATAGATCACAACAATTTTATAAAATTGAAAATTTGTTTGTTCGTCTGACGAGGTAACCCCTGAACTACTAAACTGATTCTAAACATTCTTTTACTACTAACAAGATAAACTCTATAGATTATAGGCTATATTTTATTTATTAGTAAAATACATTCTTAGCTAACTTTAAGTTAAGTTTTTCCAGTTATATTTGTTTAAAAAATATATTCTTAGAGTTTCGGTATACATTTTTTAGATCGGTATAAAAGGATCTTATTTCGTGCAAATAAAGCTTTTTTTGTGGTGTCTATCCACATATAAAGTTCAAATAATATCCTTTAAGTTTATCCAATCTTCAATTACTTTGTATTTCAATGATTTCATGGGAATAACGTTACAATTGTTGGAAATTATCTACACGTATATTTCAAATACTTCAAACGTTTCAAATCAAAATTATATCAAAAATTAAAATAATGTATGTAATGTAACCCCAAACTCAAAAAAACTGCATTTATAAAATTCCTTACGAATGTAATAAATTTTATATTTGAAAAACTTCTCGACCTATAAATGTTCGAATAAATGAACACAAAAATTATACAGGGTGAGTTTTGTTTGATGATCAGTATGGGGATCTCGGAAACTAGCGGAGATAGAGCAATGGTTAAAGTGGGAAAGATTTGCAGTTTTACTGGCCCAATTTAATGACACTTTCGGATTTTCGTAAAAAGTCATGGCTTACTAGATATTTTGAAAAAACGAAATTCTGTCGATTTAGTTAAATCCCTCTAGCTCCTTTATTTTTGATTTTATAAAAAAAGTGTAAATATCAAAATTGAAGGGAATTGTATCCCGAATATGATTGTCATGTCCTCGTTTGCGTGACAGCTCTCGTTTTCGAGATATGACCCAAAATTAGGTGTTTTTGAATGGAATCCATAGTTGGCTATGACCTCAAAAAATCGGACATTTTTATAGCTTTTCAACGATATAATACTCGATATAGTTATTCATAAAAATAACGGAGTTATGGATGCTTTTCTCTCATATTCTCTTTTAACGTAGGTAGCCATGAAAAAGATTGTTTTCACTTTGACGTTTCCTCATTTGAAAGTAATTCCATTAGTAGTGCTGAAGTGATAGTCGATATTGACAAGTTTTCGTGATAAAATGGAATATTCTAACGAAGAAAAACTGAATATGGTGGAATTTTATATCATACTAGCTTTCGCCCAGTGGTCGAAATTCGACCAATTGTGTCAATATCTCTAGCAGGTTAAGTAACCTGAAAATTTTATCTTGACATTCTATCCTAGGACTTTAGGGAGAACAGCAATTACGCCGAACGGATCCAGATTCGGAACCTCTGTGTGATAGTTTCCTCGAATATCCTAGATGTCGGTCTTACATCTCGTTTCTACAAATAAGTAACGAAATAATTTTTTTTTCAGATATATTCATAGGACATTTGTGTTCAAATTCGTAATTCTTAATTTAATATGGCAATAATTCAACCGCTAATGGGCTACCCTACATATTTATTTTTTCTAACCTCCCTGTATAGCTATAATTGCACTCAATTCTCTAACATTTATTAAAATCCTCATTATAATAATTCCATCTCATTATATATTTCCACCACCCTGTATATGCAACTGCTCATGGACCAAGCATAATATTTTTTAACATTTTTGAACCACCCCGTAAACCATTCTGTATATGCCACTGCCTATGAGTCACCGTATTTACTCTTTTTGTTTATGAAATCTTCTGTAACTATAATTCTACTCCGACCTATATTTCAATCATCACCTATATGGAACTCTTCGTGGGCTACTCTATAAATCATTTTCTTTTCTAACATGTTTTATCATCATCCTGTATAACTATAATTCCTCTCACCCTATATTTCATGTTCCCTATATATACAACTGCTTATGGGTTACGGAATGTTGCATTTCCATTTCCGCTACACAGTATATGCATCTCTGTATAATATGTTTTGCACCACCCTGTATAACTGTAATTCTACTGCACCTTCTATTCCAAGAACCTTGTAAATTCAATCGCTAATGGGCTTCCCGATATTAAATTACAATTGCACTTTAAACTATATTTTAAACACCCTATATATGCAACTGCTTATGTGCAACCCACGAAAAAAATGATTTCTAACATATCTGGAATCGCCCTGTATAATTATAATATACAACGATTACTTTACCACTAAACAATAACAACGCTTGGATGCCACTTCCAGAAGTACATGCTCTAAGTATATAACAGCATTGGTCCCTCTATATATAATTACTCAATGTTTTGAGTCTGGCGGCGGCGGCACATTCAGTTGTTTGGCGTTGACATTATGGACGTAAATAATGAATTTTTATTATATTTTATTTCATGAATGAACCAATATTATAAATTAATATTAGCATTCTGCACTGAAGGTTGTCAGTAGCTACTAAACAAAACAAAAATGAAGCAAATCGGTTAGAGACAGAGGAGAAAATGGTACCTAATCGTTTTGTCTTTGCCTATTTATATATAGATACCATAAAAATTCAGTTCGTGCAGCTGAGGAATACTTTCACAGATATCTAAATCTTCGTCAACCTGCTCTATGTACATTTAAGCGGCTTTACGATAGTTTACGCAGATATGGATATTTTACTAAACCACCAAAGCAGCACAAATAAATGTTTTGGAAATGGTAAATTAAAATCCACCTACATTAACTCGTGAGATTGCGGCAGAAGCGGGCACATCTCAACGAACTGTAGTTAAGGTACTTGCATGCTGGTGACGAACATCGACGTATTTTGTTTTGTACATAGTTTAGAGACATGTGCCTTGACAATTCACAGTTTCCATTAAAGGTGTTATGGTCAGATGAAACTAGATTTACTAACTGCGGTATCTTCAATAGACACAATGAGCATATCTGGACTAAAGAAAACCTTTCCATGTAGAACAAAGACGAGCCCAGATAAAATTTGGTTTTAATGTTTGGTATGGTATCATAGAGTCTATTCTGGGGCCTTTTATCTATGACGAATCACGCTGGGGAGCGCTACTTGCATTTCTTGCAATACGCTTTTCAAGACATGTTGCATAATTTGAATTTGAGAACTCGTTTAGAAATTGAGTGGTTCCAACATGATGGAACTTCTCATAACTCGTTATTAGTAAGACAACAATTAGATAATATCTATCCAAACTCTTGGATAGGAAGAAATGGCCCACGCGAATGGCCACCCCGGTCTCCCGATTTGGCAGTTATAGACTTCTATTTATTGGGTGCGCTAAAAAACAAAGTATACAAAAGAAAGTATGAGACAGTTGGTGACCTAAGGGAGGCGATATTACAAGCAATTGAAGAAATTGATAGGCGGTCTGTGAGGAAAGCGGTAATGGTGGACTTTTCGAACATAAATTGTAACCGTTATTATGTACTTTAATTTCTTAAGTTTTTAGTAAGTACCTACTTATTTAGTTTTTTCGTTATATCTGATATACTGAATAAAAAAATCGTTCATTGTTTTTGGAATAGTTATTAATAAATCAATCTATTTCATGGCTAACTACGTTAAAAGTGAAAATAAGAGAGAAAAGCGTCCATAACTCCGTTATTTTTATGAATAACTATATCGAGTTATATATCGTTGAAAAGCTCTAAAAATGTCCGATTTTTTAGGGTCATAGCCAACTATGGTTTCCATTCAAAAAAAGATAAGTTTGTGTCATATCTCGAAAACGAGAGCTGTCACACAAACCAACATATGACAATCATATTCGGGATATAATTCCCTTCAATTTTGATACTTTTTTCATAAAATGAATAACAAAGGAGCTAGAGGGATTTGACTAAATCGACAGAATTTCATTTTTTTCAAAACATCTAGTAAGCCATGACTTTTTTCAAAAATCCGAAAGTATCATTAAATTGGGTCAGTAAAACTGCAAATCTTTCCCAATTTAATCACTATTAGTATAACTTGTTTTATTAAGAAAATTTTGTATATGTTTCTAACTTAGGTGCATTCACTATATTGTAGACGATCTGAATATCATCATTCTTTACGTCTGTTAATTATACTGACATTCATTTAATTGTCTCCCCTCTGCGGAATCTTATAATAAATCGTTAGACAGTTTTAATTCATGTAACATAATAGGACCTGGTTTTTAAGTATAGTTAACTTTGTCTGATAACAATTTGAGTTGTTATTACAAATAAAGGTACTAAAATTTAACAAAATTTATATTTGAAGACGCAGGATGTAAAGATCGACATCTAGGATTAAATTATATTCTGTACCAAACCTAGTACACAATTTGGAAAAGTGACATGAAGATCTATTATACAATTTTGGTGATGTGGTATAATTAGATGCATTTTATCATTCTCGTTACCCCTGTTTTAGAACTTGATAAAAAGTTAAAAAAACGTGACATGGAATGATTACTGTTTACGTTTTAGACCATGTAAATTTGTTTGTGAAGAATAACTTATTCTCTTAAAATTATTAAGAAAAGAAATCGTTTGATTTATGAATACACACTGTATATACATATTAACTGACATTTATTTAATTTAAAAAACGGTACAAGCTGTTATTGAAAAACAATATGGGATCAGTTCGGTATCCCCCGGAACTAACCAAATTCCTTTTTAATTCATTATACGTCATGTTCCGAACAGATATTTTTCTATATTTTTAATACCAGCGACTTCACCAAAGGTCGGTAAAAAGATTTTTCCTGATTTTTTAAGAAACGGTACAAGCTAGTTATTGATAAAAATATGGGACCACTTCGGGATTTCCCGGTCTTAATCCAATTTCTTTTCAATTTGTCCAATGTCCCGAATAATTTTTTCCCATATTTTTAATACCGGCGACTCCACCAAGGCATAGAGTATAAGAAAATAGGTAAAAAATGTTTCCCTATTTTCTAAGAAACGGTACAAGCTGTTAATGAAAAAAATATAACTATAATAAAAATGTAACAGGCCAGCGTCGCCGGTCAGAACGATCTGACCGGTAAGAAAGAGCCATGAATTACGTACTAGCTCCGTATATCGGCACACACAGCCCGGTTACAACCCGGCGTCGGCGATTTTACTTCAGTTCTTCTATAACTGTGAGCTTGGTCTATTCGTCATCTTTCATTACAAATTATCAGATACATCTACGACAAGTGCTAGAGAACGACTTAGGGCGAATCAAGAAAGCCCGGCGGCAGGTGTGTGTGGCGATGAACCCGGATTCTTCTCTATTCTTGTAGAACAGAACAGAATCGGTAGGTCTGTGCCCGGACTAAATGGCACCACGCTGGATCGCGGAGTACGGCCTATTAAGCAAAAAATTGACATCCAGCTAGGATTTTAAGTAATATATATAAAAAATAATTTCGCACACTTTTTTGAAGTCGATTTAACACACTAAGCAGCAGTCGTAGGCTTAAAATGAATAATGAAAAATCTAATTTCTTATAACAAAACATAATACATATTTTCTGTGATGGAGATAGGGGATATTCCGGGTTAGGACATTTGCTGAAGCAGAACTCGTTTTCGGGAAAATGTACACGATTCGATGATATACGACTGCCCGCTTTGACCCACTGCTATTGCCAAATACCACTAAATAAATAAAACACGTAGCTCTTGGCATTTTCTATATAAATCGCTGGCAATAATAATTACAGGGCGATTTAGCGGCTTGAGTCGATACAGTCGTTCATGACCGACGTAAATATTTGCTCAGGTTTTCGATATAATACAGAGGGGACAAATCTTTTGATTGTTTTGTACTTTTGGGGTTTCATTAAAAGAGTTTTCATTAATTTTGTTTCGAATTGAGTGTCAACAGTTTTTCATTGGTAAAATTGTAATACCGTGTGGTTGTAAATTCATTGTTTTAAGATATTTTCTGATTAATATTTTCAACAATAGCTGTTGAGTAGTGTAGTTCATTTGGTAAAACATAGGATGGGTGGGGAGTGACTTCTAGAGGCAACACTATAAGTTTCTAGATCCTCGGGTGCATTCGATGATTTCCGGAATCTTTCGCGGGCAGAGCAAGCATAGAATATACAAAATCTTAAATAACCACAAATCAATAAATTACCACTGTACATTTTGATAACAATATAGAGTCCTTCAGGTGTTTAAGGTTAACTGTTAACTTTACATTTTATAATTAGTCACAAAATTCAATACTTTTTATGATCTATTGCAATTTTTGAGCTCTTCATGTTTGAGAAAGTTTTACCTGATATTGTATAAGTTTTTGCTAATAGTTTACTGTTAATTTAAATTCTGGTAACAACATATTATTTCTTAATTTTGTCTACTATAAGTTTCTATCTGCTAAGAGTAACTCGAACACCTTGGTTGAATTATGTACTGAGAACCCTAGCTCCCCAGGACTAATAAATTTATTCTACTTAATCCCTGCAGGACTAGAACTTTATCTTATTTTAAACTGCCAGGACTAGGGAATTTTATCCTACTTTTAAATTATAATTGCTTTTCATTGTCTGATTATTGGAATATTTGGAATATGCAAACTTTCCAATAATTGTGGTGTTATTCACAAGTAATTCTAAAAATGCCAACTAGAAATGCCACAACGATCATTCAGAAAACTTATTACTTATTTATAATTTTTAAGAATATTTACAGTAGGTATGGAAACCCATAAATCCCAGAAAACACAATGTCCTATATGCAACATGGAGTTTTCTGATATTTGAAAAATATTCATAACCATATGCACAATTCTGTTATGAAGTCACGTTATTTGTTTTCTTTCCTTAAAAAACGGTATAAGTTACAGTGAAGTAATTACAAGTTGTTTTTATACACTTTTTATATGGTTTAGTTTATACAACTGTCTCATAGTTTTGTAATAATATTTAAGATAAATAACTTCAAAAGGAAATTGTGTTGCTCATTTAAGATATACCTAAGTATTGTGATCTAAACTATGTATGTGTTCTAAAATGTTCGAGTTGCTTCATTATACTATTTATTGAGAACCCTCGTAAGTGCCATGCAGTTAATTCTTATAATTAAGAAGTAGGTAGAAAAATATAGCATTAAATATAATTTTTTTATTGAAATATATTGCAGGAGACTATTAAGTAACATTTTTTATACTATACCGAAAGTTTAAACTACATAAAAATATATTTAAATTCACAATGATATAGGTTTAGTCACATTTTACAGCTATTACTGTCAAATCTATTGTGGTGAATACCATTTTGTATCCTTGCATTTTATCCTACAGATAATTTATTTATATTATAGAGCCCCATTCATACATTTATGCAAGATTTTGCGTTTGGATAGAAGTTAATTTTTCAATACTCTTAGTGCTCTAGATATGGAACATTTACATCTCAATGTAACAAGGTGGCGTTTACCTAAAATAAAGATGTATTTGAAATCTAAGGGTTGGGTTTTAAAATATGAAAAAATACCTGCCTACTGTTTACATTTCATCTTAATAAGTACAACATAATTTTATTCAAAAATAAATTATTTGTTGACAATTGTACAGTCATTCATAACCTAACAAACACCACAAGACCAAACAACATTTTAAAATGTCAAAATCCGATATATAGAGGCCGGAAAGCAAGGAGTGCATCCGAGGATCTAGAAAGTTATAGTGTTGCCTGACTTCTAGGATTCCGAACATTCAATGAACGAAAATCATTTAAAATCGATCTAACATCGGCTAGTCTGCGACAGGCTATTTACTCCAAAACTACACAGTACACAGTTTGGTGACCCTATTCGGGGTATATAGTGTAAAAAAGAATTCTTATTTTGGGAGGGACTTCTCGGGAGAAATTTTACAAAAATCGGCAATTATAACATAAAATGAAATATGAAAAATTTAAATTGTTTCAAGCGCATTACGTAATATACCTATCAAATGAAACGGCTCGCTATGAGGAATACAAATATAGTTTTGTCATGTTTCCAAAATAATTTGTTTAAAACGTATTAACGAAAGTTTTCGAAAATCAACCTAGTTCTCCTTTATCTGCGAATCTAATGAGCCTAAAATTTTCAAAATTTAGAAATATGGGACTTTATTCCAACTTTACAGAAAAAATAAAGCAAAACTTTTAATATTGATTTTAGGGGGCAAATTATAAAATTAAATGGGAAATAAATTTGTTTCTCAACGGTGGCATGTTACAAGTCAAATGAACCTGCTCATTATGATGACTAAATATATTTTTTTTATATATTTTTAAATAATTTATTTAAAATATATTAATGAAACTATACAAAAATCAACCCTTTTCCCCTTTATCACGGAATATACTGAATTTAAAGTTTTTGGGAACATTGGGAATTTGGGGCTTCAATCAATCTTTAAAAAATAAAAATAAAAATCCTAATATTGATTTTGGGGGCAAATTGTGAAATAAAAATAATAAATAAATAAAAATATTTGAGTTGTGTGAGAGCGCGTTGTCTTGATGTAAATGATTTTTCTTTACGTAATCCAATCATTTCTCACATAATTTCACATGCAAAGGGGTTACAGTAGTAATCCAAGCCTAATATTTTACGACTTGTTTTCCAAGAATAAAATTCATTTTGCATTTCAAGAAACTGATGCTAATATCTTCTTGGTCAATTTCTGTTCCCTAACTCGCTTTAGCGCCAAGGTACTGGGCTTACGCCACTCCTTAGCCTTTTGTTTTATTTCACGATTATTATGGTAGACCTATGTCTAAGCTAATGATTAAATTACGTACAAAGTCCTGTTTATCTTTTCGAAAACGCCCAAAATATTGCTGAAAATTTCGTAATCTGCTACCGTCGGGAATCATCTTTAAGACTTTTGCCACTATCATATCATATTTAACAAAGGTAAAGAGAACTTACAGTTTGTGCGCCACACCTTTCGAAAATAGGAATTTTATCATTGCAGAATTGTCAGCTTTTTCCAGTGTGATAAAATATTTTGACAAGTCAACGTTAATCAGCTGTGGATACCTACATGAAACGTGTCCATAAATTAAGAAGTTATACCATTTCAGAAAAATGAAACGACGAACCTAATAGCGCTCTTTCTTACCGAATGAAAAAACTTATTGGTATTCTACTTCACAATAGAATTTTGAGAGGTACACTTGAGATATTTCATAAAAAGAGCGGCAGTCATTTGAGACGGAACGATTGAAGCGAAAGCTTCTTCCGAAATATACTTTCCTTTTCTCGTTATCTCACTGTCTCTATTTTTAGTTATTCGTGTCACTCTTAGTAATGGATATAAATATCAGGTGAATTAAAATAATTGTCACTATTTTGTTACCACTCAAGAATTAATCGTAATTTAATTCTTAAGTTACATATACCTGTAAAAAAATATATGTTTATATATTGAGTAAGTGTTCGTAAATAGTTTTGTTCATCTGAATAAGTATTTGAAGACAATATGTCAAAGAAAACATTAGCAAAAATTTTTTTAAGTTCTTATTCTATGTAATATTAAAATAAGTCTTACTCATTTTACGCCAATTGAAAATAGTACATAAAATTAATTAATAATGATATAATATTAAAAAAAGTACAATTGTTCTCGGTTTCGTACCAGAGATCTTTGGATTAACAGCCGTGCGCTTTAGACGCTAGGTCACTTGTCTTTGGTGGAAGTAAAAGCTCCGGATGTATATAATACATCAGGCCCTCTATTGAGTACTTTGCTTATGACGATAATAAAACGATGTAAACAAGGGACATGTTTTGCTTAATGTGTATCCTTCTATGAGTCTATATTTGTTGATAATATAAAAGTTTAATGCCCAGTTGCCTTTTTGTGTGGTATTATTTTTAATTTCTGACGTATGAGACTTATCACAAAGAGAGAGTTGGAGTGTTTATTGGAACGGAAAGCAAATTTTGTGCAGGTATTCTATATTACTTGGATGTTATATTAGTTAATTTCCTATTTGTTATTAATTTTAAATAAAATTATTATTCAGAAGTCTTAATGTAATATGTCAAGTCTCTAATTTAATCTATTGTAAAGAGAGAATTGGAGTTTTTATTAGAAAGAACAGCTACTGTTGTGCAGGTATTGTATATTAGTTTATTTTCTATATATTATTGATTTTCTATGAAAGAAGAGACTCTAAATTGGATGGGCCTTTCGAGATCGAGCCTGTGTGTAGTGTAGGTTTTGGTCGGTCGGGTTAGGTCGAATCAACTGAAATTTAAAGTTATGCATTTCATTCCCTTGCTTGTCTATTTTCATATGTGTAAGTGTCGGCCTCCGTTAAGAAGCTTTCGCTTCAACAAAGGTCGATTGTTTCAGATTTATCTAACTGCAGGACAAGATTGCGTAATTAAATGAATTATATATTTAATGTCTTCGCAAAGTCAAAGGAAGCTCCCAGTCGTAAACTTCCTCCATAATTTAGTCGCCGTTCATGACGGTAAAACCACTCTAATGAGATATATCACAATACGATAAGTTCCGAAATCGCATTTTAAGGCTGCAATCTTTCCTCCTGTATTGACTTTGCATTCGCTCGTCTTAAACTCAAAATTTATTTAGTCGAGCTATTACGCTGGTGTCTCTCGAATAGATAATTCTGGTCTTGGTGAAAAATTACTGTGGACGCGATAATGCCAACGCTATTAATAATAACTTTAGAGGCGTGAATGTATTCAGGAGACGTCTCTGGATAAAAAGAATGGTGCTTCTCATAAAGCACGAGTGTTCTAAATGAACTCTAGGAAAAGTTAAGATAGGTTTTCTGTCGAGAAGGAATTTACGAAACTAACATGCAAATGAGCAATTTATAAAATTAGGAAGTATCAGGAGACGTTAAAGTAATTGCTTTATGCTGGATTTTATAGAAAATGTAATCTCCTTATAAGTTATTAAATAGTAGTATAATAAATTTAAAGTGATTTTAATATATGTCATAAAAATGAGAAGAAAGCTTTCAGTTTTAACTCACAGTTTATTTTATGTATTTTCGTGGTTTGATGAAATCTCTGTGATTCAATTGTAAAATATATTTGAAATAAAGAACATTATTAATAGACGTAATACCCGACTGCATAAGACTAACTAAAAAGTGAAAAGCAAGTACTAGTAACTAGATAAAGTTGCGAAATGTAGAATGAATCATTAAATATTTTCCTGTCTATACCTACCTAAGTGAATAATAAAACAGTAATTGTACTGAATCACTATTTAGTTGATTATTTTATGCTGTCGGTTTTTTATTTTATAAAGATTTTTAATTAATTTCGACGTTAATTTTTGCTTAATGTTGGTTTGCCTACTGAGGCACGTAGGTAATAATAAATTATAAATTACATAGTCGAGGTTGGTTTTTATTACTTTATGAATTTTCGAAAATTGTCGTTCCTAATTATTTATGTCATACGATTTTTTTTTCTTGTTTTCCTTAATTTTGACAGTAGTTATGACAACGACTCGAAACGAAATTTTGTAGAAATTAATCCAGCTATATTACTGATTTGTACTCCGAACGAATTAGATCAAATTCAGCGATTTTCGGGGAAATAGGGATTAGATTTGTTTTTTGTTGGAATGGGTTTTAGACAATATCTATATATAAATAGGCAAAGACAAAACGATTAGGTACCATTTTTTCCTCTGTCTATCAATCGATGTTCTTCATTTTTGTTTTGTTAAGTAGCTACTGACGACCTTCAGTGCAGAATGCTAATATTAATTTAGAATATTGGTTCATTCATTATATAAAATATAATAAAAATTCATTATTTACGTCCATACTGTCAACGCCAAACAACTGACAGTGCCGCCGCCTCCAGACGGTCAAAACATTGAGTAATTATATATGGAGAGAATTATATTCTTAGAGCATGCACTTCTGGAAGTGGCATACAAGCGTTGTTAGTGTTTACTGGTAAAATAGTCAATGTAGTAGATCAGTATTGATTTTTCGGACGCGTTGCAGTAACATATTAAATATTCTGTTTTTAATGTGAATTTAATTATTTGATTAATATATTATTATCACAGCCTTCCCGAAGGTGTTGTGTAAAAAATTGTCAGACAGCGGACAATAGAGAATGTATTAAATATTTAAGTTCTCCTATGTTGGTCCTCTCTTTTCTTTAATATTCCTGTTAAGTTGATTGAACCCGCAAATAATGAAAACTTTTAGGTTGCAAAGAACAATCTTCCAATTATTATAACCAATATTTTGCCAGGATCGGATCTAGTCAAAAATTTTGGGGGTCATTCATTTGACAGAAATATTCCGAATACCGATATTTGATTACATTTTTATTTTTTTTATTGCAATAGATTTGTTAATATGAGTGAACAATTTGGTAATTACATCTACTTCTCCGATTTCTCCACAACTCTGTTTCTTATAAAAATAAACTTTTTACAATTTCATGAAATAGGGTCGAATTTCGACCACTGGGCGACCACTAGTCTATATAAATGCATCTATATGCCCTACGCCAAAAATTTGGAAAATTTTTCATATATAATTTGGTTTAAAAATCGACATTGTTTTTGTTTTTTTTTTAATATTCGTTGCTATCGGCTACAGAAAAATATTCTTAACGAAAGTTTGTTCCATACAATTTTTTGAACAGTTGATGCCATTAGATTTTTGAAAACTGGGTTCTTTTCGAAGACATGTAAATTTTTTTAAATTAAAATTTGATATAGAAAATTTATCGCATTTTTTTTTCTAATTGTGAACAAAAAACATTTTCTTTAAAGCAGTTAATCCTTCTGAGAATGGATCTGTATAATAGCACTTCCAGAGCAGTAATTAGTTTTTGCCTTAAGAACATTTGCAAATTGTAATCACTGACAATTCTGAAATAATGAATGAAACTGTTTGATTTTTTTTATTTTCCAGATTTTACAGAAAGAGAATATATTGAAAACTTACCACATAACTGAAACTTGTAGATAGTGTTTCTATTTTTGAAATAAAAAAAACGCTTAAATATAAAAAATCTTCATATGCTCAAATAAAATATAAAACATTTGGATCTGTTATTTCGCATTCGGCAGCTTTTGCAATTTTGTTTTTTTTAATGGACAAATTACTTGTTGCTGTCGTCTACAGTCAGGAGAAGACAAAATTTGAGTAAATCTTCTGCATCTAATATTTAATTGAACATGTTCACATATTTTCTAAATTTTTCTACTATATGAGAAAATCTTAACATTGTCCAAAATCGCATGCATGCACTAGCTAATTTCCCATTTTCCCCCTGAATCTTACTAATGTAAAAACACAGTTTTAGAGCCTAACACCAAACCTTTAGTTAGGCACTCAACGCCGTTTCAGCATCTCTAGTTGTCATCATCAAGGGGTAAACCAAACTGTATGGTTTACTCCTTGATGATGAAGTTAGAGCTAAATTAATTAATTAATTGTATGTCTAAATTATGTTATTTTATTAAAACTGCATTCACTTCTTATTTGTAAGACTAGAGATGTTACAAAAATGCAATAATATATAAAATCAAAGTGCCAAAGACATTCAGAAATGTGCATAACAATCAATGCAACAAAAATGCTATTATGTGGTACAATAATTGTCTCGTTGGTAATTTATTAATTTACGTTAAGAAATTTTGAAAGTGTGTACTTACATTACAAATTTGTTGTAAGTAAACTTACTTAACGACGGGTGACGGTAAAATCACGAAGAAATTCAAAATTTCTATTTACTGTTTACTTTCTCTACAAATGAGACTATAATAACCTATTTGTTTCCTGAAGGATAGTTGTGGCATATTAATTTTAAATTTTAGACTTGTGCCTTTCTTTCATAGTTTCTTTGCAATGGACAACGAGGTTTGACCAAGACCCGCACCGTTTGGCAGTAATTTCGAGTATTGTGGTGTTATTTCCCAAAAAGTGTTTAAACATTATAATAATCTTTTATTACCAGTTTTACCGAACATAGAAATAATTGTGAAAGAATTTAAAATGTGCATGAATTTTTTTTCTTGTGACTGTAGAAAATTTATTCCTAAAATTGGAGCAGCTATCTCAGTGACATTCGACTTTAATAAATTTATTATTTTACACTGATGGTGATCGATAATATATAGGTAATAATAAATAAAATACAGAAAATTTATTTAAGAATTTTGTTCTGATTTATCTGCTATCGGACCCGATACTAAAGCAAAAAATTCACACTTCAATTTTTTTGGATACATCATCCGTTTTATTATCTATTTCCCCATAAAATATAGCCTATGTGACCCGACCATACATAAATACAAACATACACAGACTACTAAAAATATCACCCTTTCTTCAGCCTTTGCCTTAGTTAGGTAATAACATGAATTTCGGATTTTCGAAAACACCCACGGTCTTAAGTCATTGAAAAGTTATGGAACCAAATCCGAAACCTTGTTAATAGAATAGAATACAGTTTAAAGTATTCAAATCAGTTACACGTTGTCGATTTTCGGTAAACATAATGGATACTATTTTTGTTGGCGGTAAGAAAAAACAGTTATTGTACATTTTTTTTACAATATATAACCAGATTTTTGTCCTATTTATAGTTATTGCAAATCTAAATTATTACTATCTAATTTTTCATATTTTTTTTCAGGTAAGCTTTATACAATAGATTTTATGGTCATTTGAAAAAACCGTCAATGTTCTGAATTCTTCTAAATAGGTAAGTTATAACAAAATAAATTTGAATAGGATTAATCAATTAATTATTCATATCAAGCAGCAAACGAGCGCACCTGGTGATAATTTGTGTTCAAAGTATACGAAAACGGCCAATTTTTCACTTGTTCCTTAATAACTGCCGAAAGGCGCAGTGGAAGTTTACTGAAAGCACTTCATTAGTTCTTGTGTGAAAATAAAGATAAGATTAGAAAGAACTTGGCAAACGAGGTTTGTTACGTTTTTGTAAGAAACGGTTAGTGTTTACAGCATTTTTTACGCTGAAACAATAAATTTTCTTATTTAGCGGATGTCGCAAAAAGGATAAAAAAACTAAATGAAGTTATGACGTCAATTTAACTTTCTGAAATGTTTGATAAAACTTTTTTTTGAGATTGTAGTCGTTCGTTGGGAAGTTGTGTCATTGTTTTAAAACATTTAGTGAAGACAGGACAAATTATAGATAAGTTTTTGTATTTTTTGAAAGTGTCGTTTATTTATTATTACTACTAAAAAAGTTGATGTTTTTTATACAAAAAACTAATTCTGAAATTTGTGTAAAAATTTGGAAACCTTTAAATTTACATGAAGGCGGTCCCAATGAATGCCTAATATAAAATTTGTTAATCGTACTACACCATAGGTTTATTCTTGGTTGAAAGTTTTTCGTGTTCTAGAAATTCTCTTCTATTGCTGAAAGCAGGGGACATCGAAGAACCCATGCTCATGACAAAACCTTGTTGTTAGTAAATTTTGGCATAAAACTTCAAAACTCAACCATATTACACAAAGAACACAACTTTAATTTTATTAAATGAAAGCGGTTCCATTGCTACTATTAATACTAAGTTCATAATGTTTTTCTGCGGTTTTCAGTTATGATTTTAATAGGGTCTCTATCTTATAACAAAGTTGCACCTAGGAACGTCATATAAAATTCTGAAGCTAATTCTTTCAAATTCTTAGAGCATTATTATTATATATTTGAATTCTGTGCAGTACTAAATAGTAGTAAATTTTTCTTAATTACTCCAGTTCATATATTCATTTTATTTGCAAACTGTAAATTTCCATATAATTGAGGAAAATATAATTCCAATTTTTCAATTTTTTCTTTGTCTTAATTGCAATTGTTGGCGGGGTTCGATTTAGACCCAGAAACGTTTAAAAGTTTCGAAATATACAGGTTTTTTCTCAAGTGTGGTTTTATTCCCAATAAAAAATCATATACAGATAGGATTGAATATACTTCAAAATCGGTATTTTTGTAAATTAAATCGGAAAATAAAGTATTTGGCCTGTATTAACGCCGTGCTATGATCAACTGGTCGGAGATACAAGAAAATATTGCCAGCGACTCCATATACCTAAAACGTATTTGATATAATATCTCAAACGCAGAATGGGATAGAGACTAAAACTCTTTGTCTCAAATGTGTTTAAAAGAGATAACTCTTTTTGCAAAAATTTAGTACTCCTTTGTGGCCCAAATGGCCATTATCTTTAGAGAAAGTTACTATTTCGAATTAGTAGTACGCTGTGACACAAGTTACATATCTATTTTTTGGATGTTAATAATTGTCTAACTTCTTAGAGCGGCTTTAAAATGTTCAAATTGAATCCCAACAAATTTGAAAACTATTACAAATCACTTTTCGAGGGTATTTTACTTTTTATCCAACACATTTCTTTCTTTATGTACAAAAACTTCTGCCTTTTGTCTTGGAATTTCTCACAAATCATCCGCTGTTCGGAAGATGGTTATAAAATTGTTCAACAATTCTCTCATAACTAACTAAACCTGCAATTGTTATTTAAAAGGCTAATTAAACTTTCTATTATTATTTATAAATATTTACTGAATTATTACCTAACTAGGCTATCTTAGGCTTAGGCCTCACACGTCCGTCCTCCGCGAAGACGACCATCAACCTTGAAAACTATTAGGATTCAATCTACCTGTGAAAAGAGCAAATTTTAACGCTTGTTAGGTGGTATATAACTTAAAAACCTCCAATGATTGAACTATTGCGTATGCTTTCTTTCTTTGGGCAGATTTTTATTTTATTACTTTTTATTGCACCATCAATCCTTTTGGCCTGATCGTTACTGAAATGTTCTACTAGAAAAAGAACACAAAACCATCGATCCATTGTATCGAGTCCGGCTTTTGAAGTTACCGTCCTTTGATGGATAAGACTGACGGATGGAAAAACACCTAAATGAATAATTATGAATATCCAACGAAACCAAAAAGGATACAAATTGGTCGATAATATCTTTCATCCTTGCAAACTGTTTTGGGTAGTTAAAGGAATAGAATGAATATATCCATTCATAAAAAACACGTTTTAATGAAGGGTACGAACCCAAAGTGGGTGGTCATCTTTTGCGACGACGGACGTCTAAAGACATGTGAGACACCAGTATTAGACACAAGACTATTTGTGTGTTAGATACAACATAAATATTAAGTGTTAAACGTGACAAAAACATGAAAAATGTCAAAATATTCAAATGAACGGTAAATCGTATTATCAATTAAACATCTGAATTTTTTTGCAAAAATACCCTTAAATTATTCTAAGTTCTCTAGTATACAGGCACTAAAGATCTATTTCATTTTCTTCCTTAATTAAACTACACAAAAACAACCACCCCATAGTGTCATATTTCTCAGCCCCAGCCTCTGAAATTTCCAAGTTACAATACACCAAATTTTATCATCAAGAATTCTATTGATCTGGTGTCAAAGATCCAAAAAATCGCTCTTCCCAATAATGCCAAACTCCTCTCAGTCGATGTGGTCAATCTATTTCTCAGCATACCGCCTGATGAATGTATCAATCATAAAGGTAATAGACAAGAATAATATCAATCCTATAATTAAAAATGAAATAGTTTCCCTTCTACCTTTGTGTCTCAACCAAAATTACTTCCAATTTATCAACAATATCCACAACATTACCCAAGGCCTAACTATGGGCAACTCTTTAAGTTCTTCTTCTATCTGAAATATTTTTGGACCATTTAGAAACGCTAATATTTTGAAACATGATCTCAGTAACAAAATCCTGTATTGGTAACGATACGTTGATGATATCATTGCTTGTTTCACGGGTACACATCGACAACTACAGTTACTACACAACTATTTAAACTAACTACACCCCAACATAAAATTCACACTTGAAACAGAAGCAGATAACACACTAAATTTCCTAGACCTAACAATTAAAACACAAAACAACAAACACATTTTCGCCATTATCATAAACCATCACACTCTGACCTTATCATCCACAAAAGTTCACACCACCCCATACAACATAAACTTGCTGCATACACTGTATGTTACACAGACTCGTGACAATACTACTCAACAAAACCGACTTCGATAATGAATTTGAAAGAATCAAACTTATACCTGTCAACAATGGATACACCACTCAACTTATTGACAACTTATTAAATAGAAAATTAATGAAAACTGCTATAAAAGAAGTACGTCATACTGACCCCAATCCCATACCTAAATTATACCATACTCTCACATTCAATGGAACCCCCTCACAAAAAAAATTTCTACAGAATAGGAACATACATACCTTCTCAACAAACAACAATTTATCTAGACATATAAAAAATAACAAAGACAAGACTGATAAAAATTCTAACTCGGGTGTCTATAGGTTGAACTGTGGGAGTTGCCGCAACTTCTATATTGGTCACACTGGAAAATCTTTCAATTCAAGATGGCGCGAACACACTAAAGCTTTTGAAAATCAATAACACAATAAATCTACATATACAGACCACTTATTAAAAGAAAACCATATACCTCAAAATACATTGGAAATTTTACATCTACAAAACAAAAGTAGAAAATTATATCTTCTTGATTCCCTGGAAATCAACAAAAACAAAAATTCTGGGAATATCTTCAATGATCAAACTGATACTAATTCGTCTGCCTTAATCTCAGAATCCGTTTCTAAATAATATTATATTATATCCATAACTGTTGTCAACAATGTTTCATAAATGTATACCAAACCCAGCCCACTTCCTCTCAAATTCCCAACAATTAAGGTGACACCTTATTTTATTACGCTACCTTTAGTTTCTTTGTTGTTATGTTTGTTGTTAGAAAATAATTTTAGCATTTTGTATTTACAATTTCTGAAGAAGCCAAACGTGGCCAAACATATGGCAAATTAAAATAAATAAATAATGAAAATTTAACCAAGTGTTTCGTGTTTTTAAGTAATCTTCGACATTAATATAATCTAAATGATACAGTATTCTATCAAGAATAAGTAGACTTAGATCTGACATATGCTTAAAAACTTCAAATAAATCGCCTATATTTTCACCTTATAAATTAAATTTTCGTAGATTTCCAGATGGAAATTTGTCACTAATCGCCTTTAAAAATAACAATAACCTTCAAAACTTTAATTGAGTGATATAGAAAAGGTTTGGTTTGACTTGAAAGTTTCGTCGTTACTGGTTAATGCGCTAAGTCACAATTTACTAGGCAAATAAAATAACTAAATGCAAGATTAAGTAAATACCAAAGTTAACAAAATTAGAAAAGGTTTGAAAAATATAGATTTATTACTAATCTTCGCTACCTATTAATAATAATTAGAGTAACCTATCACATTAATTTAGACCGTTATTATATCAGAGCTCATATATTCGAACAATATAGATTGCCAACAATATATACATACATTTTCAAACAGAATATAAGTATTCAATTATTCTGTAATACTCGTATATTAAGTATAAATTGATGGCAGACAAAAAACGTAGCCATGTAATATAATTATAATTTCTTAGCAATACTTTACATTTGATTTAAAATAAATTACGCCAGACCGAATAAAAAGTAAAATAAAACCGGGAGCACGTATTTAAAATAATGAGAGGTTATCGCGTCGTCCGTGAAATATTAGCTGAAGGTTCAGGGGTTCAGATAGGTAACATAGATGTTTCCCAGTTCTTAATGGAATCACAAATTTAGTGTTCTACTTAGAATATCAATGAGCTCCAAAGAATAATTAAGTTTCGGGTATTTTCGTCAGTCCTTAGATTCCGTATGGGAGCTCTACAAACGAACCAGTAAATTGTTAGTTTGTCTTGAATTAAGATGGGATAAACCGTTCTTAAGGTAACTTTGTTCATTATAAGTTTAGTCAAAACCTATATGTAGCATATCACAAAATTTAATCAACCCCGAAAGTCATTCACATTTTGTTTAGAAATGTTTAGTTATACTTATTCTTTGCGTAACCATAATACGTTTTAAAACTGGACTGAAGCCTGCTGGATCGCTGATTGCTTCCATTAATGAAATACTTTTTTTTCCAATTCATCGCCTGGAACATTTCTTGTTGGGCTGCTTACTGCCTTTATTAATTATTTACAATATTTACAATTCATTACATGTAGTTGATAACGGATCCCTTCTGGGATCGATGGTAAGACGACGTTTCGGCAGTCACATCTGCCCTCATCAAAGCTGTTCGCATAATTCTCGTATGCGTCTGCTTATGCTTATTCGAATATTCCAGTAACTAGAAGAACATGGTCATCACCACCTGTTTGCTTATTATCTGTCTACTATAGTTTGTATAGCTGATTTCATTTCGTCCTATTTAACTATTTCGTCGGACTGTTGATGCAACAGCATTTAGGGCACCACGGTATATAATATAATTTAGACACAAAGATCCTTGTCATACTTTACTAACTTTTCAAGTTTCGGAGGTACCAAGTATGCCATTATGTACCCGTACTATTCGTCGTTATCACTAGTTGCCTTTCTATCGGTACTTTCTCAGAAGCATTCTGGACTCAAAGGAAATCCTATTGAACTCAGGATGATCCGTTAATTCAATTTTTTTCTCATTCAGGTTTATCTCTACCGACCTTCGTTCTCCTTTGTCACAAATACTGCGAGCTCTAAGACTTGCATCTCAACGGCTTTGCACTGTTTAGTACACTAATCCTCATTTTCAGTGGCTGTATTTTTTCTGAATGAAATGCCTTCTCAGTTTACCGTGTCTGCAATGTTGGCATTGTTAGTTGGAACAATGTTGGACCAAAGTGATCTTGCTGCAACTTTATCTAGTGTAGGTGTGACAGCCTAACACCGCTTTAATATATCATTTTGCTTTAGTAGGTATGGTAGCATTTTTCTGTGTGGAATCCGGTTCACCTTTTCATGCTGGAACTCAGTAAACATGACTTTCATCTGAGTTTTTCCTTATTCTGTTTGTGCATTGGCGTTTTCTTTCCTCACTTCTTTTCTGTAAGAGTTATGCGTTTGAAATTTGTAAGTTCAACAAAATATGGCAGTGGCAATTTTCCCAATATTTGGACAATTTACCAAAATGACATTAAAACTTGTAGGTTCATATAACTTTGTTATTTAAGGGTGTTCAAATTTAATTATAAGTATCCCCAAAGTTAAAATAAAACTTTCTTATCCAATTAGCCAAAGAATAAAATCGTGTGATATTTTGTTACCATAAAACGCTAATCTTAAGAGAACAGACAACTAATTTCAAATTCACCATCCAAATGTGTTAGCCATAAATACTGTTTAGAATACGTGTTTAATGGAATCCGTTACACATTTTATAGATTCCGTTGTTGTCGCTACATCCCAGTGGACAAATATTAAAGTTTCCCTACTTGAATATGTAGGTTTATAGTGGCCAATAAAATTGTTTATTGGTAGCATATTCCCTCAGCAATACATTTTCCAGTTACAGTAACTTTGTTACATACCAGTTGAAGATTGAAACAAGTCGAAAACGTATTATGTGGAATTTTATGTATTGTCAGGGATTTTAGATGTAGGTTATAGTAAGAGGGTCTTCAGATAAATGTAATATGATCACCAGTAGCACATTTTTCGGACTGTTCTTAAAACCGTAGTACAAGGATCATTAAGTAAATCATCAAGGATCTGAAGAGTTCTATTGAAGGTAGTGTACATACTCATTGTTTCTTTCATATAATTGAAGGTAAATTAACTGGAAATTTAGAAAAGGAAAAAGTTGTAGAATGTTGTTAGTAAAAAATGAAACGGAATTTATTACATAGCTGTTAATAATTGATAATAATTAGATTTACTGAAATGACTGAATTATGCAGAAATGAAAGCTATGCAATCGCTCTCATTTAGCAGAAATAAGGTAGATTCTATAAATGTCGGTTTTGTGTTATGTTCTGCTTTATATAATATAGGTGAATTATATATAGGGTATGTCATGTGACAGTGGCCAATATCAACTTTCTTATTTTAAATGCAAACCCCTGTGTATTATTTATTTTTTGGATTGTCCAGCAAATTCTAGACATAGGTCATATACAATGTCCTACACTTATCTTCAGCTGTTTCGGAAATAGTAAGTGTTTTCAGGTTTATTACAAAAATTAACATTAAAAAAATAAAATTATTTTATTTCACAAATTCGCTAAAAACCTAATAAGTAATACTAATTATTTCTTAATAATGTAAAAAAAAACAAAAAAACTATTAATGTTAATGTAGGAAATGTTTGCCCAGAACGTCTTGGCAACATTCTTCTAACGTTACTCAACATCTCATGCGTGACTGATCTAATCGCAAGCATGATGTGTATTTTTAGGTAATCTAAGTTGAGGGGTTTAGTTTTGTATACAGTACATTTGACATATCCCCACAAACAGTAGTCCAATGGCGTCAAATCAGGAGATAATGCTGGCCATTCTATTGATCCGCGCCTCTCAATCCACCGATTTTAAAAAAAATTGGTTCAGGTACTGCCGGACATTGATTTCGTAATGGGGTGGTGCTCCATCTTGCTGAAACCATATTGTATTGGCAGGAACTTGTGGGTTTACTGGATCAGGATATAAGTTTGTCAAAGTTGGCACCACATTATTTTGGGGCAGTTCCAAATATTTATCTCCATTCAAGTTGCCATCAATGAAAAATGATATGATTTCCAACAATTCCTGCCCAAACATTAACATTTTCCCTGACAAATATTGCGTATGTTTCTCTGACATCCAGTGAGGACTCTCATTAGACCAATAGCGGCAATTTTGACGATTAACATGAGAGTGAAGTGTAATGTGCTCTCATCAGAAAACAATCATCTTCTAATTGGATCAAATTGTTTTCTAACCTTACCATCATTTGTTCACAGAAATACGTCCTCCTATCGAAATAGTCTTCCATGAGCTCCTGAGTTTTATGAAGATGCATTTTACTTTCCTTTAATACCCACTCGAAAAATTGATGTGTGGCTAACGTTGAACAGTGGGTTTTTTCGACCAGAATTATGTGGGTTTTCTTGAAACTCAATCATAATATCCAATTTTGTATTATCACTTAGAGCATTGGCAACTACTTTTTTATGTCTTACATGACCAATTTCGTGAAACTGGTTTTGCTCATTGCTCTTTGGGATACAGGCGGCCAATTTGTAAAATTTTCGTGAAATAAGCATGAAACTTCCATTTGTGTCCGTGTGTTATCTCCCCATAACCAATCATTTATAGAAATGGTTATTTTGTGCATTTGTGTTAAATGAACCATTTTTCTGATATTATTACATACAGTTAATGAAATTCAAACGACAGTAGCACTGACACTGATCACCACTGTCATGCCGGCAGACAACAAGATGCTAAGGCTGTGAGTTTTAACGAAAATATGAAATGAAAAAATGCGCATTTAAAAATACAAAATGGACGTGTCCAACCGTTTTTCTCTACAAGCCCTCCTTTATACGTTATCGAATTTATTCCATTTGGCTGTTCCACACTGTATTATTTTATATTCGATAATTGACATTTCTTAGGTTGTGTTAAGTTTTTCTTTTTATTAATATCTGAAGAGCTGGTCTTTGTTGTTCATTGTTTTGGATGCTTTGAGGATAGAATTGAGTCGGAGTAGGTTTTCCGTAACCCTCGGTTGGAGATTTTGTTTTTATCATTAAAATATCTAAAAAAGTTTGTTTGTTATTTTCTTCAATGACTCCGTAGGATTGTTATGGAGAATCCCTGTCGGCTAGTTTTTGTGAAACTATGGTATTTTATAATACTTTGCGCGTATATTAAAAGTATCGCAACCCTCAAATCGAATATTGTTTTCCTTTCCGTTGGATAACAGCTGAATATCGTTAGTCAATCTGCATCACTTAAATATTAGTGATCTCTTAATGTAATGTTCTCTCTTAAATATAGAACGTTATAATAAAACACCTACAACCACTTGTATCATTATGGCGATCCTATTGACCAGTTAACAACGTCTTGACGTCTTGGCTAGATCTTTCCTAACCTCAAATAATTTTTTGTTTACAATTTTGTACTTGATCCATATCTAGTGAAGTATAATAACGCTATATGGTTAAGCATTTTTTGTTTGTAACGTGTCATACGCGCTTCAATAGAAATTTGTACAAAATTTAACATAATTAATGTTTCTGTCAACTGAAATCTTAATGGTGCAAGACGCCTCTCCTCCACACCACCATTGAATTAAATTTCGCCTTTGAGGCATTAAATAAAAATAAGAATCTATATATAAATAGGCAAAGACAAAACGGTTAGGTACTATTTTCTCCTCTGTCTCTCAACCGATTTTCCTCATTTTTGTTTTGTTTAGTAGCTACTGACGACCTTCAGTGCAGAATGCTAGTATTAATTTATAATATTAGTTCATTCATTAAATAAAATATAATAAAAATTCATTATTTACGCTCATAATGTCAACGCCAAACAACTGAATGTGCCGCCGCCGCCAGACTCAAAACATTGAGTACTTATGTATAGAGAGACCAATGCTGTTATATACTTAGAGCATGTACTTCTGAAAGTGGCATGCAAGCGTTGTTATTGGCTGTTTTCCAATTACCCGAGCACAATGTGATTTTGTGCCGCACAGTGCGGCAAATTTAGGACGTTAATTGGAACATGGTTTTTTTAAAACCAACCGGTAGAGTACACTGATCACCATAAGGTTATCAATTCACGTTTATGTGTATGTAAATTATTTACAGAATAATTCAATTCCAATTATTAGAGCCCAAAGTGTTTTTCTGTCGCCCTGTACCGTAATTTTCGGGCGTTATTTCGAACATACTTCATGTTTTATGATAAAGTTTTATGTTTACTTGGTAAACCTACATAAAACATCCCAAAGGCACATTTATTTCTTGTGCTTATTTGTGCGAGCCAGTGCTGTAATTGGAACACTAGCACTGTGCCGCACTGTGCTCAATTGTGCGCTAATTGGAAAACAGCGATTGTTTGGTGGTAAAGTAATCGTTGTATATTATAATTATCCAGGGCGATTCCAGATATGTTAGAAATCATTTTTTTCCTGGGTGGCACATAAGCGGTTGCATATATAGGGTGTTTAAAATATAGAGTAGAGTGCAATTATAACTAATAAAATAATAATATAGAGAAGCCCATTAGCTTTTGAATTTACAGGGTTCTTGGAACAGAAGGTGCAGTAGAATAACAGTTATACAGGGTGGTGCAAAAAATATTATACAGAGATGCATATACAGGGTGGCGGAAATGGAAATGCAACATTTCGGACCCATAAGCAGTTGTATATATAGGGAAGATGAAATATATGGTGAGAAGAATTATAGATATACAGGATGATGATAAAAAATGTTAGAAAAGGAAATGATTTATATAGTAGCCCACGAAGAATTCCATATATATGATGATAGAAATATAAAAACAAACAAAGAACAAACAAAAAAAGTAAATACAGTGGCTCATAGGCAGTGTCATATACAGAATGGTTTACCGGGTGGTTCAAAAATGTTAAAAAATATTATGCGTGGTCCATGAGCAGTTGCATATACAGGGTGGTGGAAATATATAATGAGATGGAATTATTATAATGAGGATTTTAATAAATGTTAAAGAATTGAGTGCAATTATACCTATACAGGGAGGTTAGAAAAAATAAATATGGAGGGTAACGGTTGAATTGTAATATTAAATTAAGAGTTACGAATTTGAATACAAATAAAGTCCTATGAAATATATCTGAAACAAACTTGAATTTCTTTACTTATTTGTAGAAGCGAGATGTAAGACCGACATCTAGGATTTTCGAGGAAACTATTACACAGAGGTTCCGAATCTGGATCCGTTCCGTGTAATTGCTGTTCTCCCTAAAGTCCTAGGATAGAATGTCACGATAAAATTTTCAGGTTAACCTGCCAGAGATATTGACACAATTGGTCGAATTTCGACCACTGGGCGACAGCTAGTATTATTTAAATGATTAGTGATAGGTACACTTATTTTGAAGGTCAATCATAACGTTACTTACTGTGGAAAAATAAATTCAAGTCCCTTCCTAGTAATATATAAAATAAATCACATATGGGGTTGCAGACAAGGCAGCAGCATATATACTTGTAACATCAATCAAATATATTTAACTAAAATTTTGGCATGTAATCTCGTCTTGGCAGTTTTCAGTTGTGAATATTTTCCACTTCACTCTTTGTTCCGGGGTTTACTATGACCGTGTTTTATGATATTGTTTTCACGATTGACTTTATCTACTCTTACACAAAATAACTTCCACATCTGCCGTCTTGCTGAACTTGCGGGAGATATGGTTATGCTATTGTATATTTATCGTGACTTATTAACCTGAAGGCAACTACGTAGTCCTTGAACAATAACAGTTTCCAATATGTAGGTACTGTCGTTATTCATAATATTGGTCAACAAAAATTTAGTGTTTATACATAACAGGCAAACTTTTAACTGATTATATTGGGAATAAATTTGATATTGTATACTCAGAGGAGTATAGGAAAGTATCCTTTTGAACGGTGTTACACAAATAATTATCAGATACGCCGACGACATCATGGTGATAACATATAATTTGGAAGCCTTTCAATGCTAATGGGCAGATTTCGCATTATAGCCTACAATATGGACTTATCATCATGTCCAAAAAATAAAACAGACTATAATCAGCGAAGCTCAACTCCACATCAGCTTAACTCGAATAGAACGCATGAAGTAGTATTGTTACCCTGGACCTGTTATCTACGAGCAATGGGACCGTGCAAAAGAAATAAAATTCCTTTTTACGACCGCTGGAACAATATTAAAAATAGCGAATACTTCAAACGCAACAATGTGTATCCTTTTTACAGTACTGCTTAGAATCTTGATTAGTGACAAACGTCACTACTGAAAGACTTAAAAATCATTTGATATGTGGCTGTATAGGGCTCCGATTCTTGAAACCATTCGACGAGGACGTATGTCCTATGAAAACTGACATAAATGAAGTTTAATATATGGGTTAAACTTCATTTATGATAATTTTTGATGCGACTTCAGCCGATTATTTCGAGCTGCCTCGAACAAGATCATAATTGCCAACATGATAGGCACTGACGACGAAGAAGAAGACTACAATAATTTACATTAGAATTGATTTACGTATTTACAAACAAAAATTAGATTGTATGTAAGTTATAATATTAATATGAATATTGCCATGCAATGTGCATATGGATTTTGTTTCAGGCATATTATGGCTCCCTTTTTCTGTTTTGCAGACGGCTTCATGGAATCTTTTACCATATTGATCGCTAACGCTTTCCAAATTTTTAAGACAAAGGAAGAACAAATGAGACTTTAGAATAGCGTTATAAGTGGCTAAAAGCTCTTAAATTATCTTTTTATAGTCATCGCGAACAGCATTAATTTCCGAGCTGATTTTTGTTTCAGATCGCTAGTTTTTTATAACCTTCATCTACCTTAGGATATTTTCTGGGGTTCAAGGAAACGATTAAATTTGATGAAGTAATTCGTTGAGCATGCTAAGGTTTTATAAATAAAACTAATTGAATTCTGTTCAGTATTAATATATAAAATCAGGTTCACTGTTGAAGAATTTTCGGTAGAAATTAATTAACCAAAATATGATATTTGGTTGCAAGTGTTTTACTAAATCTTCATGTTATGCAAAATGTGGAAGTGAATTTCCAGTCGGATGGAATTTGTTTTCAATTGCTTAAGTTAAGATCTTGCAATATTACGACAATTCTAGCATAATTCATTATTAATAGAGGGTAACTAATCGTTTATAATTGGAAGTAGGTACTCTGAAATAGTTAAGATGATTAAAACTTCATTATTTAATGTTTGATTTGTTATTTTAGAAGACTGTGCAAGTGATTAGTAACTCAATTTATTTGGTTTTACAGCCTCAAGAATGTGTTTCTGAGTATTGCTAACGAGCTTGATATATGATTTTAATTGTTAACTAAATTCTTTGGTATTCCGGTTGTATAAATAATTTACATATTCCTCATCATCATGCCCAACTCAGCGACTTTCTATTTCTTTGATATCATTGTACGATTCTTGTGCATATTTATTGTTTCTTCTTGCCAAGTAAACAAACAAAAGACAATAAACAGGATCTTATTTTATGAGTATTGTTCTACATTACAATATTCTGTTCTTATTATTTCTCAATAGACCTTAGATCAACTTGTGATTGTCTTAAAATACCTGTGTTCAGAATCCATCTTTTCCTACTGCATATAAGTGTTGAAACAATATATTATACTATTTTTAACTACTATCTACTTGAAAATGTGTTTTAGAATGTTTTTCCATTACTACTTCGGGGATTATTTAAAACTTGCCAATTTTCAAAAAAAAAACAGTGTTTTATGTGTTGATTTGCCGCCGTATTGATCTTATGATGTTTCTAGTTTGTTCTCTTTAATGACTATTACATTTTGGTTCTTTATTTTGTACATTAATTGCGTTTCTTATTTTCTTAAGATCTTTCGATTCTATGACACACAGGGTAGGATAGCTATTCGGTTATTTGAAGATCCCTATTGTATTTGTTATTAGTTGTCTAAATTCTTGAACTAACTTTTCTTCAGTTATTTTAAATGTTTTTCTCGTGTAGGTATTTAGGTTTTGTTCTAAATGTTTCGTCTAAACTAGGTAGGCAAATGTCTCGCTCTAATTTTAGTTGAAACTTTATTCTTGGATATATGTTGTTAGAGTATATAAAAATATATATCATGATTTTTTCATTTGATACAATAAAGGGCTTTATTTACGAATGGAGTCAGGAACCTTATAAAATATTAATAATCCCACTGAGATTCCGAAGATTGCGAGAAATGTTTAATATAAGATATTGTGAATTTTACAATTTGACAGTATTGTGTACTTTTTTTATTCACTGGTGAAGTGGGCTGTAGTGATATGTGACAGCAGTATTGGCCCTTTTGTTAAGTTTTGGATCTTGCATTGCGTCCAGAAAATCATCTGAATTAATTTAATATATGGATCTTGTGCAACTAGTGACTTTTTTAGATTTTATATTGTGAGTTTTTGTACAAACATTAATGTAGGCAATGTTGATAATGTTTATTCGCGTATTGGATATGTGGTTTCACTAACTGTTATGAGTACTTTTTTCGTCTGTTTATTTGAATAATATTGCATTTTTATCTATCATAATAACAATAATAGTAGTAATAGTAGTAAAAGTTTTACTTCTTAATGTCTTAATTAACCCCAACTTGTGAATGGTTGAAATTAATCTTAGTATTGTCAATTTGTCCTTTTGTCAATGTTAGCGGAGATCATTTACAATTTTTTACTACTTGAGTAGTTCTGAAATTTTGCTTTTTTCCATATTAGCATGAAGCGTTTCTAGAAATAATTAATTTGTTAAAGTCCATAGCCTAGGTGTTGGCCTAACATTTTATTAAATTCAGTAATAATCGGGGTTAAATGTTAAATGTAGTAAACATTTTAACGATTTGTGCTTCTGTGTGTTGATTTGCGGCTTAAATGGTCATGTTTTGGAAGCCATACCATTTACATGCTAAACTCTCATGGCAGTTTTGGCCTTTGTGGATGTTTTGACATGTTGTACAATTGCCTCATATGCTGTTACTTTTAACGATGCAGTACTTTTTATGAGTTGTATCACCAGATTTTTCAGAAATATCTTTCATGTGTATTTTTCCCCATTCCAGTTTTATTTAATTTTATTTGAATCTCAACAGCGTTGAGTCATGGGTGGCATTGGGTTGATTCTCACTAAATTATAAATTTTCTTTACCTGCAAATCTTGTAGGTAAGTATTTCGCTCTAATTCTAATAGAAACTATAGTCCTGAAACTATGTTGTTGAAATAAAGTATAGTATGTGTTTGTGAGCAGTGTTCACTTATTGCAAATTGTAAATTCTGATTTCGGCTATAGTCTGAACTACTTTATTGAGGTATAGAGTATAATTAGTTATAGTTTGAACTAATGGCTGATTTTTTTTCAGTCCTTATGGTCATTTTGTCAATTCTAACGGACAATAGATACAAATTTTATCAGCACGCGTTTATTACCTTCACTTTTATCTATGGTATGGAATTTTGGAGGAAGTCAATTTTAACTTGTTTCTAATTGTTTTATCGACCTGAAACTTTGTAGTTATGTATATGTCTGTTTGATTGACATGACAATATAATAATTCGGTATCATAGAGAGCCACCAAAAAATTATATATTATATACTTTTTTACGTTATACTTCGTTTTGGTAATTGCATTTTTTATTTACTGTGTTAAACTATACTTATTTAATTGAATGATTCCAATTTTTACATATTCAGTTAATCATTTACCTCTTTATTATTTTTTAAGAATCTGTGAACTAATCGCTCATTATTTTAACCCGTACTTCATCTCCTATTCCATTTTGTCATTAGCTTGGTAATATTAACATAAAGTGATTGGGGAAATAATTTTCTGTACAGATGTCACTATTTACGCAACAGAGTTCATTGGATTTGATTGTTTAAATGTAAACAACATTATTCCGCAATAACAAGAAATCAAATTGGCAATAATAACAATTGGACATTTGATGAGCATGAACGGCAAGATTAATTAGATCTCGATGTATAAGTAGAACAATTAAATACGGTGAATATCCCTTATGCCTCTAGTTTCGGAGGATGGTGAGTTTGTCACTTAATATTATTAGTAAATTTATTTTAGAACAAAGTTTTTACGAATAATGAATTAAAAAAAAAACAAAAAAGACTTAAAAAACACAAAAGTAACTTAAGTATATTAACAGAGTAATCTGAAAAATTGTGAATGGATGTTCACAGGATTGTGAAAATACTCGTAGATTATCCATTATTAGAATTTATGTAAGGAAGCAAAGAAAGTCAAGAAAATCGACACCACTTTTTTACTTTTATTTGCGGTATCTGACAAAGAAATCTGGCAAACATATTTACACTAGTCAATAGAGATTTTTAAGTGACGTAAAATTCAACAGCAAACCTCTTTACGGAATCACTTAAATAATAGTTTATAAGTCATATATGACACAATTTTAACAGCATAGTCGTAGAAGTAAATTTTTGAACATAGTGAGAAAAGTGATGACCTGTTCATAATACCATCGATATAAAAATGGTAGAAAATAAGAAAATCTTCAATATGTGTATTTATAAATCGTGATCGCAACATTATGCATAAAGAAAATCTGTAAAAACCGATGTAAAGTGACTCTTTTAAAAAAATCATAACTTTGTTGTAATATTATCTGGTTAATTTTCCTTTTAAAGATAATTTATAATGTTTCAATTGTTCGTTAAGTAGATCAGGCAGAATTGCAATCTCTACAATTTGTAGAAATATTTTGCAGAACATATCTTATAACAGTAAACAAGTAAACAAGTTAACATAATAAACCAATTTAAAAATAAACCAATGAGAGCAGATAATAGTTATTTAAATTAAGCCTAATAAAATACTGAGAAAAAAATATAATTTTGATTTGGTGCCCAGAAAAGGTCCGTCTATGTGGCTTGACAGGTATTGTCAGTTCACAGCGGCTGTCGTACATGCGTACTTTTATTGCAATATTTACTACATTTTAAACCAATTTCCGGGCATAATAACGGAAATCCAAGATCAACAAATTAAAGTGGAATTTAAGAGCTTCCAAAATATTTTTAGTACCTATTTCCCTGTTGCAATAGTTTATACGGTTCGTTCTGCAGAATATCTCTCTAAATTAATTAAATTCTAATTATTAAAAAACAACGCATTTAATAGTAAGTACCTATTGTGAACCCATATAAACTTAACATTATATTCGATCATTTTGATGATATTCTAGTGTTTGATACCACTTTTTTCCAGTTTTTTGAGTTAATTGGAGAAAAATGATCCAATGAGGATGTATAAACGCCCATTAAGAAGGTTTTCTAATTCTATACAATCTTTTCTATTGACATTGACGATTGAAGGGCTTTGGTTATCTCAATAATTTACTTTACGAATTTGCTGTTAAAATGTTATCAATTATTCTCTGTAAACTATTACTGACGTGATTGTACAACCAAATTGCTGTTGAATTTTATGTCCGAAAATGAGTTAAAGTTTACTTTATAGACTGGTATAATTACTTAATTTGTGAATTTCCAAACATCCGAGGACCTTCTTTTATACCTTAAAGTTCAAGGCCCATTACCAATCATATTAGGGTCCTGAAGTTACTCTGAATCGAATTATCGGAGGACATACTTTTTTGTGATAAAGACCAAAGACAAAAACAACAAATTAATGCAAAGTTGTAGAAACACAATTTTCATAAGGATAAGGTGCGGTAGAAATTTGTAAAAATTTCAACCAGGTTGTCCATTTTAGACGTACATACTTGCATACAATTGCAAAAAGTGACACTATATAAAGTCATTTTAGGTGTCAGACCAAGGAGTTCTTCTTATAGGTATAATTTTTGTTTAATATTAATAACAAGAGAGGTGTCAGTTTGAGAACACCGTATATATAGACGATTAAGAACCCCCGACTTTTATCAAAAGAGTTAATTATAGTTTAATTTCAATCAGTTTCATCCTACCTTCAATTAATTTCATTGTAGAATTCGAGTAACGATCACTACATTAATTTAATATTTGCACCTCCGCCAAATTTTATGTGAAATGTCAGGTTTTGTGATTCTCCTTCATGGGATACAGTTAAAACTATCCATATTAGTTAATTCGTTTTGGAGTAATGGAAAACACAAAAATCATATAGAGCCGTCTCCGTCCGTACTCCGTCCTTTATTAACAAGTGATTTGATTCTTACTGTCATTATCTAACTTTGATATGTAAATAGATTGTGAATACCTTATGTATATTTGTGAAATCCACATGGAATTAAAAATTGTGCGTTTTACGTAGCAAAGAGGAGTTCTTTAATACTCTTCGAAGTTATAATAAAATTTACCGAACGGCTTGTTAAACATCACCACCGGCAGTGACATCATATCGACATAATATCGGAAACAAGTCAGCAATCAACACACTGTCCGTTAAGAGATAGAGCCGTAGCGACGCAGCCGCCTCAAAAACGGAACCATACAGCGCTCTGTTGCTAGCATCTCTGAAGCCTCAGTTCAGCGCGGAATGGTCTACGTTTCGTTATATCAGCCGAGGGCCTTTTTTCACGCACTAATTTTCTTTCGGAAAGTGTATCGTTTAAAATAAAAAGTGACAAGCACTTGACAAATTTTATGTTAATTAAGGGTTAATTCTTTTTGACTGGTGATGGTTCTGATTTGAAATAAATGTTTTCATGAAATAAAATTGTAATAAAGCCCCGTTAATTATTTTTGTTGTTAATTTTATGGGAATAGAACAATTTGATTCAGTCTTCAATAACTTCAACACATTTTTATATAGTTATGAATTTGCGAATAAAAACGTTATTTGTTATTGTTTAATAAACATTAGTATAGTCACCTAGTTTATATATCGAATTTATTTTGTACGAGGGGCATTAAGAAAACGGGAGTACTTTGAGTCCTAGTCCTGATCTTAAATATATATATATATATATATATATATAAGACGCGATTTTGAGTTCTCATCAAAGTTTTGCTTTTTTAACATTTGTTAATCTGATGAACCAATACCCAAAAAGAAACGAATTGTTAATGTTTTAGTGATAGTTAGATAACTAATTCTAGTGTGTTGTAAAATGCATTACAGGATTTTTTAAAGCTAAACTTTCTTAAAGAGTGCGTAAGTATAGTTTTCCATAAATAATTACTGGGATGAACATGTCAAAGATGATCTTTAATAAAGGGATTTACAAGATGCAAAAGAACATTAATACTAATTACTAATTAAATTTCGATTTTACACTATGTATGTTGTTTTAAATTGCAATAATGGAAATAACCAAACTTTTAAGCAGTTACAAGCTCACAACATTTATCCATAAAGGTGTTGCTCACTATCTCTCCTATTCCTGATTCATTTTCTTTCCTTTTCTTGGAATTAGTGTTTAGTAATGGCACAACATTTTTTCGTTACCAGATTTTAAGGATTATAGCAGTTCGAAAAATAAAATTTTCCTAATATTTTCACTTTGTAATAGAATATAACTGATGTATACGATGACACTGGAATATTACTGATGTATAACTTTGTGACCAGCTAGTGGGATTGTTTTAATTTGAGAAACAACTTCGGCAAATAGAAGTTTGGCGCTTTCTATTTAAAGGCCAAAGCATTTTTAGAAAAAAAAGGTTATATTCAATAATCAGTACACTACTATATTTCACGTTATCGACAAATTTAGTAGTTTTTACGATGAAACATAAGTAATCCGTAAATAAACCTATAAAGAAATTTGTGAAATAAAATTTTAATTTAAAGCAATTTATATTATTGTGTTAGTTAAAGCGTTTGAGTTCCTATTATCTTTAATACTCTTCAACAATGACCGTACAATTTAATTACCTATAAACGGTTAAGGCAGTTACAGAAAGTTGTAAAGTGTTTTACGTGTACCTAATAGAATTTCATTTAGGTCAGGATTGTGAAGCAGCAAATTTGCCTACGAAAGACAGTTCACAATAATTGCAATTAATATCACAATGTTATACAGGGAGAATCACACTTTTGTTCGGTTAGATTTCAATAATAGCAATAGGTTTAAGAAAAGTGCTAAATAGTAGTCATTGTAGAATTACTTGTATATGTGTACATGTACATATAATATAGTACCTGTAAGGTCAGAGGCAAAATGAGGCGCAGCTTCGTGACGTGACGTGGGTGACGGCGAAATTTCAAGGACAGAGTGAATCACGACGGTGAACATCGCCAAACAGACCGCACTTTCTGCATATATTGATTATTTGATTTCAAAATCGGAGTCCTTGGACCTCAGATAGTTTTCATGGGTTGTATTATATAATACTTTTCACTGCGTCATATAATTTTTTCCCAGTTTTTAAACGCTTTGAAAACACTCACCTGAGTATTATCTGCGTCACGTCACACTGACGTTGATTACAAATTATCGCTGTGACTCATGTCACTTCACAAAGCTGCGTGCCATTTTGCGACTGGCCTAACCCGTGACTTCGTCAACGTGGCATTTCATAAATAAAAGTTGTTGGAGTGTTGTTTTGTTGAAATATATATGTTGCCTATCCTTGAAAACACTGCATGTATATTTTTGATATTATTGCAAGGAATCAGAAGATATTTGTCTTCGTTAGCCATTAGAAGAATTTTATTAAGATCGAATCTCATGTATAAAGCGAAGTTTTGTACCCTAACACCAAACCTTTATTCTGTACAGTCAACGCCATTTCAATAGCTAAGCTGCAATATTCGTTGATTCTAAGACAGTTTTAGACTTTTTTGTGACATGTTAAATGTAAACTAACCCGTAATAACTAAGTAAATACGTCCGCAATAACAAAGTGAAAATTTAGTTCAGAAATTAAAAGCAAGCGTTTAACTCGAAATGCCCTCACGAGAGTTGATCTTCAGTTCCAACTTATCGCCCAAATATTGGAGTTCCTTTTTCTAGAAATTTTCTTATTCTTATATTTCAGATTCTTCCGTTGACAAAGTGAGGTTGGGTTTCGTTCTTGATAATGACTGTCTTCCACAACAAGGCCCATTCCGTTAGGTTGGCTGTGACTTGTTGCCTCCTCAAAACTTGTTTGATTTTGTACCATTGGCATCTTATTGCGGTGTCGTCCGTGAACTCACGCATCGTCTAATTTTAGGATGGTTGAACAGCGGAAATCTCGTCGGTGTTAGGACTGGAAGATTGATGGATGCCACGACAGTCTGGTATTCGGGTTGTTTATAGCCTGCTCGTATCCTTATTTTTCCGTGTCCCAGATACCCACTGGCTGAATGACATTAATGGAGAATCCCCTAGTGCCACAACTGATGGAAGGTTTTTGCTATTTCTACGAGATATAGAACTTTTTCAATAACGTGTCATTGACTGTTTATGGGTTCGTTGGAGTAGATTTACGAAAATCCTCCGGGTTGTTGTACTTATGGCTGATTGAAAGATAATGAGTTAATTTATTAGTTCTTTGTGAAAGTTCCATCCATTTTCTTTAGAAAGCTTCATTATGCCATCTCACTTTCGTTTTGTTGGATAGTATCAACTGTCTTAGGGATGAAATACCGATATTTTTACAGGAAATGAATTATTTCCTGGTAAACTGTTTGATTGTTATTTTGGATATTACTACCATTGTGGCCTGCTGCCTGTAATTGCTTGACCCTCTTGCCCTAGTTTCGTACCTTTTGTTTAATCTTTTGTTTATTGTCGGTGAAATGTCCCCTTAAAGCTGATCCTTCGTTACAATGTGAAAGTATGATTTTAAACTAACATCTTATTTGCCTTCTTCGTTAGTTTATTTCTGAACGAGGATTGTCTTGGTTCTTTTTGATCCTTGCCACATGACCGGCCGGTAATATCTTTTCCATTTGCCGAAATTCTTAGCCATGAATTTGCTCTGTGATTTGCAAGTATTATATTCAACACTAAGCTCTCCATCCTTTTTCTCATTCATCAAATGTTCATTGTTCTGGAAGAGTCTAGGTTTACCCTACAAAAGCCATAAAACTGTTATTATGTAGTGACCGAACAATTTATAACGCAGGGGATCGTTGTATTTTTATTTTTTAAATTCTATGCTGAATTTCCCAAAACTGGTAAAGGTTAGTCTTCTATTCTTCTGTAAATTTTCCTCTTTTTATTCCAAATTTTGTTATATGTGCTAAGTAGGTAAAATTGTCCATTTCTCCCAATTCACGGTTATTAAATTTTTTATGTTCAGTTCTAGGGATCTACTAAAGATGAATCGTTTTTGTTAGAATCATTTTTGTACCGATTTCACATGTACGTTTCTCCAGTTCTGTTAACATTATCTGTAATTTTTCTACGATAAGAACAGCAGCAAATTTAAATTTATTCACATTTTTTCAATTTATTTAGATGACCATATTATCTTGCCAATGTAAAGGACCCTAGCAAGTATTCGTAAACAATATTTGCTAGGTAGAATACCTCTTTATTTGATACTAATTACTAATTAGCAAAACAAATTAGTTCGATTGTTCACATTCAATCATGTTTTGTAAATTGACACAGCGTCTCATAGTAAAGGTATATGGGGTTATTGTATTGTTAGGTTTCAATTTCATTTTGGTCGTTCAATTTCAGTTTGATAACTTTATTCAATAATAACAACTTTTAAATTGCATATACAACACAACCAATAAATTCCAATTTACTACCTGTCGTCTAATGTCAGTCTATCAATGATTGAATCCGATACCACGAACTAACTTTTATGTCTGGGAACACTTCTTTATGTAATATTTGACGTTCTTGAGTGTTGCCTAATTGCGTAATGTCACTAACCTAGAAATCAGTGTTTTTTCCGAACTATCAGTTACTTACCATTTGCTTACAGTGACATCTAGTGTGTATATACAGGATCCTCCCTCTACTGGAGGAGTCAGTGACAGCATTTTTGTAAAAAGAACTAAATTCCCTAAACTAACCTTCCCTGTACCCATTAGATTATTTTATGATAATAGATAATTTTATATCTCTAATAAGTAAACACAGGTTTTTCTGATATTCATTATTTTACATAATTAAATACTCAAACGTTTACTATGGGCTAGTCAATACTTTAGAATTTTGAAATATATATTGTCACTTAATTACTTTTTGTGGCTACTATAAATCATCTCCTAAGCCACATTAGTTCGCGTTGTATATGGGTCGCCAAATGTCAGTAAGTATGATTGAAATGGTCGATACAATAAACCGATCTCATGACGTACTCTTTATCTATAAACTCCGGGAAATCAGGGATTACGTAATTGCAGGCACAATTTTTGCTTGGTAAATTCGGTTGGCATTATATAAATACTTCATTTTAGAGTATTAATAATTAAAGTCAGAATATCAGTATAGAGTCACTTGCTTGTTAGTCATCATTACTTAGATAATGTTTCAATTTTGCCTTATATAAAACACAAACACATCGAATCGATATGAAACAGTTGATTGGAAAGCCCCTGAATATGCGAAATAAAGACAAGTAGTTTGAAAGAAAGCTTATTAATAGTTTTTACATTACGTTACAAATACTGAAAAATTGCTAATAACCAACCTACATCATATTAAAATATTGTGTCTTTAACTTGAGGAAAGTTGACATTTTTCAGTTTTAAACCATCTAGAGAAACTTGAGTATTTCTGTTGAGATACACAAATACCTATTATACTTATTTTATATATGATTTATAAACATATACGTATGTATATCAAGGTAGAGGTTTGTGAAGGTCTATTAACTACAAAATACATGTTATGATGTCTCTTCCCGTTTTCAAGCTTGCCTAACGCTTTGTCAACATGTCAAAATCCCATTTTGTTTTCAACAGCCGGAAGTTATCTTCAGCAATATATGTAATTTTTTGCGAAGAAAATCCTCTCAGAATATTAGAGCTGACGAAGACATATGTTATGGAACACGTCTTTTTGTTATATGTACGTATGCTGCTGAGAATGCAAATAAATTATTTCTTGCGACTGCCATAGAGACAAAAAAAGGTAAATTTACGAGGAGTAATTGATAATGAATTGTTTGTTAAAGATGTCACAAAAAGAAAGGTCTCTGTATGGATGTTATTGGGTATCTAGGAAATTTTGTGCAAACGGATTACAGCTTCAAGCTATTTTTGAGACAATTACCATCACATTTTGTTCGATAGCATTTTTATGTAGAATGACTTCAGTCAGTGAATGTGATTACATGGGTTTAGAAATTATTATATTTTGGATAAATACCTTTTTTAAATTAATGATTCAGTTAACTTTGCCACAAATATTAATACATACAGAAATTATGAAACTAAATATAATGAAGTAGGGGTTATTGATTTTATATTCCTGAATTAGCTAGTTTTTAATGATATTTTACTTCTTCGTTTTGTTTGTTTTCAATCACAACTGCTTCGTAAGGTTTCTCTTCCATTTAGAGAGCAAATGTAACCTTAGTGATATTCAGTTTACAGAATTCAGAAACTAGGAAAAACACAAAGTTGTTTAGCGAATAAATGTTTTATCTTAAGGAAATAATTACCTTTCCAATTTGAGTATTCTTAAATGTGATTAGTGCAGATGTTATTCATAAATATTTGGCACAGAAGAATACAAGATTGAAGATTATATAATTAGCAACTTTGCCAACACTTTCAAAACCCAGTATTTACTTCTTGACAAAAGCCAGAACTGTTACCTAAATAATTATTTATTAATTTCCACTGGAGACATTTGGAAAACAGGATTCTAAAGAAGAAGTTTATTTTACACGTTCTTTAAATTGAATTCCAAACCCGCATGTTTTTACTGTTAATAATGGCTGGCATACCTGTTTCTAGCAGCTCAACAAACTGGCCAGATAATTCTCTATCTTGTTTCTAAACTATTCCAAATAAATAGTGAGCGTCTATGTGTTTAACTATTCAGAGAGTACATTATCAATTAGGACAACAAACATATGAACTAACTGTAGTTTGAATTGCGTTTGAGTTTTCTTGAAGCCGACTGTTCAGATTGTTGATATTTTTCATAATCAGTTATGACTTGGGTTTTGCTCCAAATGAGAACATTACTGCTTGAACGTAATCGCATAATGATTTTTAAAGAGTATGTCTTGATCAGAGCAGTATGCCATTATTTCTACTTCTACCTATTGTTTTTCGGACTAGCTCGTAACTTTGATTAGATATGTCATAGAATATTTGTTGTGTAGTGATAGAAGTACAGAGCAGTGCCTTCTTCGCATCATGTATTCAATAGTTTTTACGATGTGAAACTAGTTTTTTATCCTTTGTTAAAAATAGATTTAGTGTTAACATACGGAGAGAATGGAAAGACCCATTGTATATAATAGTAAGTACATAATATTAAAGATGTAATTAAGGTAACGATATTACACACGGTGGTTACGAATATGAGCTGTTAAAAGTTTTATGCCACCTGTGCTACATATTCATCTGATATTTGGTACCCCGGGGTTTTTGAGGTTGAGCTATCTATTGCACTGTTGCCATACAAATTAAGTACTATATGTATTTCAGAGTAGTTATTGATCGTTTAGATAATTAAAATTTTACTTCAAATTTAAATTATAAAATTATTGCATACCATTTTTTTTACAAATAGAATAATTATTTGGTCTAACCATAGAATATTAGTGTAAGGTTTTGAGATCAGATGTACTTAACAAAAATAATATGTAGCTTTAAATAATGTTGATTTTAAATTAATTTCTTATGTAGGCTTGAAATTTGAAGAAAAGATGTAACGTATTATTTGTTATTTAATTATTATCACGATAGCCTGATAAATGAAGATGTGTTTAAATATATCTTATATGTATTGTCTGGAAATAATAATCCATTGAATGAAATTTAACAGGCTAAGAATACTGTAAAATATTTAAAATTGTATTTCAAACAACACAAAATCCTTTATTGTCTATATCATTTCGTTTGTCACATTAGTCCTACACAAGCCTATAGTAATTCTTCGGTGGTGTTGATTGATCTACCAATTTTATTTTGTTTCAAAAGATTGAATTGAACATGACCCGAAAATTTATATTTTCATTCATATAAAACTATTATTAAATATATAATTTATTTTTATAGAATAATTAGATAATTCGTTAAAATTGTATCGCCATTTTGCTTTAGATTGTGATCAAACATAAATGGGTGTTGCTATATCAAATCAGTGTCGCATATTATGGTTTAATTTATACGTTTCCAACTACCACCAGTCTAGAGACTGATTTTACGGTATACAAACTGGGAAGCCTTTGTACATTTGGCGTGTAGACATAATTGCTTTAATACAGTCCAAAACTTTCTGTAGTTCAATTTCATATTCAGAAATACCATCGATAACCTATGTATTTAGTAAAGCAATATAACGAGAATTCGTACACTAATCGAATCACTCGCATTACATCAGTAAGTTAATTTCATTAAAAAGTTAATATTAACGACATTCCTCAAATTAGTACATAAAGGGAGTTGTTAAAATCTGTGTTAACCTAACCACTCTACATAATTTTAAAACCGTAAAAAACTTTCACGTGGCAGGTCGATTGTTATTTCAACTCCCAGCAGCTTTATATAACTTTGCCAAACATTGTTCAACCTGTTTCATTGTTATCACAATGGCATAACGTTTTTTATGAAATCGGATGAGTTTTAAGAAGTCAGTTATAATATTTGCACAAAGCTAATGGTGGTTTTCCATATTTCGTTTCCGTTATGTTCACGAACCATTCAACACATGTTTTATAAATAAGAAAAAATCGTTTGTAATTATTATTTATTAAGTAGGTGAAAATGTTACAATAAACAGATATTTGAAACTTTGTTTGAGCAAAAACAGGCACATATTGAATTTTTATTTTTACATTACACAGTGTTTTGTTTCAACAACAAATGAAGTGAAATTGGTGGGTTTGCAAAATTTCGGTGCACCACAACCTATGGAAAACTTTTTTATTTATAGACCTAGGTAAAAAGACAGCCTCGAGGTTTTGCTTAGAATTCAAATAAAAAATATGCCGACCACTCGAGACATATTGTCGAAATGCGACGCCACCCAACCGGACGTGACGCGTGTTATGTCAAATCAAGTTTTAGTATTTTTTATGGCTAGAAACACACCCCGCATCGGCTGCTGTCGGATGTGTGTAGTGGATTTCTAGTCATATAGTACATTAAGAAGTTACATTTGGGATTGCATTTGTCAGTGGACGTAATTTTGTTTTTTAGATATCAAGAGGGATTGCAACCCTTTGTCCCACGGCCGCCATCTTGGAAAAAGGGGTCGAAATGGTTTGTATGGTTTATCTGACAAACTATAGGTGTTACAAAAAATTCTTTAACATTTTTTGTTGCAGATAAAATCATCTACAACTTTTGTCAAGTAACTTTTAATTGTAGAACCATAAATAAAAAAAATCTATTTGTCGATATTATCATGTAAAAATGACATCAGATTATAGATGGTGTTTTGATACACAATTTTCATATAATTTTTAAATTTATTAATGATTTACCATAATTTTAATCATATTTTTCATAATTATTGATAATGCATTAATAACTATTGCCTCTTTTCCCCACTACCTACGAGGTAGAGTCTGGTGGTGCGTTTTTTTATGTGGTATCCTCAGTAGGCATAATCCACGGTGATTTTCTAAATCACAACTACACTGTCCTCTGTCTTTTTGATGGACCAGGCTGCGGCTCAGCGACTGGTTGGTTTTCTATATTAAATGCTTGAGAGAGAACCGGAGAAGGAAGTGGCGTTATTGTCAGGGGTTCATCTTCAAAATCATTTTCTTCAATTTCGGGAGCTCCATTTTGTTGCTGCAAGTCTTCCCAGAACAATGGAGGCACACTGCAGAATATTGCAGGCCTGCTTTTTGGCAACCACACATGGCTCCACAGTTTCCTTTGCATCTGCCGAATATTAATTTTAGAAGCTCAGGAGGTGCTGGAGGTTTTGTGCTCTGCATCAATATTTTTCCACATTTTTTCAACTCAAAGTTGTGTTCACTTCACTTAAAATCGTGTCCAAAACCTTCAAGATTTCACAATAAAAACACAATACAATATGTCCGCACGTAGCGAAATATATAGCACAACTGAAAGAAAACAGTCGAAGGACAACTTCAACAAAATGTAATAATAATAACTAAATGTTCCTTTATCCCCAAACGGTCACTTGCACATTTTCTACTTGAGCAGTACTACCTGTAATGACACTCTGATATGAAATTATTTTAAAAATCAATAATTTCAAAGTTTTGTGAAAGAATATCAAATCAATATTAAATTAATAACAATATTTCATTATCAATAATTAAAAAGAGTAATATAAAAAAAAATGAAAAGATGATTAAAAATTATGACAAATCATTATTATTAATGTATAGTTATGAAGAGTGAAGAACAGAATTCGTTTCGCAGCGCTGTAAAATGTTAACTAATGAATAAATTTAAAAAGTTCATAATGAAATTTATTCGTTAAAACACATCTATAAAAATGGTCGGATGTCATTTTTTTAAAAATGATTAGAAAAAAAAAAGATATATCGACAAATAGAAATTTTTTTCTCAAATTTTCATTGATTTTCTCTTATAACTTATTTATGGTCATGCTATTACAAGTTACTTGACAAAAGTTGTAGATAATTTTATTTGCAACAAAAAATGTTAAATAATTTTTTTGAGAGACCTATAGTTTGTCAGATAAACAATAAAAACCATTTGGACTCCTTTTTCCAAGTTGGCGGCAGTAGGACAAGGGTTGCAACCCCACAAACTTGGATTTAAATTTACGCCTCTTTGATATCTAAAAAATAAAATTGCGTCCTCTGACAAATGCACGCTAAGCCCAAAAAATATGCAGTATTTCTGATAATGAAAATAAGATTCTTATTCTCATATTGGGACGGCTAAATTTCCATGACGACTTTTATGTTAACAATGCATTCACAAGACAAATATTACAATATTCAGTAGGTCTTGCAGTTTCCTGTAAATCAGCTTTTAGAGATGTACCCATCCAAGAAATGGGCCGCACAACTTTCGTCCAGTGTTTAACACGGGCCCTGGGACTACGATCAATAGATGTAGAATTGAAAAGTGACGTCACTATAGAAATGTTCGTACTCATAACTGGTATCATCGTTATACTACGGCTATACCTTACAATGACAAAATGATGTCACTTTTCTATTATACAATGTTTTCTATTGATCAGAGTCCAACGGCTGTGTCCTGACTGTATCGACTCAGTGTGGGTACATACATAGCGCCACATAACTTTCAAGTAATGATATTTTTCTGTCAGTGATGCTTGTCATGTCATGACTGATGTGACTGAAAAGGCCATTATTCAGTCATTAGTACAAACTGATTGAGCCCTGAGGCAATTTTTCCAGTTGCAACAAATCCTCCTATTCGAAGATCCGGCTGTAGAATTAGTGTACCCATGGACTGTTTGCTAAATCCAAATTTTTAAGCATATTTATGATTAGGAGAATATATATCTACCAGGTTGCCTATCAAAATGTAGCCGCTAGCATTTTTAATTAAATTAATATTAATTGATTTTTCGTAAAAAATTTCACTAACTTGTTTTTTCAAAAAAATATCGTCCACTTCACGGCAATATATATAAAGACTCTGAAAAGTCACAGCCAGTTGTATGATTTTGTTACATTTATACACTCATAACGTACGTTTTATATTTATATATAAAATTAAAGCTAATTTGCTTATGTTTGTTATGATATACGGTTGCATAATTAAATCTGACCACAAATAAGGGTTGCCGACTGTTAAAGATGGTAAATATTAAAGGTAGAGTGAAAGAGAGCTAACGCGTTACATCACCAAATTGAAACGGGCAAAAACATACCAATTGAGCGATGCGACAACATAAAATCCTGACAATCGCACTAATTTAATACCCGGTATGGATACCATGAATGTTTTTTATGTGTTTCGTAGTTTGTGGTTGTGCCTTTGACGCAGCGTACCGCACGCATCGCACAAATCGCGATTACGTGGGACACAGCCTAAGTTAAAAACTACGCTGTTTTGGAGTGAAATAAAATTGATGAAGATAGAGACCTGTTTTCAAAAAATGCAATGTACTGGACTTTCATAACGTATTATTCAAAAAGTGTTCGCTAATGCTATTGTTCCGTCATAAGAAAAAAATAAATATCATGAATCGAAGATTTTTGCGAAACACAAACCGCAAGTAAAATTTCAATCGAACATAAAAAAATTTGTATTTTTTTTTAAATTTTTAAATTTGCCATTTTTTTGTAATTTTTAAATTTTTCATTTTGAAAAGAAATGCATTTTTTAAAAGTATTTATTATTTTAAGTCTTACCTACGATTATTTGAACCAGTGGTTGAGAACACAAGCTTCCGACGCATGCGCAATGGCTTTAAATCATCGTACAGCTCGCAATCGCTATCCTTGTCTGATTGGTGAAGTCACTTGCTAGTTCTCTTTATATTTACCATCTTTAATAGCCGGCAACTCTTATTTGCGGCCCGATTTAATTAGGCAACCATATAATAATAAACAGAAAAAAATCTTTAATTTGATATATAAATAATAAATGTACGTTATGAGTGTATAAATGTAACAAAATCATACCTAATCGTACGAAAGCATTATGATTTATAAAAATAATAAACTAATGAATTCAGATAAGGGTCCTATTCCATATAGTTCATTGTATAGTTTACTTTCTAAGAATCCATAAAATAAGTATAAAAAATGTCATTACTTAATAATGTAGCCTAAAAGTAGGTAGGTAATTTAGGATTATCCTAATTTACATATTTGCATTATATAAAATCTGCCTTATCTTTGAAGTCTGTCAATTAGAATTCAGGTACTTAGGATTTACCCCTTGTACTAATACTTAAGTAGTTTAGTGGTAGGTATAAATTAGAGAAAATTGTAATTTTGATTTAGTTTGGGTTTACTCCTGAAGATGACAACTTAGAGTTGTTGAAACGTGCGTTGAGTGTTGAAAATAAAGGTTTGGTGTTAGGGTGCAAAACTGTGTTTTTACATTTGTGACACACCAAAGGTTCCACAGCTTTTCGATTAAAGTCATACCTGTGTACACCTGGCTGCGAAGAGGTACGGCCAAGTGCCCAACGGCAACCGTGATTTCTCAGAGTCTTTATATGTATTGCCATGTAGTGGACGATAGTTTATTGAAAAAAACAAGCTAGTGGTAGATATTTATTCTCCTAATCATAAATATGCGTAAAAATTTGGTTTTTAGCAAACACTTGATGGGTGTACTAATTCTGCCGGGGATAGCTGGATAACTACGGGAATATAAAACAAATGCAGTGGCAATAATGTTACTAACAGCGTTCCTAACAAGTTGTAATAAGATTGCTCATGTAAGATGGGAAAGGAAGACATTTATTATTATCGAGATTAATTCAAATCTCAATCGAATCATATAAAAATGCCCTTCATAAGTCGGAGCGACATTGATTGAAATGGCTGTATTAATGAGTTAGCGTTAGTATATTGAATTTTCATTAAGTTTCAGTCAAATGACTTGAGTGTAAATCGGATACGCACGAATTTCATTTGAACACGTGCCATCGTTTGACATTTGCTTATTATGCGTGACAACACAGACAACGGAAATAGGTATTATCGAAACCCTTTGTTTTCACACTGAAAGCAGGTTTTAAAACGATTTATTGCACAGACGATAACCAAATTTAGTATTTATAGTTGGATGCTGGGATTTGTAGAAACGAATAGATCAATTTAAAGCATGTAGTCTCAAAAAAGGTCTATAATAAGTAGCAGTTGTTTCGTGTTATTTGCATAATTCATATAAATGGGCCAAACGGTCAATACACTAATAATTCAGTAACGATGTATTTTAGTATTCTAGTACAGCCTGCCATTGTTGTCTCACCTAACACTGATTTATTTTAGAATCGAGAAATAACCATGGAATGATTTATTTGCGGATTTCGGCAAGGGAATTCGGTATGTTTGTTCATTCAGAACAATATTACAACTTATGTTTCTTCAATAAATTATTTGTTTATAAAATAAGTGCCCATAGTTAATACGGAGGCTTGATATCATTGCATTACTTTGTTTTATCTGTGTTTTTTATTATTTTATTTGTAATGATTTTATTTTCCGTACACGACCAGGGTAGACTATCAAGACAACATTGTGAAGAAAAGATGTTTGGGTCATTATTATTATTTATCTAAGGATAATCAGAGTTCAATTGTCAAAAAGTTTACAAATCTGGAAAATATTGCAATTTCATCTTTTGACTATTCTACATGATGAGTTTAGGTTTTTATAAGCACAAAAAGTTTCGTCCATTAATTCAATTAATTTAGATTTAACAAATGTTACACATTTTTTTAACCGCCAAATAGATTGTGAACAGGCTTGGGGGTTGAATAACTTTTATAAGAATTCTGATATTTTTTTCTTATAGCTTATTCTACTATTAATTCTTAAGATGGTCTACTTTTCCTTCACGCATTACTGTTGTTAACATTGTCGAATTAGTTTTTGTACTTTAAAGTTGTTTTAATCCTTATTAGATTGTGAAGTGTTTTGATTTTGTATCAGCTGACATGTTGAGTAACATTAGAAGACATTTATATACCAGATTAGCATGTTGCCAAGACGTGCGCGGCTAGCATTTTGAGCATTTCCTACACTGACATTAATGGTTTTTTGTTTGTTTTACATTATTAAGAAATAACCAGCATTACTTATCAGGTTTTTAGTGTAATTTAGCAAATTTATGAAATAAAATAATTTTCTTTTTTTAATGTCAATTTTTATAATAAATCTGAAAATACTTAATATTTCTGAAACAGTTGAAGATAGATGTTGGATATTGTATATGAATTATGTTTTTCTGGAGAAACCAAAAAATAAGTAATATATAGGGACTTGCACTTAAAATAAGAAATTTGGTATTGGCCATTGTCACATGACACACGCTATATATTTTTTTTGTTGAAAAAAATGCTCATTTAAAAATACAAACAGCCGTATTCAAGCGTTCTTCCCAACACGCTCTCCTTTATTCGTTATCGAATTTATTCCATTAGACTGTTCCACCCTGTATCAAACTAAATGAATATGTCAATGAAATACAAAAAAATGAAATTGCGTTCCGACCGACACCACACTTGTTTGATCCATACAACTTAGATTTCTCTGTACGAAGCAGGCAACAATTTATATATTACGAGTCTCTTTCGTTTATAGAAAATCAACAAATGACACTTAATAAACAAATGTAACATCCAATTAATATGGAACACCAACAAAAAAATTGCTGTTCGGCGTTTGTTCTAATAAACATTGCAATTTTTTGTTTGCGATAATTCAAATTAGAGACTTGACATGTGTATGTCAGAACAGCACAAGAACTGCAAGTTTATGGATGGTAGAGACACCGGTGACAAACTTATATGGGGATTAAGAAATTGCTAAATATAAAATAAAACTAATGTTAAGCTACCGTTTTTGTGCTTTTTTGAACCAAGTTATGTAAAATATATATTTTTTACTTAAAATATATTAGATATTCTAAATTTTTATAGCGTGCTGTTTAAAAGTCACTCACCCCTCTACATCAGCGCCTTCCTAATTTAATGCATTTTGGCACTTTTTTAATACGTATTTAATTTATATATTACAACAGATATTTAATAAATGTGACCTTGTTATATGTTTGAAATATTATGATTCAACTAAATTTATTATTTAAATTTTCAATTAGTATTAATACTTGAGTTGTGATAAACACATTTATAAAAAACTAAATCCTGTTGCAAAAAAGTATCTTAACTAAAAAATGAAATAATTTTTTACTGCAACAATTTCATACTTTTTTCAATTCGGTGCCAAGTTGAATACCGATGGTACATCCCAAATTATTTTTACTTGGCAGTGACTTCAGGAGAAGTATTTAATTATTGCAGTAAAAAATTAATTCATGCTTATTACATAAGTTACTTTTTTTGAAGTCGGTTTATGTTTCTTGTTTAAATGTATGTTGGGGCTTTATTACTTAAAACCCTTTTTTAAAAAACAACAGAATTTATTGAAACACAACTATCACTACTTTGTTACATAAAAGGACTAATTTATAATAATTACTACAGCAAATGAACAGACCAAATGTTGTGACTCTGAACAACGTTAAAAGTCTTAAAGTTAATTCAAAAGTGTCTTGTTTTGGAATACTCTCCTATTTATAATCTCTGCTGAAAATGGGGAACTATGCAGAATCATCATTTATGCAGGTGCATCTAGTAATATAATATAAGTATTGTTTTAGTTTCTGCGTAATTCCTTTACAATGGATTATTGTTTTATTCTAGACATTAATCAGCATATTATTATTTATAAGTCATGAAAGGTGATATGTAACACTCCTTCCCCTCTTATTTAAAATTTGGAGTCTACATTTGACACAAATTTTTGATTTAAATTGAAAAGATTACAAAATTCAAAATTAAAATTAGTAATATTACATTTGTTAAAACTTACAATTTGTTTAATTAGATTGCGGGTTCTTGCATTTCCATTATGTTTTCATCTCGAATTGAAGATCTTCTTCGTGGTCTGAATCTTCTTAATAGGCTTCTGGATTGTCCTGGTTCTGCGTTTATTGTTGGGAATATAATTGCTGGGAACTGTTTTCTACATCTTTTTCGACATTTATAAATAATAAAAATTGAAATAATTAGTACAATTAATACGATACACAAAATTGTTAACCACTGGGTATGTCTTTGAGTAAAAGGTCTATTTATTATATCATCAAGTTCTTCGGAATAATGATCTAACTTATGTTATATATATATATATATTAAGTTCATCAAGTTCGAGTTTTTGAATTTTTAAAGGCTTTAATTTAAACACATTTCGCGCACTTTTTGTTTCTTCGCAACATTCATAAGGAATGTTTGGAGTTTCGATGACTCTGGAATCTTCTGATTTGTAGTTTTTGCTTGACTGTATTCTGATTGAACCAACGTAACATATACAATGAGGTTGTAACTTCAGGATTGAATTTGTATTTATATTTATTGTTTTCGTTGTATCTTCTTTGCATTGGATACTGATTGGTAAAAGGGCATTGGTGACAATTAACCATTCATTTTCAGATATGTGTTGTACCTTGTAGTCTTCAATATTTACTTCAATGGTTTGGCAATTTTCTGGTAACTTTGTGGATTTGATTACCTTTATTTCGCAGGGTGCGTGTTCATCAATTGGATATGCAATTAAGTTGTAACATATTTTTGTTTCTGATTCGATGCTTTTGCATTTTTCAATTTTCAATTGTAATATAAAGATTATTATCTCTGCTAACAGCTATATACTTATATGTGTTTAGGATAAGGTAAGACAATTTGGTTTTTTGATTAAAAATTGGTAAAGAGTAAACATGTAGGAGTTTGTATTCTTCAGGTTCTACTAAAGGAATTGGTAAAATAAAGACGATTTTATTATCGGATTGATAAGCTTGAAGTTCAATTATATCAAGGTATTTTGGAATATTTTCTAGATTTGGCAACATTGGTAAAACATGTGTGCTTAAACTTGTGGAAATTAGTCTTAACTGGAATATAAGGTCTTCGGGTTGAATTACCGATGGATGGATGCTTTTGAGTCTTGCGAATGTGACTGAATCAATGATATCGTTGAGTTCATTTGCTATTAGAATGAATGACTCTAATAATTGTTCACATATATTTATAATTTGAAGCTTTGAATCATAAAAATTTTGGTTATCTGATATGTTAAAAATAGCGTTTTCTATTTTGTGAAGATTTTCATTAAATGTTTGCTCGTCTATTTGTAGTTTGCGTATTGTATAGTTAAAGTTTTTTATTACAGAATTAGTTACAGTGATTTGATTTTTCATTAAATTTTCTAAAGCTCTTTCGTCTTCTTCGACTTCATTTATGACTTTATCGTAATATTCACCATCTGTACTATCGAGATTTCCCGTAATTGCTTTCCATACTGAGCCTATAAAATTAAAAGCTCCTCGTTTCGTACGAGTGTTATTTGAATTAAATTCTTTTGGGTCATAAGGGTTGATATCATTTTTAATTTCACTAAATTTTTGACTGATTGTCATTATTATTTTATTTAACATTGTAATATGAGGTTTGACTTCAGTGTAAAATGCTATAAGTCTTGGAGTGTCTCTTTCAATTAATTGCTTTATGTGGTTTAAAATTGAAATATCATTTTTGAAGGAATCTAATAAAATTGTAATGTCTTTGACAACTAGTAATTTCCATTTTTCATTTGATATTTTTAAGTCTGATTCATAGTAATATTGTATTCCTAAAGTGTTATTTAGAGTTGAAATTTTATAATTACTTGCTTGACTTACTGTGATTAGTACAGCAAGAATGATGATGTTTTTCATCTGAAAAGAAAGAAAATCTATTTTAAGATTGAGCTAACTTGATCTGAGTTAATTGTGAATTCTCTGTTCGTTTCTAAGTCTTTGATTTTTAAGGCATTATTTCTTAATATTTGTATCACTTTATAAGGACCATTCGATTTGTTACTTAGTTTATGTTTTATCTGTGACTCTTTTATGAATATAAAATCATTTACTTCAATATCTTTTGGTTTTGGTTTCGCTTTTTGATCGTGACGTTCTTTAGATTTGAATTTTTTCAAAATTGTTTTTTCTCTCGCTACTTTGTAAAAATATGAAATTTTATTGTTTAGTTCACGTACATATTTTGAAACTAGTTCTTCTTGATTAAATAATTTTTCAGGTGGTCTTGAATTTGTGTGACCAAAAATTAGTTCGTATGGCGTATAACCATGGGTACTACTTATAGAATTATTATAGCATATAACTGCATATGGGATGCATGTTAGTGGATGATCTCCCGGTTTTTCAGTAACTGTTGATCTTATCATTTCCAATAAGGTACTCATAAATCTTTCAATTGAACCATTGCTCTGTGGATGATTGACTGATGAAAATGTTAGTTTAATGTTATAGAGTGTACATAGATCTCTCATTAATTGGTTATCGAATTCTCTACCTCTGTCACAATGTATTCTTAGCGGCGTACCATAGTGTATAAAATATAATAATAGTGTATCGACAACATTTTTCGCGGATTTATTTTCAATTGGATAAGCTTGGGTAAATTTAGAAAATTCATCTCTTATCACGAGTACATAATTTTTCTCTGGTATTTCTAATATGTCGAGGTTAATGCGTTCAAACGGTGTTTTCGGCGTTTCCGTTATCACTAAGGGATTTGATAAATTTTTTCTACAAGCTTTGGATTTAATACATACTTCGCAATTTTTTATGAAATTTTCAACGTCTTTGGTTAAATTTTCCCACTGATATTCTCGTTTTATTCTTGTTACTGTTTCTTGGATACCTCTATGCATGTTTAATTTACCTGTATGATTTTCTTCAATAATTATATTTCTTTGTTCTTTTTCTGGGATTATAATGTTTGGGTTACAAGTTATAAATTCTATTTCATTATCGGAAAAAATGAAAGATAGCATTTCCAAAATTGGTACATTTTTTACTTCTTCCATATAGTATTTATCGTTTTCTAACAATATATCTTTATTGTAGTAAAGAATTTCAAAGATTGCTTGGTCAGGATTTAAATGTGGAACGATGATAAGGTAATATTTTCGTTTAGGATTGGATTTTGATGTGACAACGTTTATTCTGTGTTCTTCATACATTGTATTTAAGTCAATTAAATCATCAGCTATTTTAAATTGTGAATCAGTTAATTCGCCTGGCTTTAAGAATGATATAATTTTTTTTTTATGTTTATCTAGAAATTTCTCATTAGTAAAATTACATTTAGAATAATCAATTAATGATTTTGATTCGTGTAGTTTCTTAAAAATGTTATATTCTTCTAAGATTGTTTCATATCCGATTTCTGTGTTTGGAGTATCCGGTCTTTCTTCATTTTCTTCTTCTTCTTCTTTTATTGGACTTCCGTAGAATATTTTTGAATAATCTCTGAGATGATTGATTCTTATTCGAGATAATGCATCGGCATTGGTATTTTGTTTACCTGGTTTGTATATTATTTGATAATTATATTCTTCCAGTTTTAATCTCCATCTTGCGAGTCTGGAACCTGGATCTTTTACATTGAATAACCATGTTATCGGGCGGTGATCGGTATATAGTTTAAAGGTTGTCCCGTAGACGAATTCCCGATATTTAGCAACTCCCCATACTATTGCTAGTAATTCTTTCTCGATTGTCGAATATTTTTGTTCGTGAGCATTCAGAGTTCTAGATGCGTATGCTATAGGCAAATCTTTTCCTATTTTTCCTTGTGATAATACTGCTCCTATCGCATAATTACTCGCGTCTGTAGTAATATTGAATTCCTTTTCAAAATCAGGATATTGTAAAATTGGATAATTTATTAATGTTTGTTTCAATGTTTCAAATGATTTCATGCAATGTTCATCAAAATTAAATTTTATATCTTTCTTTAATAATTCAGTTAAAGGTTTGACTATTTTGGCAAAATCTTTTATAAACCTTCTATAGTATCCTGCTAAACCTAGGAAACTTTTCACGTCTTTTGCGTTTTTAGGTACTGGAAATTCTTTGACTGCTCTTATCTTTTCTGGATTTGGTTTTACACCTTCTTCTGTCACTATATGACCTAAGTATGCAACTTCTTTTTTTTAAAAATTCACATTTATCGGGTTGCAATTTAAGATTTGAATTTCTTAGTCTTTCGAATAATTCTCTTAGTCTTTGTATGTGTTCTGTTAATGATGAAGCATAAGATATGATGTCATCCATGTATACAAGTGCTCGTTCGTTTTGTATGCCAGTTAAAATATTATCCATAACTCGTTGAAAGGTCGCGGGTGCATTCTTTAAACCAAATGGCATTCTCTTAAACTCATAATGACCATTTTCAACTGTGAACGCGGTTTTTTCTATATCTGTTGGATTAATCTCAATTTGATGAAAACCTGATGCCAGATCAAGGGTTGTAAAATAACAGCAATGTCCTAATTTGTCGAGTAAATCATTTATATTAGGCAACGGATATTTATCATCTACCGTGACTTCATTTAATTTGCGGTAATCTATGACCATTCTCCATTTCTGCTTACCACTGGCGTCTAACTTTTTGGGGACTACCTATACTGGAGATGACCAAGGTGAAGATGATGGTTGGATTATTCCTTGTTTTAACATTTGATTTACTTGGGTTTTTACCTCTTGTTTATGGACATCATTTTCTAAATAAAATATATCACAATATTGTTTACATAAGGCGGTAATTGCTTCTTTTTCTTCAAAATTTAAATGTTCTAAACGCAAGGATTGTTCGACTCGTTGTTGTCTTGAATATAAGTTTTCTTTTTGTAGATTTAAAATTAATGTTTGATTCTTATTTACTGGACTATTTTCAATAAAAGGTTCAATTATTAATTCATCAAAAATTATTCTTTTCTTTTGTTCGCTTTTATTTAAAATTGACGTTAGGAATTCACCTTTTTCATTCGTTTTGATTACACAATTTGGCAATATGACATTTTCCTTTTCTTGTGAATGTAAAATTAGTTCAGCGTTTTGTTCATTGCAATTTAACTTGAATATTTGTTCGGTTCTTGGTTCAATAGTTATTTCATTGACAATTTCATTTTCTTTGTATAATGGCAAAGTTATATATTTGGTTATTAGTTTTCTATTTTTTAAATCAACTAAACACTCATATTGTTGTAAAAAATCTATACCTAATAAACCATCAAATTCTATATTTAAGTTATGTACGAATACTTCCATTTCATCATTTTTCAAAAAGAAATCAAAATTTATTGCTTTATTTATTTCAAAAAATTGGTTGGTTACACCTTGAATTCTTATGGGTTCTACACTTTTTATCCTTTCTTGTTCAAATAAATTTGGTTTCAAAATTGATATACTTGCTCCGGTATCAATTAAATAGCGATATTTTCCGTCATGAGTTTTTATATAAAATAAATTATTTGAATTGCTTGTGTTTACGAATTCTGATCTTATTCTTGGCTTTCTAAATTCTGTGCTTGACTGGTTGGAATGAGATGAGTAGAAGTGCCAGTCTTCATTTCCACTCTTTGTTCGTTTAAATGAAACGTTTTTCTTGGAGGATTTTGCATGTTTCTTGTATTTGAAGAATTGCTTTGATAGTTATTTTGGTTATAATTATTTTGGTTAGGTGGTCTTTGATAATAATTTTCTCTGTGATTTTGATTATTATTTTCATGTCTATTCGCAAAGGAATGATTTGGATTGAAGTTTCTTTGATTTCCCGAATTATATTGATAATTTCGGTTTTGATTATAATATTTATCATTATTTTGTTTTTTGCGACATTCTGAAATTAAATGTCCCGACTTTTTGCAATAATTACATGTTTTTTTGTTTTTGCTTTGAAAGTTTGAGGAATTTACCTGTGGCTTTTTACTTTCTAGATACGTTAATTGATATTCAGTTTTTACTATATTTGCAGCTTCTGCGAGATTGCAAGGTCGCGATGCTCGTACGATTGCACCTAGCTTATGTTCAAGACCTACTAAAAGTGTCTGTAAAGCTACCTTATCGACTAATGCTTGCTGTGCAGTTTTCTGTTCTCGGGTTAATGTTACTTGTTGATTTATCGCGGCGTAAAGTTTAGAATGATGTGCGTTTATGCGATGCACATAGTTTTGCGGATTTTCATTGTTTCCCTGTTTTATTTGTTGTAAATGGTAGATTAGACTTGTTAAGTCTCTAGAATCACCGAAGTGTGTTTTTAAAATAGTTTTGATTTGATCCCAATTCTTCAAGTCGCGTGAGTTTATTAGTTGAGATGCTCGTCCTTTTAGTTTGTTTTTTAAATGTACAGTTAAAAGATATGTTTGTTGGTCTGTCGCTACGTCAAATGCTGCGTCACAAGAATTAATGAATGTATTTAATAGTATTGAATCTCCATCATATTCTGGTATGATGTGACATAATTTGCTTAATCTATATTCTATAAGATTTAAGTCTTCTTGGCTCATTTTTATTTGTTTAATTCCACCCCAATTTTAACGAAAAACTTCAAATTAAAATTGCTCGAATTACTTCCGATATTCCCTCGAAAATAAACTCGCGGATCTCGATTCTGTCCGATTTTCGCTCGACTCCCAAATCTAACCCCTTTAATGGAATTGTTACAAATTTTTTACACACGTATTTTTTGTTTTTTGTTTATAACGACTTGGGAAAATAATTGGATTTAGGGAACAAATATATAGCAATTTTCACAGAATAATAATAAATCTTTACTCACTTTGATTTTCTGGAAGATGCTCTGTAGTGCCTGCGGTTCTTTCGGTTGAAGGTTTGGAAACCACCAGATCTTCTTGGAATTTCTGCTCTGTTTTTCTTGGATCACCAAAAATCTCTGTTTTTCCGATCCTGCTGACTGCGCCAATTGTTGGGGCTTTATTACTTAAAACCCTTTTTTAAAAAACAACAGAATTTATTGAAACACAACTATCACTACTTTGTTACATAAAAGGACTAATTTATAATAATTACTACAGCAAATGAACAGACCAAATGTTGTGACTCTGAACAACGTTAAAAGTCTTAAAGTTAATTCAAAAGTGTCTTGTTTTGGAATACTCTCCTATTTATAATCTCTGCTGAAAATGGGGAACTATGCAGAATCATCATTTATGCAGGTGCATCTAGTAATATAATATAAGTATTGTTTTAGTTTCTGCGTAATTCCTTTACAATGGATTATTGTTTTATTCTAGACATTAATCAGCATATTATTATTTATAAGTCATGAAAGGTGATATGTAACATGTATTTATTCTACAATATTTAGTTATGTAATGACTTATTGGGATGCAGTTTTCAAATCTAATGTTAGTGTGAAGCTGGTGCAAGTTCCTTGCACCCCGAAGTTTCGTTGGACTTCCATCGTCTTGAAGTGGTTGATCTCACAACGTTTCAATAGCTGTGTATCTGCTATCGTCATCAGGTGAATCGTTCCTTGCAGTTTCCTATGACGTCAATCGTCTTCAAATCTAATTAACTTGTTCGATATTGCCTAAAATAAGGTATTTTACTTTTAAGTAACACTTATTATTTTGACCAACCTTGTTTATTGTTGAATAGCATTGAGTACTTGTTTTCTAAATATGTACATGTATTAAGAAAAATTTGCAAATGATTCTAACCTAGGTAGATCCACAATACTGTAGACAGTTTGAGTATCATCATTTTTTTAGGTCTGTTAATTATATTGACATTCATTTAATAGTCTCTTCTCCACAGAATCTTATAATAAATCATTATACACTTTTAAGTGATAAGTCACAATAGGACACAGTTTCAAATCTAATAAACTTTGTTTGATAACAATTTGAGTTATTATTTAAAACAAAATTTTAATTCTTTGTCAAACCTAGTATACAATTTGGAACAGACATGAATATTTATTACAAAATTTTTAGTGATGTTTATAGATGCATTTTATAATCCTAATTATTTCTTTTTGAGAGGATTTTAGATATTATCAAAAATAAAGGTATTTTACTTTTAACAAAACTTACATTTACTGACAAACTTCGTATACAGTTGAAAAAGTGGCATGTAATGATTACATTATACGTTTCTGACCATTCAAATCGTTTTATGAATAATATTTTTTTCTATAAATAATAGTCACAAGAACGTTTTCCGTTTGAAACCAACTCATGAAGTATATAGAAACCAACTGAGATCCTCCATCTTGAAGTTGATTAACTTTAGTAAAATTTTCAGTGATAAAGCATAATTGGATGCAGTTTTCAATAATATTATAACAAAATAAAAATTCCTCACTTTCAAACCAAATCGATATATTTTTTGAAACCTAGTATATAGTTGGAAAAGTTACATAAATACTTATTAAACATTTGTAGTGCAATGGCATAATAAGAGGCAGTTTTTAATTCTAATTACTTCTATTTGATAACAATTTTAGATATTAACAAAATGTAAAGGTACTTCAACTTTTAGCAGAATTCCTATTTGCCGACAAACCTTCTCTACAGTTAAAAAAAGTGGCAAGTAATGATTACAGTATACGTTTTAGACCGTGCCAATTTGTTTATGAAGAATAACTTTTTCTCTTAATATTATTCATAAAAAAGTTTCTTTGATTTATGCAGACATACTGCATATATAGAGACTAATTGAGAATCGTCACTTTGAAGTTGATTAACTGACATTTATTTTGATTAATTAATCAAATTTCTTTTCAAGTTCCGAACAGAAATATTTCCATATTTTATAATATTAGCCTCCTCCACCAAAGGATACTATATAAGAAAGGTATTGTCGATTTTCTACAAAACGGTACAAGCTGTCATAGAATCCAATATAAACGATCGAAATTCCATGAGACGTTCTTGAGTAATCGCTGAAAACAGATACAGACGAATTTGGAACCTCCTTCTTTTTGATGTTGGTTAACAAGTTAGTGGCAATTATTTTAATTTTCTGAAATTTATATCCGTTACTAAGAATGATAAAAAGAATGAGAAATGGAGACAGGGAGATCACGAGAGAGGGTAAGTTTATTTCGTAAGAAACTTTCGCTTCCATCCCTCTATAGAGTATAGATCATTAGGCAACTTCAACCGATGCTCACCTGTTTTATATTCTTTACGTCCGCCAGATTGGATATTTACTAGGATATATTAAGCATACTCGTACAAAGCGGTTTTCACCAATATATAACCGGCCTACCTTTAGGTCCCAAAAAACGTTATTAAAAATATTTTTTTAGATAGCTGATTACGAAATAAATATGAGAACAACCACGAAATCATTTAATAAGGTGGCTGAGTAATTTGAATTTGTTTTAAAAGTATTTAAAACGTCGTTATTAATAGAGGTGAAAACAGTCTGATTTTTTTTGCAGATAAAGTACTCCTTCAATAATTAAATAATATATACAGGGCTTTCATTTCAAAACTAGCCACCCAAAATATCTTTAAAAGAAAAAGACAAAAAAAACCGTTAATTAATATTTACACATTTTACACGTATCGGTCACCCTGCAGTTTCAACACCTAAACGGGGTTGAATATCACTTTTGCAGGTTTAAATACAAAGCGGTATCATGTGATACCTCTTTTTAAAAGTTTTTATTTTGCCAATCTTTTGACACATCATTTTTTAAATCATATTATCTTTGACAGAGTAAACATAAAATTTTCAAAATAATTGCCAGTTATGCTAAAATTGGTTTAGGGTTGTTTCTAGGGCCTCTGATTACGAATCCAAGTTCAGAATGGTGACTCCTAAATGACAGATGAAAAGTTTTAAAATCAAACGATATACGCCATTTTTTTGGAGAAAATTCATGATGGCGGGCGAAATTTTAATTTTCGTCTGGTGGGTTATTTTCATCATCCATATTGGATCCCACATCTTGCATTTTGTGTATCATATTCGTGATCAGCGAACCCAAAAACCACCTTAGTTTGGTGCAAAACGCTGATTTTTCAAACTTTCATTCGCCATCTTGGATACGCCATTTTGAATTTTGCAAGTCTGCCTCGGATTCGTGATCAGAGACGCTAAAAACCACCCTAAAAAATTTTTGCTGTAATTGGCAAATCTTTTCAAAAATTTAATTGTTTACGGTTGTTTACTAGGTCCTTACTCTATATAAAGTAATCAGATTTTAAAAAATGATGTTAGGCACAAAAGAGACCTTTAACTTAATATCAACTTAATATCACATGATACCCATGTGTATTTAAACTTAGAAGTGATATTCACCCACGCTTAGGGGTTCAAAGTGCAGGGTTACCAATAGGTGCGAAATGTGTCTCCTCGTAAGTTTTAAATTAACGTTTTTTTTTTGTCTTTTTTCTGTTAAAGAAATTTAAAAGTAATTTTGAGTGGCTAGTTTTGAAATGAAAGCCCTGTATACATGACGTGTACATTCGGAATTATCGCAACTTTATACTTACCAAGCAGTAATACGAAGTCATAGAAAACCTACACCTAACTAGAACAACTTTCGGAAGCATTGAAGCATGCTTATAAAAAACTGAGGAACCTACGAAAATAGAAAAGCGTACAATGTACATCGTGGAATGTTTATCGTCATAAATGTTTTATGTACGGTAATAATAAATCTTGTTACCTTTGTTTATCTAAAAGTCAAAACAGCTATACTTCTTTTTTATGTCAGAATTTTTTGTGTAATATAGAATCATATTGGCAAATATTGAGTTTATAACGCATGAATATTGCACTTGCATTTCTAAACTTATTTTTTTTACATATCTTCAAAATAAATTATCAACTGTACTGAGAATACTATTGCCGATCAGTTTTCAGAAAAACTTGTATTTAAATACATTGTTACTGTGGCACTGCTAGGTGGTGGGACGATATCCACATACAATATTTAAACTCCGTAAAGAGAGTTTAAATACGTTTGCCAAGTTAGGTTGTACTAACAAACTAAGTTCAAATTTTGTTTTTTTTTAGTTTACATGTTAAGTTCACTCAAAGTTCGGTTTGACTTCATGATTGCAAATAGTGGTGATGCATTTTCGGGAAACTCTTATTTAAATATACAGCCACGGAACCTGTGTTATATTTGTGGAGAGCCTCCAAGTTGCGTTTATAAATTTTACATTACCTTGTGAAAAAAAGTCCTGTGATCACTTATTAGGCTAATTATGATAATTTATTTCCTTACTAAGTTATATTAATTTTTTTAATAAAGACTATTTCGAAATATTTCACTGGTGTCTATAACAACTACACCTTTGAATTAAAAACTAGTTTCGGTAATATCTGCTATATTATCTAAGTAGATGTTCAGCTGTTTTACTGTTAAATGTAACAAACTGGAGGAGCTCAGACGCCTTTGGCATATTTTCTTCCGTTCTTTTATTCGTGCAACTGCATTTATACAACGAAAAAGTGTGCATACGATATCAGCATCATTTGTTTCCTTAGTTATGTAAGGATTTTGTTCTCCAGCTGGAATATTTTACCATACACGAAGTTTGTTGCCATAAGAAAGCTTTTACAGAACATTGCTGTTATTTCCGCAGCAGCACGATATTTGGAAGTGACATTTCCGAATGCGAGATGAATGTCGAACATACTTCGTACAACTCCGTTTTAATAATATGTTTATATTCTTCTTGTTTATTACGTTTCAGACACATCAGATATACAAGAACGAAAATTAGATATACACTATGCTTTGAAGTAATATTAGTCAAACTCTGATAATGTGCACGTCTAACATCGTGAATACCTTAATAAAGTCATATTGAAGTCAAAGTTCTAGTAGCGATATATACATGCACTAAAATAAACACTCCAGATTTTGGAGTGCTGACACCTCAGTACATACACGGCTCAGTGTGTCAATATAGTGTCGTGGCTTAATTGCTCATATAGCACGAAGAGTTGACAGTTGCCGATTGCTTTAACAAAGTCTTACTGATCTTATTTGTCTTTTCAGGAACAGTATAGGTTAAAAAAAATAAATAGTATACAAAATTTATTTCTTGAAACAAATAAAAACATCTACAATCAATTATATTCGCAATTAAGAAACTGTCGTTTAGACTATATACCTTAAATACAGGCAACAATGTTTACGCGCACTCAAAAACGGAGTGTCATAAAGTGTAATGTGTTATTGGGATCGTGTCAGCAGCCTTGACACATGTGAAGATGTTGACAGTGCGGCCTGCGCAGTTACACATCACTACAATAAACTGTAAAACAACAATACTTTAAGGTCATCTACTTTAAACCCGTTAATTTCAAGAGTGCCACGCACCCACAGAAACCAGTCACCATGGAACACAAATTTTGCGCGAGCACTTCCAGCTCCCTTGCCATCCACCCCCTGAGAATTAACTTAGATCCTCACACTAATGCAATTTTCCTTCTACATAATCGCTGTCTTCTTATTATGATAGCTTGGCTTTGGTTTGTTTCAGTTGCTTTACCTTATAGTAAAGGTAGTACAGCAAATGTCTTGTTTGTGGTTTTGTACCCTTCTGTGGGCGTACGTTGTCTTCGTTTATTGTGGTGGTTGTGTGTTCTTCTGTCTTCTCTTTGCTAGGTACGGTTGATTTCCCCACGGGTCCCCTTTGTTGTCTCCTGAGAAATAGAATATTATGTACTTCATTTTATACTCACCCGTTTTCTACCTCTGGGCATCTTCTCCATCGCTAAAGCAGAGCGGTTCTTAAGCACATTGTATCTGTCAATAAATCTGAGGTCATTAGTCGATTAGCTGTCGTTGATGAACGTTTGGGTGCTGTTCTAGTTTGGCGTATGCCTCTCTGGCTCTCCTTTTCATTTCTGCAAGCTCTGGTTGGTGTCGTAAATCGTTGATAACCGTGTTGTAAACGAAGTACCTCGACTGCGAGGCATATGCATAGGTTTTCCTGCATTTGGATAGCATGTCTGTTGCTCTTGCTGGTTGGTCCCCATATTATTGAAAGGTACGTCAGCATTGGCAAGATTAGGGAGTAAAGTCTGTCACGGGCAGCCTGGACTTAATCAACATGGAGCAATGTCACTTACAGCATCGCTGATTGATCTAAGTAAGGGATTGTGTAGCACAGTGTGTCTGATCATTGACGTATGACTAGTTTTAAATGTAAATAGGACAGACCTCATAAATTCTACATCACTCATCTGATGAGCATAGCAGACCAAAAGCTATTGAAACTACTAGCAGGGAATAAGATTACCTACAGGAACAAATTGCCGAGTATGCTCTGTTCGACCAGCTATTAAAATTATACGGGTACATACATTATTTAGTCAACGTTATTTCGTCTCTATCTTTCGACTTACATTGTATATGTGTAACACGGGAGTTCCTATCAAATGACAAAGTTTCAGCGCTAACCCTAGAATATTGTTTGTTCATCATCTATACGTAATGCCTACCAAGGTCCAAAGAATTTCGCGCTTAGGTTTCACTTCTCCTTCTAGTAGTATGTTAAACATGTTACTAGCTACATTTAGTTTTAATCAAAATACAATTTTGTTAAAAACTTTTTGGAAACTAAATTGAGAATATTAATTTTCACTTAAATTCTAGATTGCATACATATTAGAAGCGAAAGCTTTTTAATGGAGGCACGCACTTACTACCCACATGAAAATCTTTGAGGATGAGAATGAAATGCATAGCTTGAAATTGCATTTGTTTGGACCCACTGACTTGATCTTGGTACCCGTTCCTATCCAAACAGGGACCAGTTTATATATTAAAAATCAATAAATTATAAGAAATAACCCAATATAACAGACCTGCACAAAATTTGCTTTTCTTTCTAATAAACACTCCAATTCTTTCTTTGCGATATATTAAAATAGACTTGAAATACTTCTAAAGTCAAAAAGAACACCACAAAAAACGGCAACGTTACTTGGCATTAAATTTGTGTGCTGACTCGTTTCATATTATAAACTAGACATTTTACATTAAGACTTGTGCATAATAATTGAAATTTATATAGGAGATTATGTGCTACAGTGTTGTAAAAAGGTGGAACGACGGTAATTATCATTGCAATCTTTTAGGAAGCAACTGCAAAAGGCTCCAAGTGTCTCATCACTGTACGTTCACTGCTTATAGAGGGTTATTCACCTTATTGGGTACGAGATATCACCACTAACCGAATCAAATTTGACAAAATTGTATTATATATATATATATATATATATATATATATATATATATATATATATATATATATAGATGAGTGGGCATTATTTTAAAACATAAAATGGGTTGGCGTTTCCCAGTAACTAACAGCAACATTAAAAACGAATAGAGCAGTTATCGGTCTTTAGTGTAGGAGAAGCCTAAAGGTAAAACGAAAAATATTTACAAATGATTTTCAAGGAGCAGCGTATGTTTTCGTAAAGAAGATTTTTCCAGATGATACCTATTCGTGGTTGTTATGGTGAATTCAATGGCCACATAATTTTAACAAACAAAGAGGAAATAATCCAAAGTTCTATCTTAAATGAAAAGTTATAAAGTCATTAAGCGTTTGTTGGATTACACACTGAGTGATATATAACTGTTTTAAAACAAATTATGTCAACTGAATGTGAAAAATTATGAATTTAAATATTTGAATTTACTTAGGCGTAAAAAGATTTCATAAGAAGCTTTCACTTCCATCGTTCACTCTCAAATGACTGCCGCTCTTTTTTTATTTACAAAGATCAAATAACTTTATCTATATCTTCATCTCAATATAAATTTCTGGTTAGCAGTAAAGCAACGAAATTAATTTGCAAAAAGTGTAACATGATAGTTGACGTGAGCTCTTGTACATCTTTTGGGTTCGAAATTCAAACAACAAATGTTAATCGGGTGATCAGTTGTCGGCACGAAAAACACATTAATTTAACAGTTAAATACTAGCAATGAAGATAAACACTTATAATATAGATAAAACTACGATCATATCTAATTTGATAAAGGCTCGTTCCTTGTTAGCCATTTTTTTAATTGCCTTTTTTTTTCATATAGCTTACGAACTTGCGATTTAAACAGAATATTAACTTCAAATATTCAATTGGTTATTCACGATAATTATTACAAAGCGCGATCTTTTAAATCCTGCCTCTTGTTTGTCTGCATATTATTAACTTATGTTATTCAGGTTCAATAATAAAAGAATAGTAAATACCGAGCTATAAAGTTTTACTATTACAAAATAGGGACTTACTCTCTTATAGAATATATGAATATCTTATGGATAATGTAGTCTTTTTAGTTGTTAATTTTAATATTTATATGACCTTTTGTGTTGTATATGAAGAATGTTGACAATTTTCCAACTTCAAATAAAAGGAACGCGAATCAAAGCGCACAACTATTTCGTGAAGAAAGAAAACTTTGTAAGGACATAAAAGCACAATACTTTTAATCAGCTACGAGAATTCTATCAGGCTTGATCTATGGCTTTGTGATATTCTACAATAACTAGAATTTCACGAAAGTACCAAGAGCAAATGCGCCATAAATTGCGAACTTTTGGAAACAGAGACATGCGGAGAATTGTTTATAGTGAAAGGAATTGATAGGAGTTGAGCTCTTTCAAAAAATATTATCTGGAATTTGAAAAGTTATTAGTTCGTATTTGTTCGCTTTTGCTACTGATAATTAGTCTTGAAGTTCTAAACCGTTCATGTTTTTCTCATTACATTTGAAACTAAGCGTCTGTTATAACGTTGAAAGCTAATCTCGTGATCAACCTTCAACGAGAAATTCCTTAATAAATTTCTTTGAAATAATAAGGAACTATCTGTTGAGCTTGCGAAATATTTGTGAAGAGTAAAATGACACATTTTTATACGAGATAACAAGTTAATGATTGTTTAAGCAAAATGTGTGCAACAAAAAATCATATGGAGGTTATTGAAAATGCAAACACTGACAAAACACAAATATAATAAGGAAAACGCTTTTGGTTCAAAATGAGTAATATGAGGCTAAAACGAGTGACCTAAATGAAAAAATATATATGCAAAAATCCGTAAACGTCAAGATATGTCATATAATTATTCGGCACAAATATCTAAATATGAATGTCAACTTATATCACATAGAGTGTACTCGATTATGGGAGAAAGCATGAGATTGCTTGAGGAATGGCAAATTGTGATGACATGCTCGGTAAATTTACGTTGGTACAAAGCCAGTATTTATTTTTCCATCTATTCCAATTAGACCGTAGACAGATTTTGGTCCAACATTTTCTCGGTTCTGCCTCGAACGGGGTTGAAAAGTGTGTTACTTTTTAATACAATGAGGCGGAATTTACGAATAACCGCGTGACTAATATATGAAAAACTCGTTATCTAGTTTCCGAAAACAAAAAAATTATCTGGATCGAATTTCTCCATTCTGTCATATTCACTACACGAATTCTATGATGCAACTTAGCGTCAAAATACAATAGGCATAAATGTCGTCTATGGCCAAAGTGTTGAGATGAAGATGTGCGCCTGTAAGGAAACTCAACATTATGGATCCGATTTTCTCGCTTTTGCCTAGCGGAAGAATGAACGTAGTCTACAAAAAATTGGCATAAGATTTGCAAGGCACAGGAATCGTTAACGGTACCACAATGTTTTCCATTCTTGGCCACTCGGAAAACTCATTATTTTTGTGGACTACTCTCGATATCAACTTTCATTCTTCCGCTTGGCAAAAGCGAGAAAATCGCAGTCATATTGTGATAGGTTTATAATAGGGAAATAAGTTTTTTGGCATTTACAAAAATTCTGTCTACGAACCCATTTTATTTTAAGAATCTAGTCAATTCTTTCTATATCAAATTCTACTAAATTTCATTGTACTTGTATTGGCTAATTTTGTTTTAATATGGAGCAATTTGTTTTAACTCATTAACTTCTTTATTAATATAGTACCTATATACTTAACTACATATCTATGTAAATTTATTTATGTAACATAAGTTTCAATCAAACACAACGTCATACGATATTTATTTTCATTTAGCTCCTTTATTTCTTTTGTTGTTCGTATTGCACCAATAAACTAAATTCTAACATTTTTGTAAGTCTTATTTCTTTCACCCCTGCTTTTAGGGAATTTTGGCCTCATGCCCGGTGCCATAAATAATATAACACCTTTATCGACAAAATAAATATATATCAGCTTCAATTCCAAACGCTAGTATTATAAATACTGCTTAGTTGCCTTATCGGACCAAAGAAAGTTTCGAACTTTTGTAACGAAAAGATAAGGGCTGCTGGTAAGATGCTGATGCGAGAAGTTACGATTACGTTTATGCCAAGACTAACGCGAATATTACGCCAAAGGCGAGAATTGACAGTGATTTAGATGAGTATTTTATTGCGAAAAAAGATTTTAAAGAGCCATAAAGAGCTTAACGTATCGAAAACACCAAATTTTAATGAGACACCGATGTAAGTTACTCTTTTACGTGGAAGTATTTAAAATTTATGAGCAAAGTTGGTATCTGATATATTGTATACTGCAGAGTCATGCTGCAGTTGAAATTACTGTATATAGAATGTCTTTTAGAATGGCCAAAACAACAATATTAATGGTGGATTAATAACGGACTTAATAAAATTTGAGAACATATTTTTAGTTGATTAATTAATAGTCCTTTCTCTTTCACAAGTTAATCTAAAGAAGGAAATAATGCTTTGCAAAATAAAATCATCAAGTTCTACTGTGAGCCTAGCGAAATTGTCACAGGGTCGTCGAAAACAGTATTTTCCCTTCTCGTTCTGTAGCTTGTTTTGCATTCTTTCAAAAATTCTAGACCTTCTTAAAAAGCTGCATGACTGACTTGCACAAAGCAGGAAGTTTGGTCACCTTACCCTAAGGACTGATGGGACACCCTTATTAACAGGAAGGGTGATGGGGTCTTAACTATATTCTCAGTACATATAACATTTTCACAAAACTGATATATTGTAATTGTGCCTCAGATGTTTTCACTATCCCTGGACTTGCACTTGACTTATTAACCGACTTCCAATAAGAAGGAGGTTATCAATTCGCCGCGTATTTTTTTTTCGCTTTTTTTTTGTATGTATGTTACCTGATTACTTCTCCCGTGGTGCACCGTTTTGAATGAATATGGTCTTGTTTAATAGAGTATATATATCCGGATTGGTAAAACTTCAAATTTTGGAAAAGAATTCTATTGATAAAGTGATAAAATTTGTGAATGAACACATGCGTGCATGGAAATCGACCAATATCCCTAATATTTTAGTCGATTTTTCGATAACTCCTTATGGATGTGTATAGTTTTTTGACGTTTAATCTATTAAGGAAGATCCTTAGGTGATCTCATATACTTTTGTGCGACGTGCAACTTGCAGTTTTGCAGAAAATCGCCGAAAATTCCAAAATTCTTATCAAAAAATTCATCGAAATGACATAACCGACATTTCCTCATAAATATTTTAATTCCAACGTAATAGTGCGGTAATTTTAGGCACTGGAAGTTTCAACTGCGAATTTGAAAATTTTCTATGTACATCTCAAGCATATAGGTAGTAAAGCATAGTATTTTCGGGTCCTTAAATCAATGAGTACCAAGCTCGTTTTGTTTGTATACCAGACAAATACCTATTTAAATGCAAATTTTTCCATTTTGCGAAGACGGTGTTTTTGGTTGTCACATTCTCCCGGCCTAACAGAAAATTCAGTGACAACACATGTCAAACTTTAAACTGCTATTTGATGAACAAAATCACAAAGGAAAGTAGTAGAAGGAGTTGCATTTGTATGAAGATTGAAATATAGGACGGACTAGAATGGTCCGTAGGCAGCCGTATATACAGGATGGTTGGAATATAGAGTGGACTGGACGTTTGGTGGTATAAAAATGTTGGAAAAAATGTGAAATTAAAATTATGTATGGTGATTAAAAAACTGTTATAGGATGTGAATATAAGCAAATCATACAGGATGGTTGAAATATACGCTGGAGTCGAATTATATTTATACAGTGTGATAAAAAAAATTATTTCTTTTATAGCCCATAAGAAGTTGCATAAAGTGTGGAGAGGAATTAATGTTACACAGGGCGATAATATAAAATGTTACAAAGGAAATAATTTATGGCGTAGCCCACAAGGAGTTATATTCTATGGTTGAAATATAGGACGGATTTGACTCCGTAAATATAGGATGGATTCTACTCCGTCCTATAGTTTACAGAAGGCAGCTAACAAATTTATGCTTGTCCGTCGTATGTACAGGATGGTTGGTACATAGGTTGGAGTGGAATTATCTATAGTTATACAGGGTTGTCAAAAAAAGTTGAAAAAAGGTTACATGGCGTAGTCCATAAGGCATAAATATATTTTGGACTTATTAAGTCAATGCGTACTAGTACATTTTGTTCGTAAAGATTTATCTATCAATGTACATGAGAAAGTATTATTGTGTAATGTTGAGGCTTTCGGTGTTACCTGGTTCTGTCTATTAAAGTTACACATACAAAATAAAAAATAAAGAATGAAAACTACCTAAGTTAAAAAAAAATAAAAAATTTAAAATAAAACATTTTTTAAAAAAATATAACCGACTTCTACCTATAACTAAAAAGCTAAAAATAATTATAACAAAATACAACTCTAGCCAATAAATAACACATTCAATGTTGTTAGGTACCTACCTAGGAAGTAAAAAATGTAAACATTAAAATGTGCTCATTCTGTACAAATTAATTACCTACCAATCTAGTATATCTTTGAAGTCGGTGGCAAGCAACCATCAAGTTTGATGAATTAGTAGATAAGTACGCAATGCAGGATTTTAGATTTGCTTGGCATCGGCTTCAAAATATACTAGATTGGTAGGTAATTAATTTGTACAGAATGAGCACCTTTTAATATTTACATTTTTTACTTCCTGGGTAGGTACCTAACAACATTGAATGTGTTATTTATTTGCTAGAGTTGTATTTTGTTATAATTATTTTTAGCTTTTTAGTTATAGGTAGAAGTCGTTATTTTTAATTTTTATTTCAGTATGTATACTGTCAGTGTTTTAATGTCAAATTCCACAAGGTTTAAACGCCATAGAGACAGTTGTCATTGCCACTGGACGAATTAACCTTTCGTCAAAGGGCCCCGGTGTTTGTAATCGTCTTTTTGTCATGGATGTGACTTAATCCCGCCATAGCAGACTGATCACTTGCATTTTTAACACCACAATTACTGGAAAGTCTGTGTATTTGAAATACACCAAACTTTTCAGGGTCAAAACTAGACCTGGAAAAATTTGCTTTATTTAGGACCACTTTCTTGAAGACCTACATGAATTATTGAACGACATCAGTAACAAAGAACCAACCGTATAAATCACATTAGAAATTTAGCAGAATCACACATTACCTTTATTCTATATTTTAATACCAAAAACACAGTCGTCAGTTGATTGAGAAATCCACAGAAATACCTTAAAAAGAGCATCTTTGTGTGATAGGGCAAAAAGCAACTGTTCTGCTATCGAAAATTTAATGAAGAAAAAACATTTACAAAAAATGTCCTATTTGCTAGCATTTATCTTGAAAAATCATTAACACCAAGCTGCTCCAAACAATACTAATAGTCATGATAAACACATTACTACGACAACCATAGCATCCACATAGCGTCTTTCGGAGGAACTGAAAATATTGGACAACAGATTTAATATTTAAACAACATTCAACACAAGAAATACACTGAAATACATTATAGCAAAAAACTAAACCAAATAACGTAACCCAGAACTCAAAAAATTGCATTTATAAAATTGCTTGCGAATGTAATAAAGTTCGTATTGGAAAAACCTTTAGACGCATAAATTTTCGAATAAATTTCAAAATTCAACCATAATACACAAAGAAGACCACAACACAAAACAAAAGTTGAAAGAACCTGCTTTAATTTTATTAACTGAAAGCGATTGCCCCGCTGAAACTTCTGTACAATTTTCCAATAATCAAGAATGAAATTAATAAGTTCATAATATTTTTCCACGTTTTTTATTTATGACTTTAATGTGATCTCTGGAACATCAACATTTCTTTGATCTCATTTTTTGGTCTTATAAACAACCATTTAATGTCAAATTGTGAGTGTCAAATTTGTCATTTTAATTTGCAGCTTCTTTATTCAGTTGAATTAATTTTGCCGTTGATCACAGGGTTTAATTGAAACGTTTGGAGTATTCGAAATATACTGACTGTCCAGCAATTGTGGTGTTATTCACAAGGAATCATAAAAATACAAACTAGAGATGCCACAACAATCGTTCAGAAAACAGACTGATCACCGTTTGACCATATAAACTAAGCAGCACATGAGTTTTGTTTTGAAACTGTTATGAAATTATGAGGTTATTTTAAACTATTCAAGGGAGTATCTGCAATTATCCCTCCAGAATCTGAACATTCAGTATAAGAATTTGTCCGGGTACCTGTTAGAAGTTTAAGTTTCTAAATTTCAATTTCCTCGTCTATGGAAATCATTTTAGATCTAGTCTTTCCTACGATAGAACTTCATTTTTGTCACATTTTAGTGATGTCCTCAAAGGTTTTACTAACAACAAACTGCCTATTGCAACTTTCTTAGAGAGGTCGACCTGCAGACATATATGATGATGCAAAAAATGTTTTATTCAATCTTTTTTTCTTATCTGCTCTTATGGTGTTTGTTGGTATGAACAATTATTAAAAATATCAGCGCCTGTGGTTTCTAAGATGTTAATTCAAATAGACGACTGCATCTTTTATTTCTTGAGTGAAGACAGAAAGAATTTTGAAAATTTGTTGTTTTGTCTCTTTGATGTCTACGATTATTTGAGGAACGACATTAACCATGTAGTTGTTAACCCCTTTTATAAATGCTCACAGTTTAACAAGATCATTTCTACATATTTGAACGTAGAAAGTGTTGTACTGTGCGCACATACCAAGTGATCAATATGAAGTGTACTGAGTTACATTAGGACATCTTTAGTTTGCCTATTGTAGACCCTGTTTCTAATTCTGCACATGACAAGTGTTAACTACAGGGTTATTGTGATATTTGGCGCATTTTAGTTATTGTTGATTTCTTCTTAGTTATTCTCTCTACGGCTTACGATTGTATAAAAAATATCTTTTGCAATGCTGTTTGCGGTGTAAAAGGACACCTTTATTGTGATGGCACATTTCTGTAGTGCTAGTTCAATGAAGATGGCTCCTGAACATATTTGCTGCATTCATGTTTTGAACAATTATTTACTGAATATCCTGATGAAGAAATTGCTACTAAAACATTTTCACAACACTGAAATAGAATTGTCGAAGAGATTTACATATTGGAAGTGTATTAAAATGTAAACCTGAAAAAACTTTATGGGTAGTAACTAAGGGAGTCATAGATGATGTACAGGACTGAATGGAAAACAGTCTGAATAAGTCTATAGAAAAATTAGCAGCTCAAAAAAGTATAATACTTTTTTTAAATAATAACATTTTACGTAAAAACTTTTGCAATTGTAGGTCTTTCTTATGAAAGTGAACAAACAGTACTGAAAGACATTATGCATGTATCCTTTTAAAGTATCTTAACGTCAACACTTACAAGACTAAGTTTTTGATCATAGATAAATTTATTTATTAATTTATTTTATTATTTATTATTGATTATGATTATGATTATATGGATAATTACTGTCCTTGATGTAATTTATTAAGTCTGAATCAGATATTTACATATATCACTCAACGCAGGTAACTCTTATTCTCCTTCTTTTAATTTTTTAAATTCAAAATTTATTTGGAACTTTTTAACAGACTTTAGTTTTCGCATATGATAAGCATGTAATTGACCATTATATTGATATCAATTTCTTTCTCAAACATGATTTTAATTTAACAGTTAATTTCAGTTAAGTATTATGATTCCTAGAGATTCTCTGATATCAAAGTCAATATGTTGATTTACAATGAGTTCATACTATTCATTTTTAAATATAAATCTTTATTTTCTTTAATTAAATTTTAATTAACAGTCAAAATCGATTCCTTGGTTGCATTTTCCGCATTGTTTGTGGTTATGTCAACACAAAGTTTTCAAATCATTCAACTGATATAAATAACTAGTAACCCTCTATTTGGCGTTTCCTGAAACGACATCGTTTCAGATACCATAAAACGTCACATTTTTGCTGTTTTATGCATGTGAGGTTGCCAAATTAGTAGAAATTCTTAATACTTACATAAACATGCACTATGTAATTGTATATACCTCTGAATTAAGAATTGATCAGTATTAAAGATTAATAGAATAAAAATGCCTGAGTTTCAATCTAAAAGTTTCATGTGGAAAAATAATAGTGCAAGGTCGTTAAAGAATGCGAAGAAGACAAAATATGGGTGACTCAAGGCGCTAAATAATTATGGGGAACTCCTTTCAAATCAGTAGAAATGAGGTGAACAATCCTTAAGCATGACCAAAAGCATATTGATTAGGATATGAAATAAGTGATGGTTTCTAGTCTGCAGGTAAGAAATTTATTATGAAATGATCACAATGTTAAAATCGTTACAGTAGAGCAAGAACTAAATCAACGACTACTTAATACAGGCCACTACCCGCATACACAGATGATTTAGAAATTTGATAACATCTTATAAAAACATATCAATAAACAAAAAAGTTTGACCGATTAAAAGTGAAGTGTCATTTCGAAATTAAAAATATAATATTTATTTCACAGTGTCTAAATTTATTTCATCCATAGTAATAAAATTGTTCATAATTTCTAATTTGATCTTTGAATTACTAAAATGTGGTATGAGAAGCTTATGAAAACAGCATATGTTTTGTACAATCTTGTGAAGAAATGTTCAACTTTATAATTGACATTACTCGTTAATAAAGTATTTTATGGCCATTCTGTAAAGCTGTAAGTTTAGGGCTTGGCAAAGAAACAAATTCAAATATTATTATTGTACATTCTTTATTTTGGAAATACTTCGAACTGGCAACTGAATGCTTTTAGATAATTTCTCACACTTTATCTGCAATTTAAAATTGCAAAACTCTCTACAATATTTTATCCAATAAACTACGTAATTTATAGAATGTATTTTGGTACATCTACAATATAGAGTGTAGAGTGAAAGGAGGACAAACTTATATGGGAATAAAACTGAAAAAGTGTCCAGCGGACGGTTTCAAATAAGAAATTCAAGAAATGACCAGAATGGCGCAAGTGTGACCACAGGGTATGTTATGAAGTTAATTGTCAACGGATTGATATACACAAATCCTACATTTAGAAATGAAGCGGCTGAAAAAGTGAGAATGATGTAAAATTATTAGTAAAAATAGTAAATAAAACGTAGAAAATCTGTTATGTGAACTTCTCTTTGTAAATGGTTTTCTCCGTTTTTTGTAATCTCTGCAAGTGATGAGTTTATAGTGTGTTAATTGTGATATAAATTAATAAGCGTGTGCCCCAGTTTTGACTTTTTATAAAACGGAGTGATTTTGTAATTGTTATTTTCTTATAAAACTTGTTGAAATTGGGAAAAATTTGTATATTTGTAATATTTTTATACTTACTAGCTGTCGCCCAGTGGTCGAAATTCGACCAATTGTGTCAATATCTCTGGCAGGTTAAATAACCTGAAAATTTTATCTTGACATTCTATCCTAGGACTTTAGGGAAAACAGCAATTACAGGGAAACGATCCAGATTAGGAACCTCTGTGTGATAGTTTCCTCGAAAATCCTAGATGTCGGTCTTACATCTCGCTTCTACAAATAAGTAAAGAAATTCAAGTTTTTTTCAAATATAATTCATAGGACATTATTTGTGTTCAAATTCGTAATTCTTAATTTAATATGACAACAACGCAACCGCTAATGGGCTACCATACATATTTATTTTTTCTAACCTGTCTGTATAGCTATAATTGCACTCAATTCTCAAACATTTATTAAAATCCTCATTATAATAATTCCATCTCATTATATATTTCCACCATCCTGTATATGCAACTGCTCATGGACCACGCATAATATTTTTTACATTTTTGAACCACCCGGTAAACCATTCTGTATATGCCACTGCCTATGAGCCACGGTATTTACTCTTTTTGTTTATGAAATTTTTAACTATCTTCTGTAACTATAATTCTACTCTGACCTATATTTCAATCATCATATATATAGAACTCTTCGTGGGCTACTACTCTATAAATCATTTTCGTTTCTAACATTTTTTATCATCATCCTGTATATCTATAATTCCTCTCACCCTGTATTTCATCTTCCCTATATATACAACTGCTTATGTACCTGTATATGCATCTCTGTATAATACTCTTTGCACCACCCTGTATAACCGTAATTCTACTGCACCTTCTATTTCAAGAACCCTGTAAATTCAACCGCTAATGGGCTTCCCTATATAATTATTTTATTAGTTATAATTGCACTCTACTCTGTATTTTAAACACCCTATATATACAACTGCTTATGTACCACCCACGAAAAAAATTGTTTTGAACATATCTGAAATCGCCCTGTATAATTATAATACACAACGATTACTTTACCACTAAACAATAACAAGTCTTGCATGCCACTTCCAGTAGTACATGCTCTAAGTATAAACAGCATTGGTTCCTCTATATATTATTACTCAATGTTTTGAGTCTGGCGGTGGCGGAACGCGGCACATTCAGTTGTTTGGCGTTGACATTATGACGTAAATAATGAATTTTATTATATTTTATTTAATGAATGAACCATTATTATAAATTAATATTAGCATTCTGCACTGAAGGTCGTCAGTAGCTACTAAACAAAATAAAAATGAAGAAAATCGGTTGAGAAACAGAGGAGAAAATGGTACCTAATGATTTTGTCTTAGCCTATTTATATATAGATTAACAAATAGATGTTGGTGAATTAGATGTAAATAAAAATTATTTATTTTTACATTCTTGTGTTTATATTACATATTTATTTTAAAAAGTTGGTGTTTCTAGTTCCTTGTTCACTTTTCTCTGGATAAAAGGTAATTAACAATTCTTTTCATCACTGAATAAACTGCTATAATTAAGTTATCTCTTCTGTTATCATTATGGAACAAATTTCACTTGCATTTTATGCTAGAATAGTTTCTTTTTCAATGATTCTAACATTTTCACACACTGGTTTTCCATATATTTTTTCTTGTCTCCATTAACTACAATTAAATAACTATTTTTGGCATCTTTCTGCTGTAGGTCCATTTTAGATATTTCCAAAGGTATGCCTTGTGTATGGCCCTGGAAAAATATCTTCAGAAGTTTGTTGAAGTTCTCGATGGACAATGCCATAATCAGTTTAGTAATTATATAATAATTGGTTCTTCAGAGTTTAATTTGTGTAGGATATTTATCTTGACTCCTAAAAAAATGTACAAATAAAATTTTGCTTGCAAGTCATTTTTATCTATGTATTTCATTGACTGAATACATTTATTAATATTAAATATAAATTTTACCAATCATTTTAAATCTGGTTGTTTAACTATGATGTTTAAATTTGCAATTTTTGGATGTGTACTTACTTTACAACACATTTTCAAAAAAAAAATTCTTGATAGGTTCTGTTCGAACTGCATAAACTCTTCTTTCCTATTAATAATTAACCAATCTTCAGCGTCAGTTATTGGTTTTAATGTTAGCTCTCAGGCATGTAACAAAACCATCTTTTCTTATTTACCCACACATTTTTGGTTGGTTTATTTCGCAGATCATATGGGGAGAATATTTTGTGGGAATATAACTAACTGAAAATAATTTTCAATTTAATCATGTCAATAATACTACATTTATAACAAGTAAATAAAAACTTTACAGCATTTATTTTTAGAAATACTTACTTTTCATTATAAAAAAAACATATTATAATCTGCTGTTGTAATTTGTTGTAAAATGTATAGGTTAGAATTTTCAATTGTCTTTTAAATGTTATTCTACCAACAAATTACCCCGTCGTCCCAGTGGCGCCCCCAAATTGATACCCTTTTGTGGACACTTTTTGATACACAGAGTGTGTCCTCCTTCTACTCAACACTCCATAATCTACAATTAATGGCTTTCGCAGCATATAACTTTTACAACAACAACTAAAACAAAATGGATGAAATATAATACCTACATTACAATTTATTGAATTAAAAGTACTTTATTCCTACTATAATAATTTCCTTTGTGAATTTCAAACATATTTAGTAAGTAACATCAAAATATAAGTATTGTCACTGCCAATATGTTCTTGATACACACAGTTGTTGGCAACGTGGCAAGCAGAATTTGTCATTTTGCGGTGTTAGGAACGTCTGTCGTTTCAGGATATGTCAAATAGTGGATTGCCAAATAAATGTTAATTATTGAATTGTGCCAACTCATTATTATGTGTCTCAGTACACTTCGGATTGATCACCCGGTACATCAATACAGAGGACTTCATGTTGCGCACACAGTTATGAATTGTAATATTTATTTATAATTAAATGCTGTAAATGAAACACCGCTGTCATTGTGTGTGCTTCTTCATCAAAACACACCCGTAATGTAAAAATTCGAAAAGTTGAAATCAATGCCAATTTTGTAATAGCAGGCTCCGAGCTATGTATATAATCTTGATTCTCATGATACGAAGAAACGTCAAACACTAATGGTATTCATTATTCCTTAAAATATATAGATTTCCGGCTGTTCCTTTTAAATCACATAAACACAGAAAATTTAGCATTTGGAGTAAACTTTGTTAAAAGGCAAACTGTTTAAACTGCTCATCGAAATTCGAAATCTGAAACCGGAAATTTGATTTGCGACCAAAAACTCAATTTAAATGTAAAGTATGGTTATGTTTACTAGGTCTATATTGAATCAGATAAGGGAAATAACGTTTCACGAATGTATGTGGCATATCAATTTAACATAAGATTTAATCGCGAAAGAGGAATGAAAATGAAGAAAGTACGACTTGGGAAACGACGAAAGTAATGTTGTTTTGAAGTTTAATTAAAAAAAACATCATTTCGAATTCCTAATTGTTGTTGTACAATATACAGGGTGTGTTACATATGAAGGCATAACATTGCTATCTAAAAAACGGTAAGGGATACAATCACGATTAAATGGAGAAAAAGTTGCCTATTCTAGAGCTTATTCAACTGATTAAAGCAATAATCTCGTACCGTTCTCAAGTTATACGAGAAAAACCGAAAATGCCAATTTTTGTTTTTTGCCACTACTACATTTATTTTAAAGAATATCAAAAAGTGGGAAAGGGGGTTTTAATTTATACTTTTACATTACAGGGCGTTATCAAATCTTCACTACGTTTCGTTTCTTCTGGCCCATCACCAACTACGTTTTAGGGTTCCGTCTATACAATATATGGATAGCCTATAACATCACTCCGGATTTCTCCCTCTTTCACATCACAACAATTTTCTCCTAAACTACTGGACGAAACAGGTTGAAATTTGGTATCAATGTATAGTTTGGAGACCCGATGGGGATAATGAAGAAATTTTGATTTTAGGTGTACTTCTGGGGGGGGGGATAAAAAAATTGATCGTTCTCCCATATCTCCGAAACCATGTGAAATTAAAATTTTACCGTAAAAATAAAGAGAAACCTCTACTATTAATCTTGGGGGGCAAATTACAAAATTAAATGGAAAAAAAATCAAAGGGCTCATTATGAGGAATAGAAATATAGTTTTTCCACATTTTTAAAATGAAGATTTTAAAATATATTAACAAAAATATTTAAAAAATACGAAGAAATCCCTAATATTAATATTGGGGGCCAAATTATAGAATTAAAGGGAAAATAAAAAAATGTTTTTTAACGCATCATGCAATACATAAAAAAATTGTTTACAAGATATTAATAAAAAGATATAAATAAATCTCATTTCCCGCCTTATTTCCGAAACCATACTACCTACAATTTTGAAAATAATTAGGGGTACTGGGGCTCACTTGAAATTTATAAGAGGAATTAGTAGAAAACCCCCATAGTAAGTTTAGGGACAAATTATAGAATTAAATGGAAAACAAAAATAAAATTTTCAAACGCATCATGTAATATATCAAATAAAAGGCTCATTATGTGAATTAAAAATATTTTTAAATCATTTGCTTAAAGGATATTAACAAAAATTTTAAGCATTGACTTAACTCCGACTTTAGAAACTACACTATATAAATTTTTGAACAATATATTTTATTTGTATTTTTAAATAATATGTCTAAAAGATTTAATAATTTATTATTTGAAACTTGACCTATTTTCCCCTTTATCTTCCCATCTACAGAGCCTAAAAATCAGACAGTAGATTATACAAGGTTTCCTTGAAAGTTTATTAGTAAAATAAAACTCTAATTTTACATTTGGGGTCCAAATTAGAAAATTAAATACATATTTTTATAAAAATCAGTTGAATCATGTAGCTGATATAATAAAAATCCTATGTGTGGAAAATAAGTGTATATTTTTTATAAATTTAAAACGCTTCCTTTAAAAGATGTTGGAGTTAATATAAGAAAATACACTCATTCCCTGCTCTTCTGAAACTGGAATATTAGAATCTTTAAGGTGGTACGGAACCCTTAGTATGCGAGTTCAACTCGCACTTGACCAAATTATTTTAAATATGGACCTGAACTTTTTTGTTAGAATGTGGATAAAAAGACCAATACACTGGTATATCAATGTTAAGTTTTATGCTACATTTTGGAGAAAGAAATAATCATTAGAGGTCGGTTCGCATAATTCTCGTAGCCTTCTGCTACGGCTATCAGAATTATGCGAACCGACCTGAAGAGGGCAGATGTGACTGTATATATATATATATATTATATATATATATATATATATATATATATATATATATATATATATATATAAATAGGCTAAGACAAAACGATTAGGTACCATTTTCTCCTCTGTTTCTCAACCGATCTTCTTCATTTTTGTTTTGTTTAGTAGCTACTGACGACCTTCAGTGCAGAATGCTAATATTAATTTATAATATTGGTTCATTCATTAAATAAAATATAATAAAAATTCATTATTTACGTCAATAATGTCAATGCCAAACAAATGAATGTGCCGCTGCCGCCAGACTCAAACCATTGAGTAATTATATATAGACAGACCAATGCTATTATATACTTAGAGCATGTACTTCTGGAGGTGGCATGCAAGCGTTGTTATTGTTTAGTGGGTAAAGTAATCGTTGAATATCATAATTATACAGGGCGATTCCAGATATGTTAGAAATAATTTTTTTAATGGGTGGCACATAAGCAGTTGCATATTTAGGGTGTTTAAAATATAGAGTAGAGTGCAATTATAACTAATAAAATAATTATATAGGGAAGCCCATTAGCGGTTGAATTTACAGGGTTCTTGGAATAGAAGGTGCAGTAAAATTACAGTTATACAGGGTGGTGCAAAAAATGCTATACATAGATGCATATACAGGGTGGCGGAAATGGAAATGCAACATTTCGTAACCCATAAGCAGTTGTATATATAGTTAAGATGAAATATAGGGTAAGAGGAATTATAGATATACAGGATGGTGATAAAAAATGTTAGAATAGGAAATGATTTATAGAGTAGACCACGAAGAGTTCCATATATATAATGACTGAAATATAGGTCGGAGTAGAATTATAGTTACAGAAGATAATTAAAAATTTCATAAACAAAAAGAGTAAATATGGTGAGTCATAGGCAGTGGCATATACAGAATGGTTTACCCGGTGGTTGAAAAATGTTAAAAAATATTATGCGTGGTCCAAAAGCAATTGCATATACACGGTGGTGGAAATATATAATGAGATGGAATTATTATAATGAGGATTTTAATAAATGTTAGAGAATTGAGTGCAATTATAGCTATACAGGGGTGTTAGAAAAAATAAATATGTAGGGTAGCCCATTAGCAGTTGAATTGTTGTCATATTAAATTAAGAATTACGAGTTTTTTTTTAATTCTATGAATTATATCTGAAAAAAACTTCAATTTCGTTACTTATTTGTAGAAGCGAGATGTAAGACCGACATCTAGGACTTTCGAGGAAACTATCACACAGAGGTTCCGAATCTGGATCCGTTCCGTGTAATTGCCGCTCTCCCTTAAGTCTTAAGATAGAATGTCACGATAAAATTTTCAGGTTACTTAACCTGCCAGAGATATTGACACAATTGGTCGAATTTCGACCACTGGGCGACAGCTAGTATATATAAATGTGTGTGTGTGTGTGTGTGTGTGTGTGTATTGGAGTACAAGACAACAGGGGTGGATGAGTCGTTATTGTTTTCGTCTGATGCCGTCTCTCCCGACCGGATATGGCATGCTATCCTCTTTCAACAACTACCCTACCCTTGTGTCTTATCCTCCTAGCTAGCAACCGTCGACAGAGGCAGCATCCGACAACAACGACAACGACCCAACCATCCCTGTTGTCTTGTATTCCAATACACATATATAATCTTTTGGCTTTCGCGCTAGCTTATCTACTCAGACACACACAGACGTTGGAAGATCAACTATCGTTCGGTTCCCTAGAGAGCGATATTTTTTTCCAGTTAATTATCACGTCTGCAACTTAATGGCGATTCTACTACGTTCGCCATGTTTTTGTTAGTACTCATTGTTAGTCCACGCTGATTTCTATGGCTATCTAGATATCGGTGGCGTGAAGTTTCTTTGACAGCTTGTTACCGGGCCATCTTTATATCGAAAGGTTATCGCCATATACTTAACACTAATATACTGTTAGCTGAGTCTAGAGAAAGCCGCAAACATCAGGGTGCAAACAGATACATGTTTATATCGTTTTACTGTACTTCGAGTCTTATGCGCATTTACGAAAATGTGTCAATTTTCACTTCTTTCGCTGGGGTTATGTTTTCTCTCTGTTTAATCTGTGGTTAGTGGTTTCCCATCACATATAGTTTTCTGTCTCTCTTAGTCGGTGACCCTTCCACTTATAGGCGATAGTAGTATGTTAGTATTAAGTATATGGTTACCGCCGAGAATAACGATGGCCGCTGGCAGCGCCTGTGGGGAATGAAGTTTGTACTAACGCGTTGCACGGCTGTGTTATAACCATTGAGTAAATATAACTAACTCACTGGTTATAACTACTCACAGCTTAGGCTTAGGAAAGTTGAAGAAACATTTATAATTTATTAGGATTTAGACAAATAAGTTTTTGGGCATGTATTACGGTTTATGTCTTATGGTCATTTATGGTTCCTGCTTTTGTGGTTGATGTTTTAAATTTGGGAATAATCATCTTTTTGATTATTGGTGTTTTATTGATAACCTCTTTCAATTCTAGTAATTATTTCTCATGCATGTGAGAACTAGGGTTCAAGAACTCACTGTATGATTTGAGAGGTGCATTTATTAAATTGCTCTCTTTTTCATCTGATATCCATTCGTTGTTCTTAGTTTTCTGATGAATGATATTACGATGACGTTAAATAATAGTCAGAAACTGTTATTCACTCTGAATATAATCTTAATATGGTTTAGTCCTGCAATCCATAATTTATCCTGATGGAATTCCTTCGTATTACTCAAAATTGATTTATTATTACTTGCGTCTAAGAGAATTGGCGGATATAATAATTGTACGGTATTCCCATATTTAATTATTTCTTAGGTTTCTCTTGCCGCATATGGTTACCCCTTTCAATATACTTGGTTGTTTGAGTTTAATTGTGACTCGTGAATACGCTTACATGAAGAACATCATCAACTGTTGTTATTGTTGCAGAGAGTAAAATTAATGTTCGACTGTTAATTACTTCTGCAATGCACTTTGCAAATGGGATCTTTATCGTAATCTATATCCTTGGCAGTAACAGGAACACCGCTAATTACTAATTTGCAATTCAAGCACTGATGTCGAATACCGACGTTTCAACTTAATTCTTAATATCTTCTATTTAATGATTAAACAGAATATACTCTAAGATATAAAGGACTTAGATATTAGTCAATATAATTAAGATGGCGATATTTGGAGAATATAGCAAATCTGTTGTCGAGTCTTAGGAGTTTTCATTCTATAATACTTTCAGTTTTTAATTGGTATTGTTTCAGAGACGTATTTGTATAATATTTTAGTATTTATATCTCCATTTAATTATTTTCACTTCACTCCGGGAATTTTCGACAAAACCGAAAATGGTCTTTTAATTCTGGCGTAATTATTAAGGAATATATCCAAAAAATTGATTATATTTAATAAGTAAAATTTCCTATAAGTTAATATGCCAAAAATTGTATTACAGAATTTTATCTTTATAAGGAGACCATCAATTTATTTTTTAATTCGAAATTTTGTAGGTTTAGATAAATACACCACGCTTAACTATTTTACTACTTCCCAAATTTAGCTATTAATTTTAAAATCCAATTCAATTATCACTACAATATTCTTTTAGGGACTGTGCAATAGTTCTCTGTACATAAATAGAGTTTTGTACCACGAATGTGTCTAAATGTCCCCCAGGAAGTCTAGACCTGATGTTTGAATATTTCAATGGAACATGCACATATTGTCACGACATTGTATAATATTTCCGAGCGCGTTCACTATAGTGGAATATAATGGCATCAAAACTGCTAAAAAAGGATACAGCTATTGAGAACAGTCAGCTAAAATATTGCGAATATACGGGGAATAGCTAAAAGACGTGAAGCTACTGGGATAGCTCGGAAATATACAATGACTACTAATATAAATGGACCTGGCACTCTCATATACGACCAAAGGAAAAATGGGTTGAAACATGAGACAAAAGTAGAAAGAGACACAGATATATTTGTTCACAAATATTCCGGCTCCAACAGTAGCGTCCAAAATACATTAAATCAAAGGTCAAATTATTCAGATTCAAAATAATAGAAATACGTACTTAATCCACAATTATAAATATATTAAAATCCATTAAAAGATGGGCACAATAACAAAAACAATTAGTGGCAATGACTAGTATGTAATAGTAATTATGTGGTTTTATTTACTGCTTAAATGACCTTTTGTAAAACTCAATAGCACGTTTAGGATCTGACACTTATCGGTGAGAATATAATTCGGCAAACGAATATGCTATTTTCCCGCATGTAAAACACTGAAATAACACTTTATTTTTGTTTTTTTTTAGAATTATACAAAATAATCACTATTTATAAAAAAGTTTCAACCCCAAAACAAGAATTACGAACTTAACCTCAAATCAAAATGTAAATAAGCAAACTTGCGCTATTGCCTGCTGGACATAAACGGCGTAATGCGTACATATACCTAGATTTACTTCTTAGTGGTTACAATAGAAAGAAGTTTGGCAATGTTTACTATTTTCCGGAATTCATCTTTTAACCCGTTCTTAATGTAAATAGTCAGGTCCATTTATATTAGTAGTCATTGGAAATATACCAAGAAGTTACCAGGAACAGCTAGACAATTCGGGCATCCAGAGATATTTTGTGCTAGTTGTGTAAAGGCCCAAAGGCGCTTAATGCTATTCAAAATTATCACGTCAATTATCTGTACTAGCAGAACAACATAACTCTATTTAATAAAGTACAATTTCAATATCGTAATGAAGCCCTTGAATAATTCTTATTAAATGCTAGGGATGGTTTCTACATAATTCCCGGTTGATGCGGTCCAAGGCATTATCATAATTAATAAATCATATGTGAGTTTCGAAATTGTATTGTCCCCTTTTTTGCCGTATTAGTGTGAAATTCTCCATATAACAAGGCTTCGATTGTCAATCAATATAAACTGTGACGGAGCATTGGTCGTATCTGCGATGTCATTTCAGTTACCTATGTTTAATTATGTCCTAATATGTATCATTATTTTCACTTTGTTTAGGCATTATTTTATGTAATTGGTTTTCGGTGCTTGAGCTAAACTTTGCCATAAAAATTGCCAAACTCTTTTGTTTGTTTTAACGTTTACTTAACTAATTAATTTATAACTTGGTAATGATTAGTAGCTTTAAAGTTATTTTGTGTACATTTTAGACATTTTTTGACGAATCACATCGAAATGCTTACCCAATTTTTATTGATAAAATAAGTGAAATCTAATTAAATCTATACTTAAGTTAGTAAAATATTAACTTTAACTTTATTAAAACTCACGAAATGATTGCAATTGTATGGTAAATAACTACAATGAAGTGTATTTAGATTTATATTATTGCCTGAAATCCTAAGGAGAATGTGGTCAAACATTAAATTTATATAATTTCTGGCAATATCTCGACTTTTCGCAGCTTGTGACAACTAATTTAGCCTGTCTACCAATCTGACATTTATTTACTTTTACTTTATTTTTCCTCTCCAACTGTTGCCTTAGGGCAAATGTAAATATTTTTCTCTTTGGGCCATAACTTAGAAAATCAGTTTGCCTTTATGTTTGATATTTTTGTTAAGAGATATTTATGGAATATGTGGAATCGCCGATTAAAACTACTTCAAGAACTGTTTATTTATCTAATATATTAAATAAAAAAATTAAAGAAGTAGAATATTCTTGACGGATTACTTTAATTCATAACAATTAACAAAGAAACTTTTACAGAAAGCGGCATGGGTCATTCTGTTATGTTGATAATAATACTAGGTATTATGTTACAGTAGACGTTTAAATTAGTCAATTTTGATAAATATTGTACGAAGTATTGATTTAACAACTATACTAAAGTCAGTTGTTATTAAAAAAAAAATCGGTTTTAGTGTTAAAGGTATTCACGAGGTTGGCGTCATTTACTAAGCGTGCCTTGACAGCTTTGACACGGTCCCAAAACGGGAGTACCAATGACTGCACATAACTTCCTACTTCTGACGATAGCCGTGATTTATATTTCTTGCTCGCTATGTATGTATAGTGGCTGAAGCTAACATCAAAATTTCTGATTTGATGTTAGCTCCACATAAGGATTCTGTGGGTATGGTTTTATTTTAGGGGCGAGGTTTTAAATACGTACGTAGGACAGATGCTGTTCCTCTTGACACTTTATTTGATCTCATTTCCAGAAGATTCTAGTTTAACACTTTGATATCTGAGGGCATTAAAGAATGTAAAACTGGTGTTGAAATGTAGAAACTCTATGTTATTTCGGTAGCTACTGCCAGGCCACTATATGAGACGCTTAATACTCACAAAAAAATTTCACGTAAAAAGTAGCAAGCCTGGCGTTATCAAGATGAATTCAAATGCTCTTTAATTATTATTAAAGGACAATTTGAGAAATACTTCCATCTTAAAAGAAAGTGTACATTCCAAACAATGGACTACAATAGTGTTAATTTATTAACGACAATCATCATATTCTCTGAAGAATCAAACTTATAAGTAATATAAGTAGTATGCGTCGCCTACTGAAATGGAAACACATTAAACTACTACAAGTAGGTCAAATGTCTATTTTTCATCATATGTACAGAATAAGCAAACATACAATGTGTTATATTTGGAATAACGATGGTGGCATTTATTTCAAGTATAGCCGAAAATCAAGCTAAACCAAAAATGTTTTAAATTTATATGCAAACTTTTAAATCCTTAATTTATACAGGCTGGTCAGCTTGAAACAACCTGTATATATATATATATATATATATATATATATATATTATATATATATATAATAAGTGCCATTCAGTAATACCCTAAGAGATGAAATTTTTCGTTGTGGGAAGCGACAGAAATACGAGTTGCAAAACTAATTTCGTTAAATCCGATCCCAAGAGCAGTTCTGATTACGTCTATTATTCAGTTAGAATGAAAAGTATTCAATCTCATGGCTGAAATTCGAAAAGTGCTTAATGGAAGCAGGGTATTTTATTTATGAAACTTCATAAATGAGATTTAAATTAAATATGAAAAAGCCGTCTTGTTATGAATTAATTTCGTACATCTTATTCATGATTTATTTACTTGTAAGAAATTCGAAAATTTATTGAAATAACAAGCATATAGGACTGATTTGAGAATGTATCGTTCTCTCAACAGTTAGTGAAGATCGTTTTTGGGATTTTGTTTAACGAAGCAGCTGTTTCTACGTGGTTATTGAATTGTTATTTAGGTTGTAGAAAAGGTCCTTCTTTATAATTTTAATTGTCAGTGATAGTAAATTCAACTTAGGAGTAGTAAATGTAAACGCAAATTTGCTGTTAAACTTAATTGATTATGATGTCAATTTACTATGATTTTAGGATCAGTTTTTAAACAATATGCTTGGTTGTTGGTGTTTTCTCTTCTCACTTATTTCCTGTAGGAGATATGTAATTGAAATTTATATAGGAAATAAACTGCAGTAGAGGCAATTACGAAAAATTGCCCGGATTGTTGGTTGTCTTCCTCAATGATTCTCTATTTGTGTTATTTATGCGTTATTATTTTTATATTTCTAAGGTGAGATGCACAATTTGTAATGTTTGTGACAGTGACAGTTTATTTGACTTTTAGATCATTTGGTACTGAGGGGACCGCTATAATACCAGGGCCCCAATTCTTGAAACCATTCGACGGCTCTACCACTTGACTTCGGACGTCTGTCGTATGAAATCTGACATAATTCAAGTTTAATATATGGGTTAAAATTATATATTTTAAAAAACCAAAGAAAATATTTTTAAAATTTACCTCTTCAAGTTTAAAGACATATACAGCTTGAATTAGCTTTCCATTTTAGTACAGTTGTATGGGATTATTTAAGTTGAAATTATCCAAACAAATGGATGGCAGGAGCGGGCCTATTTCTTTTTAAGCTGTAGCTCCGTATCTTTCGAAGGTCAATAATTATGTGGGAGTGTGTAGAAGAACAAGTTTATAAAACACCTTCTGCAACGAAGGAAAATATGAAGGAAAAAGTAAAAATGCTGGCTTAAACGTAAATAAGGAAATACTAAGAGTAAGCAATTCTTTCCCTGAATGAATTCATTTTTCTGAGGAACGTTGGGGTAAAAACATCTAAGATTATATTTAGGGGTTACATACTTAAAGTTATTATTTAAATTAAGATTAAAATATATATTTTATTTAAATATATACTAAATATTCTCCTATGTTAATTTCTTAACCTCTCAGTGTTAAAGAAAATAAATGATTTGTGAGTATTTCCACGGCTATCAAAGCCAATTTAACATTTTTTTGGAATTAATACTCTGATTATTAGAAAACTATTGAAATACCAAAATCTATCATTACAGATGGGTGTAGAATATACTATATAAAAAGGTTAGTATTTTAATTAGTGAACAATATAGAATACAAGAATGAATATTATTTTATTAAAAGAATGAGATTTTGAATTTTCAAAATTATTGTTTTGTCTGCAGTTTTCCAAACAGCCTATGGAATATAAACAGATATTATCTATAGCTGAAAAGAAGTATCAATATGCACTAAAAACCTGACAAATATTTTCTTAATCGGATCCCAAATAAACAAAATATGCTTTACAGGAATGAAACGTAAAAACCGTTAAATATCTTAAAAACGATTTTCGGTGGAAATGACTATAAAATTTTTCAGAATTTTAAGGGCAATATAAAAATACAACACACACCTTTTTGGGTCACACTAAAGACTTGAGAGTGTTTCGAGGATATGCCTTTTAGGCACACAACTTTTGTATTAAAACTTTTTTTTTGGATTTGTAATAAAATATCGTTCGTTATCTCACTATGTGGATACCCTGTATATTTCTAATAAATACATAAAGTATAGGTCGAAAATGCTTGTTATTAACTACCAATAGCCGAAGGCTGTACTTCTGGGAGCAATTTTATAACTGGTACTTTTCGATTAACATTTAAGATTGATTATAGAAGTGACACATATATTGTACACATTTATTCATAGACATCTTTTCCAGTAATATTTATTCTTAAATTTCAAGCGTTTTGTGAAAGATTCTATTTTCCTCTCTAGCGTTCGTGACAAAATATCTTAAATATACTTAGTTCTTGAAATATCTTTCTACATTTAAACGAAAATATCGCCGTCGACAAAGACATTAGTTACAAAATTCAATTTACACTGCACATAATACAGAAGAGCTCATCCTGAGATGAATATATTTAATTTAGTGCAGATAAACGTTCGTTTCTTGGATAAACAACTCATTAGCTCATTTTTCATTTTCATAATCGAAGCAGAAAACTTTTAATAACACAACTATCTCTTGGGAGTCGTTTCAATTTCTTTTCCTGTATGGAAAGAATACAGCAACGCTCCTTTACTTAAGGAAATTTCTCTAATCTGTTTTCCATGGTTGTTGATGGCCAAAAAATGTTAATGCTTTGGAAGCAGCAACGTCCATGTCGCAATGTCTGAAAGATGCCTGCTTTATCTGGAATTACTTGCATATATAAAGAACAGTAGAAGTCGCGGACTATCATCATTCTGATGCTGTGATGCCAGCAGGAGTAATCTTGTTTTCTGAACATTTTACGCTTGTGCACAAATAGGATTGGTTAACTGAATGTGACATAATCTTGTAAAATTTTAATGAAAATTCGCTGAATGTAACAACAATAAATCTGCGAGATTCATTATTTAGGTTCACTTATATTTTTCTGTATCCTTCTTTATTATTCTCTCTTGTTTACTGAAGAATGTTATTAGTGTCTTTTGTTGCCTTTAGTCTGAACAGTTTTGTCATTTTGGACTGAGTTGTGCTATTATATTGATTTAGGATATAAAAAGGGATAATACTGGTTTCTTATTGTCCAGTTATCGTATTTTTCAGAATTGTAATCTTAAGTTATTCAATTATTTAAAACATAGGAATGTTTACTTAAAATTTATATGGAATCGCGTTCTTGAAAACTTCAGTAATGATTTTGATCCATTTTATAGGTTTGAATTCGAAACCTGTGGTACTACAAATTTTAAAAACAGATATTTTTGATTTTGAATATCATGGAAGGTGGAAAACATGTTAAAAATTTTAGTAATTGCATATATGATTTATTTCAATTGGTTACTTTCTATGTTATATTTTATATATAACTTATTAACTATATATTAATAGAATAATGCTAAATTAATATATAATAATTCTAAATTAATAAGTTATTTGTGGACTTAATTACACAAATGTTCAAATTAGTGACTATTAATTTCAGAGCATCGGTTATATTGTCTTACTGTGGATCTCAAAACATATTAAATACAACTGATAAAATCGTTAAAGTAGCGTTTAAGACCATTTCCCGCAATTTCTCCGGTTTGAAATAAAGTAGGTGCACATAGTTTTCAAGATCCGGAGACTGATCGGTCTGTGGTGCAAGCCAGGAAACAGCTGTCAAAACATTGTTTGGTAAATATTCTTGAACATTCTTTAATTAGAAACAAAAGCCAATTTTTATGAAATCAAAATTTATAACTCATTGGCTTTTTGTAAGCTCTAAATTCAGTCAAAAATTTGCTTGAGATTCACTTGATTACAAAATTCTGTATTTAATATATAATCAATATTACACTATTTTTCTTAGATTAATCATAATCATATTCATATAAATATTCAGAATCATAAATAGAATCTTAATCTAATAATAGTCTAATAAAAATAATCATAATCAAAATCATAATCGTAATTGTAATAGTAATCGTAATTGTAATCGTAATCGTAATAGTAGGTAATCGTAATCGTAATCGTAATCGTAATCATAATCATAATAAAACAAGAGTTTCCTTACACATGGCGCTACCTACCTCTTACTAAAGGACAACCTATGTACAAAGGACCCAGAAAAGTACGGTCCAATCACTTGCCTCTCAACCGTATACAAACTCATAACATTGTGCATTAATCATCGCATTTTCAAACATTGTGAGTTGAACAACATAATTACTCAACAACAAAAGGGATGCGGGAAAAATTCGATGGGGTGCAAAGAACAATTGATAATTGATTCCGTTGTTTGCAATCAAGCCCACGCCAAACGACGAAATCTCTACATGGCATATGTGGACTACAAAAAGGCCTGATTCAGTTCCACGTGATTGGCTCATTAAGCCACTGAAACTCTATAAAGTGAATAATTGTATTAATAACTTTTTAGAATATACCATGTCCACCTGGCAAACCAAAAACTCACTGATTGAAGCCGACTCTTCGATACAAACTGACCCCATTTCAATCAGAAGAGGTATATTCCAGAGAGATTCTCGTAGCCCGCTGTGGTTCTGCCTTGCCATGAACCCTCTCTCAAACAAACTGAACTCGAATAATTTTGGGTTCCGTCTCAAACAAAACAACGTAAAAGCATTAAAGATAAACCATTTGTTATACATGGATAACTTAAAGTTCATGGCAGCTACGAAACAACAGCTGCCTGATTTGCTTGAAATAGTAGAAGTATTCTCATCCATATGTGATTTGGCCTAGACAAATGCTGAAAACCTGGGAAGAGCTCCCATAGAGCTATACCCTTTTGATATCTAGGATATCTGGGGTTTAGTGTACATTGTATGGTCAAGTCAGGAAAATGATAATCATAATCATATTCAGAATAATAACCATAATCACCATAAACCATTTTTTTATACATGGACGACTTAAAGTTGATGGCAGCTATGAAACAACAGCTGCATGATATGCTTAAAATAGTAAAAGGGATCTCTCGTGATATCCATATGCATTTTGGCCTAGACAAATGCCGAATTATTAATATAGTTAAAGGCAAAATACAGCAGGGGCCCTACGAAATGGGAGATGGCACCTCAATTGAATCCATGGAGGAAGGCCATACTTACAAATACCTTGGAATAAAGCAGGCTCAACAAATTGATCAGACCACCATGAAAAAGGACCTAGCAACAGAGTTTTATAGAAGGGTAAAACGACTGCTGAAGACCAAACTTAACAGTAAAAATCTGCTTCAGGCTGTTAACACCTACGCGTGTTCAGTGCTTAGTAACCCTTTCGGCATAGTTAACTGGCGCAAGACCGACATTGAACAATTACAACGGAAAGTTCGAGTACTACTAATAAAAGCTCAAAATCACCAAATCCAAAGAGCTGTGTCGAACGTACAACATTGCCCCGGTGTGAAGGAGGAAGAGGATTGGCAGATATGGGCAAGTTTCGTGATCAACAAAGTTTTGGTTTGCGTAATCATTTCCAGAAACTCGCAGCATTTTTTGATTATATGTCAGGTTGATGACTCAACACCTCTACGACTGACAGAATAACAAGTTCAAGTATACCACCAGACAACTGATCAGAAACTGCTCAAATGGAAAGAGAAGCCCCTTCATGGAAGACATATAAATGACGTCAACCAAGATTATGTCGTCAGTTCAGCGTCGAACTACTGGTTGATTTCTGGTCATATGTTTCCTGAAACGGAAGGCTTTATATTGTCAATCCAAGATCAAGTAATTCCAACTAAGAACTACCTAAAGTACATCGCCAAAGACCTTTCTATCAACAACGACAGATGCAGATATGGTTGCCAAACATCTGAATCTATCCAGCATATTACACGATGCTGTGGCAAAAGTAATGCACCAGGAACTAGCGCTAAAACTTGAGCTATGTCGGTAAGAACACCCTACTATATATACAAACCAGAATCTATTTTAGAAAATAACAACTACAAACTGTACTGGGACCGGACGATATTGACCGATCGGACTGTTACTCACAACAGACCAGATATAGTTTTGGTAGATAAAGTCTGTGAAGAAACAACCTTAATTAACATAGCAATCCCGAACAACAATAATATAAACATTAAGCAGGCTGAAAAAATAGCCAAATATAGGGATTTAGAATTTAAAATACAGAGACAACGGGACATGAACAACACTCGAACGGTACCAATTGTTATGTGAACAATAGGAGTAGTCCCAAAACATCTATTAAACAATTTGAAATACCTCGGTCTGGATGAACATCTTTACCAATTGATGCTAAAAGCCGTCCTGTTAGGAACAGCGCGGACGGCCGAAAATTCATGGGAAACTCCAGCCACGACGCCAACCATGGGCCTGATAACCTGGCAACGGCTCCCACAGAGCTAAACCCTTCTGATACATAGTATATCTGGGGTTTAGTGAATTTTCCCCTAAAGGTATGCTATATGTGCCTTAGAGGGGGTGTGCTGCCATACATTGTATGTTCAAGTCGGGGATCATAATCATAATCATAATCATAATCATAACCATATTCATAATCATAATCAAAATCATCCACGTATGTTTATTGGATACATTAGTTGTTATTACGGTGATTAATTTCGAGAGAATTCCACGATTAATGTCAAACTAAACTTTGTAACACTACAGTCTGAAACCAATATATCTAGTATTCACATCGCGCATGTTTCCATAAAAAAAAAACAAATAAACCATGATTTCAAGGTACGTTTGTTTTAAAACCAACAACAACAGCTGGCAATTTCAGTGAGTGGCATAAAGTGACAAAATTACGAAGCGAATATTGAATAAAGAAAATTAATTCCTGCTACAAATGCAACAAGTTTCAATACAAATGAAATTGTTATTATTTGCAGCCGACCATAAGTAAAATCGGTAATTCGGAGTTTCTTCCATTCGCAATAAGGCCTTCGGAAAGAAAAGTCAACATTGTAAACGGTGCAGACGATAGTGACTGTTGAGAGGAAGTATGTGTGGATGGCTGGTTCAAGGAGTTACCAATAAGTAGACGGATAGTTGTTAGTGTATTGGTTGAGTGTTTGTGGGGCAGAGTGATTGTGGTAGGGAGCACTAAGATAGGGCTGTCGCAGGAGGTGGCGGTCCTCGTCCCAAAGCTGTAAAACCTGCTGTTTGATCTGTACGTAGGCTGTCCCTGCTAGAAGGATGCGTCAGCCTGAGCTTCGCCGATGGTCTTAAGTTAGTACTGAGCGCCAGGAACTAATGGAGAGAGGCCACAGACTGCGGTTAGGTAGTGGTTTAATGATGCTAAGTTGTTAGTAGAGCTTGTCAAGACGGTGTGTAATTTTGGGAGGGACCTTTGAAGATCACAAGAACATCAGGTTGAGGTGGAAAGTCATGATAATCACACCCGGAAATGTATGCGAGGTCTTGGAATATGGTTAGATGATAAACAGAGCGTACGGTCCTGACTTCGGTTGTAAGATCCATGGTGATATACGTGGTCCTGCATTGCAAAATGCGCAGAAAATAAGAATATATGCAAGAATGATAGGGACCTTGTTTAGAGGCTGAATGCGGCGTGTGCCTACCGGATGGTTTCGACCGAAGGGCTATGCGACATCATCTGACTTCTGCCTATGTAGCTAAAAGCAGTTGAAACAATCGACAGGAGAGGGGTAGGGGAAAGGAAATAGGAAGAAATTAGGGCAAGAAAGGAATAGCAGGGAGAGTGGACACATTCCTCAGAGGATAAAACAGCTAATGCCGGATGTGAGAAAGTGGTTACACTATCCTCCCTGGTAGGCCAACTACTATATCACACAGATGCTCTCGGGGCACAGATACTTCCGGTATAATCTGAGGTGGATTCATTTAGTCTAAGTGTGTGTATACTACACCTTTTTCGATTGCGAGAGGTGTAGAGAATGGTTAGGTGCACCATAAAAGAGGATTATGTGGTGGAGTGTGCTAGAAGGTGAGGCAGAGATCGGAGGTGGTAGCGAACTTATTGGTCAAGGATGTAAGTGGGCAGGAATGTGAAGAGAGGGAGGTGATTAGGATCTAAGAAGTAGTAGGGTACGTCAGAGCTCGCAAAAGTCCTTCTAAATGGCCCCAGGTACCCCTTGAGGTTTAGCGGCAATGACTAAATAGTTATTTTTAGTAAGAGCATATCATCTTGTCACCAAAGACCACTTAAATGTAAATGCAACATAACCATAATAGATTTCCGGCGGCAAAAAAACGCCAGTAAGAATGAACATCATTTTTGCATAATAACTTACGTTATTCTATGTCTCCTAATGCCCAAAACGGCGTTACCATTTATGAGCACATTCCAAGTGAGATATTAATAATATTTTAGTATATTTCAAAATAAATTCCTGAAAGATATTCTTGAATATAAGAACGAGAGTTCTGTTTCCACTAGAAAATTTTTTATCTGACGGTAGCTTATGCTAAAAAGATCAAGTATTTTAAATGGCACATTCAATCATGGATAAATCGAATCTGTCATTATATTATTAAATTATATCACAATATTAGAAGATTAATTAAATTTTCAATTTCCAATAACTCTTATCGTGACTTGCAGATTTCCATTTAGCATATTCGAAAACAAATCGTGGCTTTGGTTTTGGGTATATATAATGATTGATTATGCGGTATAAGCGTTTGATCACGATCCATCATTGCAGGGTCACATCTTATAGCACAAGAAGCACTAAATAAATAAATCTTCAGTTTTTGTGTGTTATCAACTACGTTAAAGTTGTAATGTTGAAATTTAAGTGGCAGTTCCGGTAAAGATGGCGGGACAGCCACATGTACATTATCTCATCTAGAATTTAGCTTCAAATTTTGAATCATAATTAGATATTACAAAGTGTAGTGTAATGTGGTGTAGTAGCGTTAGGAATAGTATATCGTGTTGAGATTTTCTTCATCTTCAATTCATTAACTATTCCCTGGAGTTAATTGTTGCCCCGAATAACGATTATAATTAGAAAGTTTTCCCCGAATAAAGACGCTTTAGAAATGCTATAGACGCTATAGTAGTGAATATATGTGTTTAGGTTAGTGATAGCCGGAACTCCAAGGCTATCCCGTTTTGTAAATAAGATTGTATAAAATATATATAATTTTTTCTAATATCACTGGTATCTGGTTAATATGATCGAAAAGATCAAAGCTGTAACCGTTTCGCAAGAGACAACCTTGAAGAAGAAGAAGAAGAAATTCAATTTTCGACATCATTCAGGTCAACGTCCTTTTATGTTAAAGTAATTTCATTATTTAATAAACAACTGTGATGATTTAAGCACCCATAACTATGCTGTCTTATTTTCTATAAGTTTAACTTTATATATGCATACGTATTCTTTTTGAAATAATTAATTTGAGCTAAACTATGACAGCCCTAGTTTGTAATCTTAATCATCCTTAAATAAATAATTACTTTTATTACCTATATTTAGAACTCCACAGTTTACAATATTACCGCAGCAATAACTTCAGGTCACTATCTGAACTCGGATTCTCTAACTGACTAATAAATGTTTAATACATACATTTGGTAAAATCATTCTAGATTTTGAGAAAAGCTCTCTGATATTTTGTGAGATATGCGGGATTGTTCTCGAATTGTTTAATCAAAAAATCAAGTTTATTTTTGTGAAAAGCATTGTGGGGTTGCCATCCAAAATTTCGCGACACTATTTCTTCTCCTTTTAGTTCTAATCTCGGTCCTTGATTTTCCGAAATACTTATAGAGCAGTCTGCCGTTTTCTTGATTACTAGTTCATTGACATTTTTATTATTTGCACCTATTGCGAGAATTGCTTCTATTCAAAATTTTCTGGAATTTTATTGCTTGTTGTTATTATTTTTTCTTAAATAAATTTATTATTAATTGATTTTAACCATCTCTCATAATTTCAGAGCGTTTCAATTGCATTTTATATTTTAATTTTATAATAATCGTACTTTCGCCTTGTTCCTAAATTATTTCTTCTTTTTTTTTGTCTTTCACCAATAATTGAGTGCTAGTATAACATTCCAATTTTCTGATAGCAAACGTCGCAGTCTAGAGCTTGTAATCTACACTGGTCAGTTGAAAGAATTTTCAAACAGTATAATTATCTTGGCAAATCCATAAACTTTACATTTACATTTAGAAATCATTGATCTGTTCATAAGACCTAGTTATGAGAGAAATAAATCTTCAAACGGCTAACGAATCCTTGAAACTGCTACCACTGGTTATGATAAATTAACGATGTGTGGGATTTTCTATATCTGAATCGGAAAAAACTCTTGATTTGCAAGTTTATGTATGTTTTACAAATTATATACGAAGCCAATTCAGAGAAAATATTATTTATGCCCTCTGATTTGTTATGAACCAACTTCGAGTATTCCTTAAGGTCCTAATGAATTATTGCATGATACTTTTTTTATTTATAATGCACTCCTGTTTTTCTAAAACTGTAAAGAAATAAATAGGACACATAATTGACAATCCTGGATCACTTTATTGCAATAATACAGTAGTTGGTGTTACTGTTTAGCTTAATAAGTGCTTGGTACAAGAAACTGTGTTAATGTTGTGTTAGTTTACTTGACTCCATACTTACTTTTCCCAGCACAAACATATGAGGTGAAAAGTGTTTCCATTAAACCGGATGTAAAATAATCAACTGCGAAAATTTCAAATTCAATGTTATTATTACACTCGTGGAGAAACGTCAAAGCAGGAACTTTCTTTTGATTATTCAAATTGAAGTTAGTCATTATAAAGTCAAAGAAATTCCTATAAACTTTATACAAAAGCAAATATTTTTCACACAAGGTCAGAAAGCAACTAGAATACATTCTAAATAATTAATCGACAATATAACGAATCGAAACCGGCAAAAACTTTTGATTTGCTTGCTCCCGATTATTTCATTCTTTGTCAGGAGTATCCAGCAGCTATTAGCATGGTAGTTTTGACTTTGGTAGCAGCATTTCGGTCCAGCTAAACAGATGTGATGTAGTGCCAGGAATGTCTTCTTTTTCCAGGGCCTCGTTTGTTATCTATACTGGCGTAGACCAATTTAATCGAACAGATGATAGTAATCATGTCGCATTATATTCCCTAGGTATATTTTCCTGAGGCTGCCTTACTGTTGCCTAGGTGGTATCCTTATGGGTTGAGGCTTTCCAGTATCTATACGGTCCTGAATGATGTTCGAGATCTTTTGGGTTCAGTGGCGGGCGTAACGTGGAGCAATTTGGAATCTGTTTACATAGGGTCAATATCATCTTAAGCCTTTTTCGTAAATAACACCACAAGTCACGGAAATTGCTGTTTATTTCCAAACATTTCGGGGTCTAGGACAGACCTCGTCAATGACTAAGAAACTATGAAAAAATGCACAATTCTAAAATGTAAAATTAAAGTGTTTGACAATATCTATTATCTTACTTCGAAAAATGAATTACATTCAATTAAAGTTTTAAAAAATGACAGCACTATTAAGAATTTACCTGCAGATAAGGCAATGCTACAACTATTTTAAATAAAATTGACTATGATGGCAAAATTCAAAACATAATAAACTAAGGACAATATACAAAATTAAACAAAGATCCAAGAACTTCTATAGAAAACGAAATATACTGCTTACTTTACAATCACAAGCAAGAACGTAAAAACCTTAATCTATTCACACTATTCTAACCCGCTAATTTTTATGCTTACGTAAAATGCATAAACCCAACATTCCATTAAGACCAATTATGTGCTCTATTCTCTATGCAGTGAACTCACACAATTGATTTTAAAAATTATTTCACCACTTACTGGTAACTGTAACTCTCATCTTAAAAACAGCGCACGTTTCTATTATTTTGTATTATATATTATCACATATATAATACAAAAATACTTTCAAACTAACAAGTTTTGACATTGTAAACTATACAATAATGTTCCTGTCACCAAAATACTTCTCATAGTAAAGGAACGATTAGAATAAGATTCTTTACTACTTACATTTTATAACAACATATTGTTATATACTCCGTTGGTTCAATTAAAATTTAAAAACTAATATTCACTACCACTTTCTAGAACTTTTATTTACAATATATACAACAGCTGATTCGAATATCACAATAATATTTCTACATAAGCTCTTCGCTGCACTAACTCACTCCGTGATAATGGGTCGTTCCTTTTAAAACCATCATCGAAAACTCTCGTACAAACCATTCTCCGATCTACAGCTGCCGAGCCATTTCGAGATCAATTTTTTGTCCTAAAAGCTATCGATGTCGTACTGGAATGAAATAAGGGGCGGCTTAGGGAAATTTCGTTACAATATTTTCAACTTATTCATGACTTCTACTAACAAGATTTTGGCATGGCAATGGCCTGTCTCTTGTTTTAAGCAACATTTTTATGGAAAAATTTGAAGAGCAAACAATTTTTTCACAACAGATTAAATGAAATATTCGCTATTTGGGAACATAATCTTGAGGACTTACATGCATTACTGAACGACATAAACAACAAAGAACAAACTATTCTCAGTTTACACTAGAACTTGAACAGAATAACAAATTGCGTTACTTAGACATTTTAATCAAATCACCATCGACATTTGAAATAGAAAACTGATTTACACTAACAGATATCTCAACTCTAAACATCCAAATTCAGTAAAAAGAAGTATCATTAAATCTATATATGACAGAGCAAAATCCAACTGTTCTAAAAAATTCAATGAAGAAAATAATTAGGTCAAGTGCGAGTTGGACTCGCATACTAAGGGTTCCAGAGCACCTTCAAGATTCTAATATTCCAGTTTCAGACAAGCAGGGAATGAGTGCATTTTCTTATATTTACGCGTTTTAAATTTATAAAAAATATACACTTTGATTTTCTACACATAGACGTTTTATTTTATCTGCTTCAGGATTCGCTTGATTTTTATCAGAATTAGTGTTGAGTAGGACATACATGAGGCGCTTCATTTGTCCCGGACATGACGTCAAAATGTAAGAGTGCCTCGAAATTTAAAATTGTACTACTTCAATTTTTTTGTCGCGGTCGAGCGAGGCAGACAAACGACAAGCACGTCACGTGATCACGTCACTGTCGTCGCGTCTGATATTTTGAGCGAGAGTGTATTGTCTTTCATGCGAGGCGAGGAGGCGCAAGGAGGCGCGCATATTTCGTACTATAATAATTCAAATGGTTCAGTTCATTTGAAGTGGGACATTGTACTGGCTCAGGACAAAAAAGAGGCTACTCTTACAAACTATTTTTCAAGTCGTGTCCTACTCAACACTAATCAGAATACATATGTATTTAATTTTCTAATTTGACCTCCAAAAATTAACATTTTATTTTACTAATAAACTTTCAGAGAAGCCTTTTAAAATCTACTGTCTGAGTTTTGAGGCTCTGTAGATTGGAAGATAAAGGGCAAAATAGGTCAAGTTTTAAATTATAAATTATTAAATCTGTTATTCAAATTATTTAAAAATACATTTAAATATATTTCTCAAAATTTAAATAGTGTAGTTTCTAAAGTGGGATTTAGTCGATGTTTAATATTTTCGTTAATATCTTTTAAACAAATGATGTAAAAATATGATATATTTGTAATTCACATAATGAGCCTTTTATCTGATATAATACATGATACATTTGAAAATTGAATTTTTATTTTCCATTTATTTGTACAATTTGTTCCTAAAATTACTATGGGGGTTTTCTAATATTTTTTTTATAATTTTCAAGTGAGCCCCAGTACCCCTAATTATTTTAAAAATTTTAGGTAGTATGGTTTCGGAAATAAAGCCAGAAATAATTTTTTTAATATGTTTATGTTAATATCTTGTAAACAATTAATTTTAAAAATATGAAAAATATATATTTGTATTCCTCATAATGAGCACTTTCATTTGAGGTACTGCATGATGCATTAAAAAACATGTTTTTATTTTCCGTTTAATTCTATAATTTGGCCCCCAATATTAATATTAGGGATTTCTTCATATTTTTCCTGTAAACAAAAAAAAAGTTTTTATAGTTTCCGGAATAACGGGGGGAATGGGTAATTTTTTTAAAATATTTTTTTAATATATTTTAAAATATTCGTTAAAAAAATTAAAAAATATACTTGTATTTGTCATAATGAGCCCTTTGATTTGATATATTACATGATCCGTTAGAAACAATTATAATTTTTTATTTTTCATTTAATCCTTTGCCCCCCCAAAATGAATATTAGAGGTTTCTGTTTATTTTTCCAGTAAAGTTCAGGTGAGGAGCTGTACCTCCATTTTTTTCAAAATTTTTTTGTTAATATCTTTTAATTAATCTATTTTAAAAATATGTAAAAAATATATTTGTTTTCGTCATAATGAGCCCTTTCATTTGATATGTGTTAGAAGCAATTTATTTATTTATTTATTTATTGAAACCAGTATACAGTTTACAATGAAAAATTATCATTAAATAAACCCACAGAGGGATAAGAATCCCTGTACGTGCCTGGTATTAAACCTTAAAACTAAACTAAACTTCAGTAATACAAAAACAATCATGTAACATCTATCACAAATCTGTAAATATTTTAGCTATCACAGTGTATATTGCATTAATAATTAGTAAAAGCATTTTAAATTTAATTAATTTAAAACCAATTTAAATTTTATATTTTCCATTTAATTCTGTAATTTGTTCCCCAAAATTAAATGTAGAGGTTTCTCCTTATTTTTCCAGTAAATTTCAGATCAGACCCTATACCTTTAATTTTTTTCAAAACTTTACGTTTTATAGTTTCGGTCATAAAGGGGGGGGATGGGTAAATTTTGGTAATTTTTTTTTAATATGAAAAATAATATATTTGTGTTCCTCAGAATGGGACCTTTCATTTGATATATTACATGAGGCCTTTGAATTTAATTCTATAATTTGCCTCCCAAAATTAATATTAACGGTTTCTCCTTATTTTTCCTGTAAAGTTCCTTGACAAAGACATTAGTCGAAACGCGTCGGACAGTTTTCAAAAAACGTAATTTGTGGAAATTGCAATTGTAGTATCAGTTAATTATTATAATGAATTTCCAACAAGTATCGGCCGAATCAATTCAGTATTCATTAACATCGACAACACCTCTACATTACTTACCAGCATGACTATACTGTCGGTGTACATTATCTTAGTGATCAGCTAACCATTTATTTGAAGCTTTCCGTAGGTTTTTTAAATATTTTAGTAAATATTGCCTCACAATAATTGTTACAGCGGATAGGAGATAAGAGATTTGTCATATGGCTTTCTTGGTATTTTCAGTAAGTGGAATATCTAGTGGTCCCTAGTAAATACTTTTTGTTATAAGACTGAAGAATTATTAACAGTTGTTCGCGATTGATATTACCGAAATTTGTTTGCCTGATAGCAAAGATATCTTGGAAACTAAACTGAGATTTGCTGATAAGTCATTCATATTTATTGTATGTATATTCTTTGATAAATTGTCCATGTGATTTATTCCTTTATTGATTCATTCTGCTTCTTGTCCCTTTTTTCTCATATATGTGGTGTGAACTTACTGATGTCTTTTATTTCATTATTTATTTGATCCCGTACGTGCTCTTTAATGTTGGTGATAGAGAGCTTCATTGTATCTACTGACATGGAAGTTTCTGAGAACTACTGGGCTGTTATGAAGAAAGAGGAGGAAAAATAAAAATTAAAAAAAAACGGAAAATATCTGCACAAGTCAAAGAAATAAAAGAATAGAGGAAGGAGAGGTTGAAATCTTGTTTAAAGAAGTGTTCCATTATAAAAGATAGTTTTGCCATTATTTCGTAAATTAAAAAATCATTAAAACGCTACAGTCACTCTGCTGTGGACGGTTGCGAGGCATCTGTTGAGCTAGAGGACATTTAAATAATCTATATCTTAGTCTCAGTGTAGACAGCACTATATAACTTCTAAGAAAACTTTTTTTGTGACCTAAGGCTCACGTGAACTGGAAAACTCGACGTAACGGATGTGTATAAATAGACTACTATTCATCGGTTCTCTAGCCTAGCGACTACCACTTTTTCGTAATAATTTCAACTTCCTGAATAAAAAACTAAGAAATTTATGCAACCTGAATACATAATGCGGTTTCTCGTTGGCAAAAACGTATTAATTATTGATGACTTCTATACAGTTTAATAAAGTTTTGTTTGAAGTTATAGCATTTTAAAGATTAAAATTAAAAACGCTCATGTATTTCCGAACAAATATACATTGCGGTTATTGTTTTGAACAGAGTACTTTCTGCAGAGAAAAGAATTTCATTACCTTGAAAATACTGAGATAGCGGATATTGATACCACTAGATGAAATATTGCGATTCCGTGAAATATTCCCATACAATTTCGAATCTTGTTCAATATCCCCCACGCTCACAGCGATACCGAACGTCTATTTAAAAAGCTATTTCCACAAACCGACAGAACGACTACACGCTTTAATGGCTTTAGGTTCGTCGGTAAATTCTATAGGGTCATTTACTCGTTTTTCTTCATTTACGAAGTGAATAAAGTAATTTATCAGTATTTAAACGATTTTTTTGCAAGTTTATGTTATCTCAGTTCTTTATTTTTTGCATTTTTTTGCTGTGATTACATCCGCGTTAAAATTTATTTTCTTAGAAGCTTTCACCTACGAAATCGTTCATCGCCCTTACACAAAATGTCCGAAATGATTAATAGTACGATCAGTAGGTAAAAAACAAGAATTTATTCAAGAATGGATGGTACCTTTTCGCTGGGGTGGAGGAAGATGAAGGAAACTTTCCAATACGTTGGATATAACAGATTATTGCAACTCGATAACCAATAATAGTCCAAGGTTACCAAAAAATCAGACAAAAACATTACAAGGATTGTTCATAATTGAGAGCCATTTATATAATTTAAGATCTGATTTTTGCCTTTCCATCACCGATTTGTCGAAAATTGGAAAATGAATAATTAAATCTTAAATATTGTGGAGACTTATTTCACAAGTTACGTGAATATCGCTTCATTTACAAACTTTTCATTTACAAAGTGAAAATTAATCAACACAAAACACATGCTAAAAATGTTTAAATAATATAGTGAATAAACAGAAATAAAGAATTGTATATGAAATATTAATTCAAATATTTAAAAAGCAACATATAATATAGAAAAATACCTGGTGTTTTGTAGAAGGTTCGCCAAACATTGATGACGGATAGGTGAGTCCATTTGCTATATTATTTACCCCATATAACATCTGGATAGCTTATGGTTTTTGTGTGTTTTTCTTGATAACCACATTCTTTTGTATCAACTTTCGTGACATTTATTTTTCACTCTTACTTCACCAAATAAACTTAGATCTAATCTATGACGTTTGTTTGCTCTTCCGCAATCCATATTTGACACAAATAATTGGGTGAAAAAATGATATGAGTCCACAAATGGCGACTATGGCGAGGGTCTATAAAAAAGTCATTAAGTAAAACACTTTATCACATTACAAAAAAAAGAAGCACTTCCAGAACTTCGGTTGCTACGGGCTTGTTTCAATGATACACATAATTTGAATGAAAGTCTTCTGAGTGGAATAAAATTCTTAGACAATTAAAAAAATAATATAATCAGTATATCAAAACAAGTAAATATTTGTTTCTTAGCTGTAGCTTAACTCATTATATTCTCTTTTAAATTTGCCTTAAAACATTGCCAAGAATTTTTGAGTGGCAATAATTTTTTAAATATATTAATTTTTTACGATAAGCAATCAGATAGATATTATTAATCTCTAATTGACGGTGACAGTTGCGTAAGGTTTTCAAATGGCATTTTGGGAGGATCAAATTTGTTAACATTTCGTTACTTAACAACTTACGTGTTTTTATGTAAAACAATTGTTGAATCTTGCACTACGTTTGTGAACTCTAATTAGCGACAGAAGATTTTAAATTCAACAGGATATATTGCTTCTGGATATGATAGTTGCTTTTCATTTAGTTAATCAACATTTTTAAGGTAATTATGATACATCATTTTCGAGATTTCAAAAACCTTTATTTGCGACTAGCGCACCTGATAACTTCTCCTGCCCAGAAATAATACTGGGCTCAAAACTGTATATTTCTAGTAGGTGTAGTATTTTTTACGGTTCAATTTCTTCCTACTACATTGATTACTGGATTACTATTCTCATACGATTTTACTTCAGTAACGTGTTATTACATTAAAAATGTTGTAAATAGTGAAACAAACGAATTAGAGTGACTCGCCAAACGTATAACATTAAAGTATTGCTCGTTTGTTAAAAATACTAAATATTGATTTAAACCAATTTGTATCAACCCTGAGAGTTTCTGAATACTGACGTCACTTAAGAACCTGCAATTTGTGTTTGATTACAAACCCTTAAAACCATTCGTTCGTTGAAATATAAAGAAAAATGATAAATAAAATCCCTTTGAAATTTAGGGCTCTCGGTAAGACACGGTAAGAAATTAAGTACCTACATACATTAAACTGTGACTAGATTACATATTCAGAAATATTTGAAAAAAATGAATTGCGAACCAAACAAGACACTTCAATTTGACTCTTGCAATGGTTACTGATAGCTTGATGTTAAAGCCAACAAAGAAATATGCCTGCTGTATTTTGGGGTAGAGTTCCATGCAAAAAATATGTTAAACCTTCGCATTTTTCTCTACGGCAACCAGTGAGTTCATTATTTATGCTACGAGACGATGAATTATTGTTCGAGTTCCTGTACCTTTTTGAAATTTGACAAATGCTGTACCTATAGTCCGTAGTTATCAAGAATATATACAAAAGTACTTAAACTTGGGCAATTCAAATGAAGACAATAATGACAGGCGTTCTCCAGTGATATGAGAGCACGAAACGTTAAAACCAGTTTCAAACAAATCCCTCATCTACGCCATCTGTAGAGTTGCTTAGTAAGAAAATTTTTGAGTCGTAAAGAGCATGTGGCAGTAGCATCCACTGTAATGTAAACTTAAAAGAGTTGCTATCATTGGAGCTGACACTCTCTTTCCTATTGAGCAGTATGAGGAAAAATGAAAAAAATACCACTATCTAGCTACAAATTTAATATTAATTCTAACAAGTAATTCGCTTTTTAGTTGTGTTTTTGACACCCTTCACATCTTAGTTTATTGGTATTTAGTAATCTATATCTAGAAGGTAAACATTGTATCTTAGTTTGCTATTGTACATACTTGTTTCTTTATTAATTTCCAGACAGTTTGTATATATGATAAGACCACATCTTATTTATCCTTCATAAAGTTTTCTTAGGTCCAACCTCCGTGATATGTAACCAGGTCATTAAGAAATGTACCGAGCAGTCATTTTGCAAAAATCATCATTTTGCGACTCATGTCGCTCATTCTCGCGAGTACAAATAGAATTACCACGAAGTGATTGATTTAGAGGGTTAATTTAAAATTGTTGATGTCTGCTGAACAATGGTATATTGGCTTTTAAAAAGGTAGTGCACCGCACCGTACTAACACAGAAAACAATCCAGATACAAACCTGTGGTCAAATAGAATTAAATAAGCTTCCAAAGGAACAAGACTCTTCTATATATAAATATATTCTTTGATAGACCAAGAAGGTGGTATACCATTTAAATAGAAAATAACTAAATTACATTATATCTTGCATGTAAACAAAAAGTATTGAATGTTGTATATCAAAGTGGAATTGACAAACTGATCAATTGTTTGGGTTGCTAAGCTATTCTTGGCTGTAAATATATTTGTACCTCAAAGTTTATTGAATAAGTTTTGAAAAATTGCTTAGATTACAGTACATTTTATACAGAAACTTCAACTAATGGTATGATTGAAACATAGCATAACAAACAATATTTTTCACACATTCAAACAAGTAGTCGGCTTCTGTAGAGCAAAATTTAGCTGTCAAGTTACTCAGGTTTTAAATAATATAATATCTTCTAGTAAATACCAATTTTAGAGGAGGGATTTTTCTGTATTTTTAAGACTCAAGTTTACATTTTTACAGAAAAAACACTAAGCAAAAATTGCCCGTTCCTGTACGCTCAAATATATCTACAGAACTTACCATCTTAATATGAATTTTTTGGTTTTTGCATATACTGTGAAAAGCAGTGTAGTGATCATCATGTCGTCAATAAAAAAGTTGTAAAAAAGTATTAATAGGAGCATTTTATTAGAGCAAAGCTAATAAACTAACGGAATAATAGACCAATATTCACAATAATAGAAAACAACTAGATTAGGTTTAGTTTGTGTCTACCGTACTACAGTGGCGGAAAAACTATTAATAATAGTACACACTAGATTGTAGATTAATAAGCTGAAAGAGTTCAGTTACATGATCATGAATAGTAGACAGGAAACCAGTAACTTGTTAAACTGAAGGAGTAAAGGTCCAAGTAATAACCCTTGGTAACGCGTCTTATTATAACAATTTTCATTTTGCGCGCCTCCTCCCCTCAGGACAATTCTAGATCCGCCCCTGCTGTACTACAAGCGCTGCTGGTGAGAAAGTTTTGCTACTTGAGAAAAATGGCGCATTTTCCGGCGTTATAACAAAAAAAACAAGGGTAGACAAATTGATATGAACTTTCAACATATTTTTGTCTATTTATTAGACAGTATCTATACAAAAGCTAACATCATAAACTATAAGTTTGGCGAAGAGTAATGTTTTAGTTTTATTTTGTAAAAGTTTTTTTTTTTGAAAAAAATTTACTGTTTACTAATTTCTTGGAATGTTTTCGGGGATAATATTATCTAAGTATAAGAGAAATAGATATATTTTAAAGATTTCTTCGAATCTACTATTGAAATCTTATGAGTTAATCCCTTACTGAAGTGATGGATTAAGCGAATTGTTATTAAATATTATTACTTGTATTTTGTTTTATTGTCTGGTATTTATTGATACTAACTTTTATATTTCAAAACAGACTGGATTTTTGCGAAATCAATCACATATGGTTTGAAGTAGAAATGACTAAAAAATAAGGTTGCGATATTCAGTTTTCAAAATTATGTTATATCAAATTAATGATTATTTTAAGTTAATTATATAAATCATCATTTTCAATGCGGGGAGATTTAATTCCATTTGCATATCTCAAAATCTCGAATCATAACTGTGCATACAAAATTTATTATGAAAAAAGAATACAAACTATACGCAACATATAGATTTGCCCTAATGAAGCACAGCCAATTTTCGCAAAAAAGATGGTATTTCAATTATTTTCAATGCGGGGAAATTTAATTCCATTTTGTATATCTTCTCAATATCTGCAATCATAACTATGCATACAAAATTTATTATGAAAAAAGGATACTAACTATACGCAACATATAGATTTGTCCTAATGAAGCACAGCCAATTTTCGCAAAAAGGATGGTATTTCAATTATTGTCAATTGGCTATAAAACTTCATTAAAATTTCCACATTTTAGTAGAGATATTTACAGTTCCCTGTTTCAAATTTATATTAAATATAAAATATTTTCAGTGGGAAATTTTAATAACGTTCTACGGAAAATGAAAAACAAAACAAACAGTCCGGAATTAAATTACAGGCATAGTGTGTTATTTCAACGAAATAAAGATAATTAATAATTTTGATGCGTAAGCGTCAGTAAAACTATTTTAATAAGCTTAATGAAAATTAAATAATTGTTCATAATAACAGGTAAACTCAATAAGTCTATTTTCCGATTCGTTTTGTATCAGAATAATTTTACTGAGTAATCAAACCACATAAATCTATAAATTCGCGTGTCAAGTAAGTGAGGTGACCTATCATAGTTTAATCCTTACTATTTGGACTTAAATTTGAACCGAATTGTAAAAGAACAGTGTTGAAAAAAATACATACATTAATGGTGTCTTTCTTAGCGTAATTAGCAGTTTAAGCAACTATTTGACTTTAACACGTTTCACCTGTATCTGACTATCTATGTAAAGGAATCGTGGAAATCAGTTCTAACCTACCTCTAAATGCCGTAATGAAATAAAACTTGGTGTTTATATATGGCGTAGATGAGAATATAATAATTACGTATCATGGTGCTCATCTATATCAGCTAATGCAAATAACGTTGAAATAAATTGTAGTGTCCGGCGCATCCATCAAATTTTTTTATACTACATTCTTTATCATTATATTGATGGAATTCAAAACAAAATTAATCTGTCAGTACTAAGATCCGATGACAATACAATAATTGTATAATATTGTCCTATTGTCCGGACTGGGATCATCAAGAAAAATTTAATTTCAATGGTAGACCAATCAATAGAGCAAAAATTAACTGATAATGTGTAAAAAATACTATCAGGATACCGACTGTGCCATCACATTAACAACGATTCGTAGCGATATTTTGCTGTTTTCCACTCGCAACTATGGTTTTTTACTTTGTTATAAACAATTGAAGCAAGAAAATTACTTTTTTTTTCGTAGCATGTTTATAAAATCAAAACTAATATACTAATCTCAATGGTGTCAACAGATCAATTCCAACGAAATGAGCCCAGGCTCGATCCGATTGGATCATTAGTACCAGGCAAAAACAAAAAATACTGAAAAATGTAGCATTAAAAAAAAATCGCATCTTCGTCACTTTAAAAGCTGTAGAACTGGGCTTGTAAGAACTGATAGTAATTTATATCTATTTTATGTATGCCAAAACTAGGCGCTACCGGTTTATTAGTTTTTGAACAATTGTGATATAAAGTTTTTTGTTCCCTATTTCTGCTTTGTGACTCCATGCGTCATAGATAATCAACTTTTCAATTTTTAAAAAAATTGTTGAAAGTAGAGGTGATATTCTACAAAGCTTCTATTCTCATTTTTCACTAAATGTCTGTGAAATATCTGAAAAATATTAGCAAACATGACAAAAAATGGGCGAGCGTATGAATGTATCCAAGGAGTGGGGAAGCACGGTTGTTGAGGGGAAGCGTTTAGTAATATATAATATAGGCAGGCTGCCTGGAATTTATAAATGTTTTTATTGCTTTTGTCAGAAACTAATTTAGATATGTTCAAGCCTTTTTTTGACTTATTTCGTTCAGTGTTTGTTTTACTTTAATATAAACCTATTGCCTTAATTCTGGAGTTCTCTATAAAATATTATATAGATATATTAATAAACAAACAGTTTTCATTTGATATAATAAAATCGAACAAATCGCTCTGTATATAAGCTTTTTTAGCGATTAGATTTCACCATCTGTCAGAGTGACAGTTACTATCGATAATAATTATTGTCAGCAGTTCCCCTCAACAACCGTGTTCCCCCCACTACGCGAACACATTCATACGCTCACCAAATACTGGTGATGCTTGCTAAAATTTTTCGTATATTTCACAGACATTTAACGAAAAATTAAAATAGAGGCGTTGTAGAATGATACCTCTACTTCCAATATCTCTATTCTGAATTGATATTTGACGATCCATGTCGCATGGAAACGCACTGCAAGAATAGTGGACTAAAAATTAAATATCACAATTATTCAAAAACTAATAAACCGATAGCGCCTGGTTTAGTTACGCATAAGGAGGATATCAATTACTATCAGTTCCCACAAGCCTAGTTCTACAACTTCGATAGTGACAGAGTTATGATAATATAAAGAAAACCGCTACATTTTCCAGTATTTTTTGATTTTCCGTGTTACTAAAGATCCTATCGGATCGAACCTGGGATAATTTCATTGGTATTTTCATGTTTTACAATTCACCTGTTGACACCATTGAGTTTATTATTTTTCATTTAAAAAACATGCAACGAAAAAAAAATTTGCAATTTTCTTGTTTCAGTTGTTTATAATAAAGTAAAAAACCATAGTTGCGAGTGGAAAAGGTAGTAAAATATGACCACAAATCGTTCTTAATGTGATGGCACAAGCAGCATCCTGATAGTATTTTTTGCACGAAAAAATCTCTATTGATTGGTCTATGACTTCAAGACGTCTAATTATGATGTATGATGAAATATTGCATTAAATTGCTTTAAAATATCAGAAGGGGACACTATATGGTCTTTACCTCGCAATGACAGATTGAATAGCTTACTAGGTACCCATTAAAAACGTTCAGTGTTAGCGATTCATTTGGGTAACAACATCCAAATTCAGACCTATAGAACCGGTTGTTCAGTTTAAATAGTTTCTGTACATGGTATCAATCCATAGACCTATTAGTTGCTTACTTGTCACTTACTGAATAATAATACTTGATGATGACAAGATGATTCGCCTTATTTGTGCTCTTTCTCTCTGTATCTTTCTCATGATCTCAATCTCTCAATCTCTCAGCCTCCCAATCTCTCTCTTTTTCTTTCTCATTCTCCCATTCTCTGTCTCTCTCTCTCTTTTTTTCTCTCATTCTCCCATTTTCTCTCCCCCCCCTCTCTCTCTTTCTTACTCTCAGTCTCCCATTTTCTCTCTCTCTCTCTCTCTCTCTCTCTCTCTCTCGCTATCTCACTTTCCTAGTATATCATGTCCACCGACTCGATAACTTGAGAAGTTGTTCGCGCCATACATAAATTAATTCCGTTGATGGACTTTATGTTTTAAATTTCCATATGTGAAGTCAGAATCGGTTAACAGGTATATAAGGTTATTTATTTTTTATACAATTAAATAATGCATCTAAAGTTTATCAACTCAAGTTTTTCATGCCTCAACGAAGACCATATTAGGTTGCTATACGTTTCGAGCTAAGAGAATACATTTAATATCTAGTAATGGAAATAATGAATAAAGATAATTGCGTTTATTAATGACCGAAAGGGAATGACAAACAAAAAAGGCGTGGCATTCTATACATCTTGATAGACATACTTCAAATAGACACATAGAATCTCCTACTGACTGCGCTGAATGTATGTTATTAGATGAGAACAAGTATGTGCCGCAAAGGGAGGGAGAGTGTTCTATTTCACTGATCATTTGTGGTGAAATCAGTAGTGGAAAAAGTTAGGTTTCTCAAGAAGAACGAGAGTCGTTGATGGAAAGTAAGGTTCGGTTATCCTTAGATCGCAATAGGGGTGTAACGTTCATAGAGAAAAAGTAAACTTCCGATGAGATGGGTTCGCCAAATTATATTCTTCTGTAAAGATTTTGATTTCTCCACGTTTCTGTAAATTATTTTAATGTTATTCCTTCTTTACCCGGGCTCAATGGTATTGTAAGCTCATAAACATAAACTATTATGTATATACTGTTTTTCAAACTTTAAGTTGAAGTTCAAAAATTCGTTTGTCTAAAAATAAACTTTAGTACAGTGGATTCTTTTTAAAACTGAGTATGTATTAATACCCTGTGTGCTTATTAAATAGACTACTCCTGACAAGAAATCACAAGCGTCCCATGACACAGATAAGTAATACATCTGTATGGGGTTACAAATCTGTATAAAGCTAGGAGAAATTATTTGTTTCATATTCTAAACAAACTCAGTTTTTTAGTTTGTTTCAATTCCCATAATATGTGGTTTCCATTTTATAGGAATGAAACAAATAATAAACAAACGAACGCCCTTATTTTTATATAGAACTTGCTCAATAATGTTATTAAATTTGAAATTAAAAGGAAGCCCGGCAGGTTCTAAATAATTTCGCTACTGAAATTAATTTTCACATAATAAAAATCTTGTTTTCACAATGCTAAACTTGTTATAACATAGCAGCATTAAATTATTTTGCCTTACTTATTAAAAATAATAGATTTAGGGTTCACATGACACTGCACTAATTAAGTTACTTTTAATTTCGGATAATAATATCGAATTAACAAATATTTGTGAAAAAATAATAAGACATGGTCGCTCTGATCAATTAGGGATAGCTTAGAAACGAGATTAAATCGAAAAGTCGTATATTATTCGATCTTGGCATTCTTTGAAAATTACGGTTACAGGGAACTGTTAAACATAGAATGCGTACAAACAACGTCGATGAGCAATGTTACTATGTAAAATACTGTGCCATATTGATTGAAATCACTGACTGAATTCTCGTTTGTGAAAAATTCATTTATTTGGAACCGTTTGGCAAACGAGCCGATATTAATTTCAATGCACTGTTCTTTTTGTTATCTGGTGCAATGTTTGATATCCGGGGCCTCTTTGTGATCACAGAATTTTTTATTTTAAAACAATTTTATTAAATTTTATTACTTTTTTATTATATTTGTAAGAAGAAACAATAATACCATAGCTACTAGACATCTTCACTTGTTTTAAATAATACATAATAAGACTGAAATTCAAAATTAGTATAATTAGGTAGTGTTCATATAAATAGAAATTAATATAAAGTGTCTGAAATAGTAACGAAAGAAAATATAAAATTTGTGCACATTCATTTGAAACTATTGTTTGGATAGAAATATAGGTACATTAGTAGGGGAGCCCGGGAGACTAAATTTCCAGTTACTAAAGGACCTGTTGTATGATGAAGATTAGGTATATGTAAAGTTTGTGATTTTAGTGGGGGGTGGGGGGCGTACACATTTAAAAAATGTAAAAAAATAGTCCTATGGAAACACTGAAGCTCGTCAGACATTTATAGTGTTTATGCGCAATGCCTTTCTGATAACCAAGAGATATTAATCCGACGATTAAATAGTGGGGGGTGACTGTAAAACGGGATAGAAAAAAAGAAGAAAAAAAAGTTATTTGAGCGTGTCAGATATTCAGAGGAAATGTTCAGTGAACTCAAAAAGTGTCCTATTAAACTGACTGATGATTTGGACGCAACTAAAAGTCATGACTGTTTTTTGACAATATAAAAAAATATTAACTTGAAATACTCGAGATGGTCAGATTTTTTTCATGTGGTTCAACTTGATGTCCTAGTCATCCTCAAGCAAAATCTGACAATTATATGGAGGAATATTGTTAATCTGACAATTTGAATTATATAATGTTTTTTCAATTACTGGATGTAATAAAAACAATATAAACGTATTTCTAATTCTATCATGTATTGATACTCCAAAATAGTCACACATTTTTTTAATGTTTCGGGTGTAAATTTTTTTCACAAGTTTTTTTCTTAAAAAAATACACATTTCAGATTAGTTTCACTCATTATTATAATATATATGAAACTAAATTTACTAAATTGTTTTAAAACACAACAAACAAACCAAATAGTCGTACTTCTAATAAAATGAACACGTCTTTAGGATCAGCTGGGACTCTGTGATACCACCATGGCGACAGCCGATGCGAAAAAGTGAGGGATCAAGAAAGAGTGAGATGGAAAGAGAGGCGCGGAGTGGGAAATACCAAGCAGCCAGAATCTGTACTCTCCACACTTTGTTAATGATTTTAGCTACATCGCTCCCATTAAAAACGTCAGATTATATTTTTCCGTAATTCTTAAAGGATTTCCTTATGTCACGCTCAAATCGTCAGATTATTGAAATATACACTTTTTAATAATCTGATCGACTGCCCTCAACGCACCTCCTATAGTAAGGGTTCATATATGGTAGGGGTACATTGCAATGAGTCAGGTTTCTCCCTCTATTATTTTCTGACGCGCTCAAGTAACGCTTGGGTTCCCCTACTAATGTAAAGACAAAATTGGATACCATAAAGGCAATTTATGGACAGTTGTATACTTTTGCACACGTGACCATCATAGAACCAAAAGTTTGTTGAATATATCATGGAATTTCAAATTGTTTAGCCATTTATGGCTAATATCGGTATTTACTGAAGTTGAAAATGCTATTTTTTGTTAAGAACAAGCATCAAGTAAGATTAATCATCACTTTCAGCGAACTGATTTTTCAGGAATACTATGCTCGTCGTTTTGTATATTTTTGATTTAATCAAATGAAAAAAGTACAGTATATACATGTAGTGACACAAAATTTAAATAGCCGAGTTGAATATACCCAAAATGTGTGAAAATGCCTTTTCACTATTTCTAAACAATTAATATAAAATTAAGAAATTGTGGTCAACAAACATAAGGAGTAACATTTATTTCATAAAATCCTTGTGGCTTATAATAAATAAAATAACTAAAAACCGATTATCAAATTTGCTTTGATAGGTTGAGTCAGCCATTCGAACCTGTTATTATCTCAAAATGTACCCTAGATTTACTATTGGTAATTCATGACATATAATTTTTGAACTAAAAAATAGAGGAACACAACTAATATGTAATTATTAAGGCGCCACCAGCTAATTTAAATTGTGAGCTAAGAAAGTCATATCGGTCTCTACCAAGTACGTAGGTCGTAGAGAAACAGTGCATAGCTAGCCGCATCATCAGATCTTAACCCTTGTGATTGAACAGAAAATTAGCGGAAAACCTTGCCAATTTGTTTTGATTACAAAGCGTCTAATTTAATCAGAATAACGACTACGTTAAAATAGGACAGATTTTCAGAAATCTTTTGGATTTAATTTGCACTCATTTGCAGTCATTTGTTAAACTGTATGTTCTGAAATTTATTACTATAATAAAAGCTGTCTTCTTTGACGCTTAGCAATTACTATTGAAAATTTCATAAATTTTAATTGAGTTTTTATTCAACTGGAATTGTGGTATTATACAGTGAAGTATTATTTATACGAAATTCTTCAAAAGTGGTGGTATTTTAGTCCTTTTAGGAACACTAAACTGGCAAGAGATTTAAAAATTTGGTTAAGCTTTTCAAGAATGCTCTTTTCAACTAAAATAAATTGACATGTCGGTTACTTCCGGTTAAGCTGCAGTTAATTGCAATTTTGTTATTTAAATGAAACGCTATATTTTCAGGATGAATTCAAAAAAAATCTTAAATATGTCAGGTAAGTTTTATAAGCATTTTTTAGGTCTACGGGTTTCTGAGATAATTTAATTTATAAAAAAAATTGGTCTGTGTAACCCCAAATAAAATAAGTGATAAATGGCAAAAAATTAACTTGGAATTATTAATTTTTTATCAGGCGTAGCTGAATCTTAAGGCTGATACTATACTTAGGTTTAGGTTGTTAGTTTATACAGAGCGGAAATTCTAATTTCAAGATTAAAACACGAATAACTTCGATTTTTCAAATGGCAGCCTGTCATATTTTTTAATACCAGATTAACATTTTTTCCTTTGTCGATTTATGTCAGTCTTTACAATTGTTAAATTAAATAAATGTGATATTTTAATTACAAAATATTTACACACACTATAAACGTCTGTATTTGTCCAAAACTATTCACAGCAATTATTTACAAGAACAACGATGATAAAATAGAACGCATCTTCACTGTGCCTTCTACTAAACATCTACCTCTCCCATAAGGCTATCGCGTTTATATATTGTAGCCAGTTCGAGTTGATTCGCTTGTCACTTCTGGCATGTCAGCGTGTATGGTATCCAATTCCAGACTGAGTGGTTTTATCGTTATTAGCAAGTTTAGATTTCTTAATATTTTGGCAGCGTAAAATGAATGTTACAACAATATTTTGATTTTTTGCTGGTAGTGAATTTGGTTATATTTGAAAATCAAACTGAAAGCTGTTCTGTCGATTATTATGCGCACAACATGATGTTGATACCTACAGACTCAATTTTAACAACTCAGTAAAGTCAAATTTCTATTATAAATAATAAAATATATAAAATCAGAGAAATTAAACTCATCTTGGTACCAACATTCTCTTGTAGCATAAGGGTTCACATTTGCCCAAATGTGGTTATTATTATGCCTAATAAAGTAATAAGTATGCCTTATCTTTAACATTTTGGTTGCTCGACCAGATTCATTTTTTATAACCTTTTTATCTTCTTGATATTTATTTTTACAACACCCACCTCTGTATTAGTGAAGTTCTTAAGATTTCATCATTTTATGTATAGAAGTTTTACTACAGTTACATGAATAGGAATTGTTTTCGAAGAACTATATTGCAACAAATTCCCCTTAATTCTACAATATTTTCGCTTAGTGGTTGGAGCACAATAATGATAATGTTCTTTTCAATAACTTTGCTGCATTTTGCTTAGACTCAAAATAAATTAAACCTCAACAATATTCGTTATCAGCTTTGTAGTCGTTCATTTTTGCAGCGTAAACAATTTCAGTTGCTCTTAATTTTCCATCAAGCGAAATTTTACGTTTTTGGCTACTCTAATTAAAATTCCAAAATAACACATTTTCCTGTTAAGCAATATAAAAGATTCGTAAGGATTGAAATACGATACAAAGACAGATTTCTCTATTTAGTAGAAGAAAATATGAAAGGTGTCATTTGAAAAAATGAAGTAATTTAGGTTTGAAGTTTCTGAGATCTGGATTTTTCGCCAGAACGCCTTTTATAAGTTAACAACCTAAGTCTGAGTAATATTTAGCCTGACGTCTAAACTATTACTAATAAAAATTTGAAAACTCTGAATTCACAGGTTTTGAACGTTATAGTTGGGTGTATTTGCAGGATTGGTTATAAAACTTACCTTGTCTACATTTTTGAAATTAATACAAATTAATCATTACATTCATAATAACAAAGCTGCACTTGTTTATGTGAAATTTTTGAATTAATTATCCGGGAGTACATTCGTTACTTATTTTGATTCGTGTGGGAATCTTTCAGATATTTTCCCAAGGTTTATAATTGGACAGTCACTACAGTCTGGCTGAGTAAATAAGCGACATTTGTGTGTACTATCTGTCGGACAGTTTTAGAGCAACTCTCTTAGAGGATTAGATAACAGATATTCGGAAGTGTGTGGTGTATCAGCTTTCTTATTAATTGGTATCGTTTGTTCAGCAATATGTACCATATCTAGCGTAAGGCTTTTGTTGCATCTATTCTTATTATCTAGATTGATGGCTTGTTTGTACTGTTATGTGTGGGTTATTAGAGCACATCTTTGTTTTTGTTCATAGTATCGCTTTTAAGCATGGCCAGTCTACTTTTCAGAAACTGGGATGTCCACCATAGGTAAATATCGACACTCGATCTTGAAAATTACCTTAGACTATAGTGTTTTTGATGTAGGATCTTTTAACTGGGTATTGTTGCTCTATTTGATTGAGAATTCTACTAGTAATGAAAGAATCATTCAATAGCTAGTTTAGTAGACTCCTAGATATTCATTTTCTTTAAGGAGAGACTAATGATATCCTTTTATTTAGTTGGTGAGTTGGAATTTGTTGAGTTTTACAGTGAAAATCTTATGTGAAACAATTTGTTAATTCTGATTTTAGTTTCTGTACTTTACAATAACAAACGGACAAATTCATATTTATAAACTATCTCACACATAGCAAGTCAATACTTTGTTAGACTTTTTATTGTCACTTGTGGGTTAACTTATAAGTTTGCATATATAAATTTGCCAGCAATTCTATCTGCAATATTTCTATTATAATAGCTTGTCCAGTCACACGAATTAGTATGTTTTTATCATACCTACATTAAATATAATAAATTCGTTACAATGAAAGCAATTTAAATAAAGAGACATTTACTGTCCCTCAAATAGAAGCCACCACAAAAGGTCTTTTGTGCTGAAAATTTCCGCACAAACTTCACTTTAATATAATGACGAGAGACGTGACCGTGTAAAATTTAAAATTCATTTTCTATTCTACTTTATGCGGTGCTTGTAGAATCATTAGGGCCTTTGAAATTATTTTAATAAAATTACATGAATATGTGAATTGAGTTAGTTATTTTCTAGTCTGCTGCAACTATATGAACTATTAAAAAAAATCATCTCAATTTATGTTTATGAAAAGTTTTGTATAAAAGAATGATTTAATTTTTAGAAGTATTTTAAATTTTTATTAGTTGATATGAACTTTTAGATTGCATTTATAAGTTAGTGAAATTCTGAGGTTTGAAAGGCCAATATTTTGGTTAAATATTCTGCCTGTTCATAAGGGTCTTCTCTCAGCAGTTTTTTCCCCTAACAGATACGTTTTAAAGTTGTAAATGATGAACAAAGGGTACTAAGGCAATTTCGATAAAATGCCCGGTTTATCGATTGTCTGTACAGGAATTTGGCAGTTGGTGATAACATTATACTGAGCGTACCCTTTTTTGCTTTTCTATCAATAGATTTTGCCATCTCAAATCCAAGTCACTTGATGGTACTCGGATTTCCGATTTTAAAGTCTATCCTACGACTGCCGGTGCTAGATAATGCATGGTTGGCCAAATTTGATTTGTCCACATGTTTTCTGCAAATATTTGTGTTCCTTTTTCCTTACTTCTAAAGTTTTGAGGTTTTACCTGTTTCTAAAGTAAGTAAGTATATGGGTCTCATAGACACTCATGCGGCCGTTTTGCTTGTTACCAAGTCGTCTGTTTTAGTTGTTGTGTTCCGTAAATTGTAGAGCATGGAGCAAATCAACGGCCGGTTGATTTTTCGTCCGTATTCCAACTTGCTTGATAAAAAGACAAACTGTTTATGTGGTATTTCGAATCACTTTGCAGTCTTTCTAGTAATTATTTTAACTGTTTAGACATAAAACGGCTGATTGTCGATTGATGTCAAGAGAGTTTCTAGCAGAATTTTTAGAGTTGTGTAGAAATAATGAGATCGAAAATTCTACCTACGATATTTTAATTGAAAAAATGAAAGAAGTCGACGCAGCAAATAAAGAAATGATTCTAAAGAAAATTAAATCTTTAAAAACTTGTCTAATTTTAGAGGATTGACGAATAACTGAATACAAAACTGAATGTCTCTGGGTTTTATCCGTCTTCTGTCTTGCATGACGAGTTAAAACCGAACAAGCAGAATGGACGATAAGCATGAGGGTCTATGGCGGCCTTTATGCCACAATTGCAAACGGCACTGTACACTGGTAGGATATAGCGTAATGTACTAATACAAACATAATTATAATTTTTAGTTTATGTTTGCTAAGGTTTACAACTTTATTCCTAAATTTTTAAAACCCTGTACAATCAAGACATTAATACTATAAAATCTAGATATCCTGAAACTTTAAAAAATGTGTTGTTGTTTATTGTCGAATAAATGAAACATATACCTGATGGAAAGTTTTATTTTCTTTCACTTAATATGACAAATGCAGTCAAAGGAGACATCTTAATATATTTAAAAAAGTTCATGGGGTTCAAGTCAATCCATAGATTAATTCGATATTAGGTCATTAATGTATGTTACATTTTTTTCATGGTATCGGGGCTATTTGGCTGAATATTTGTCGAAATTCTAAAGAAAAATAATTAATTTTAAATGCATATATTTATGTATAATAACTGTTCCAAAAAGGACAAAAAAATCAAACTTAAAAGCTATTGATTTGAGTTTTTCTTAGCATAAGGCAATTTTCGTTCTTTATTGTCCCTTCATGCCTGAATTCCATCGAATTTAGTATCGGTTTTCCACAGCAAATATATCCTGATAGAACCTCTTGTCTTGTTGTTCATTAGCGACAACTCCCAAGTTTTGTGGAAAAACCCACAAATGAGAGTGTAAGAAATGAATTTGACATTCTACAACCCATATTACAGGACTTTTTCTTTCCTATACTTTTAATTGATTTTCAGCCTTTTATTCCAGGCTCTTTAATCTTTTTTCAAAATCCATGTCTTATATCGAGCGGGACCACACACATACCTTCGCTGTATTTTGGAAAAAATTGGTTCTTAAATGTTTTAACGCAACAGTTTATTTTAATTTTTTTTTAATTTTTAGATCAATAAGAGAGATATATTTAACATTTGTATTTCCCAGTTCTAACGACAACATTTCTGGCCCTTGTTATCAACATAGTGTTTTGTATGTTGCTGTGTTTTCTCCAAGACAGAGAGAACAATATTGTGTAAACCCTTCCCAAAATCCAAGCAACAATCCATTGACTTTTAATCTCCAAGTCTAATACACTGGAACGGTGCGCACCGTGAATTAAGCTGTTCCTTAACTCATCACAATGAAACGTACCTAATTCTCTGTTGTAGAAATTAACACTAATTTGTGGAGGTGTTCGTTCCCACAGGTAAAAATCGAAGGGCGTTAGGTCGGAAATTCGACGAGACAATAGGTTCTACCCATCCAATGGTTTATTTAGATGTTATTCAGGTGCTTCCCCTACTGAAATGAGGTGGTGCCTCATCGTGCGGTGAGTTTTAAGTGGTAAGTGCTTCTTTGAATCATAAAAGCGTTCTGAGGGAACTGTAAATAAAATTGTTCAATCAATAGCACCGGCGATACGACTGCCCCAATCATAAATTTGCCAATGATTCGTGACCAGATATTGAACGGAACTCATGTTGAAGATGCGAAACAATAGTGTCATGAAGAGATTTCTTAGTTCATACTTTTGTGTTGAGTAAATTTGTGATATAATTGTTGACAAACCTCGCTTCATCCGTGAAAAGTATATGGCTAATGAAATTTACGTAATTTCGTTGCTGATTCAATAGCCAATTTGCAATTTGCATTCCTGTATTTTTGGAAATAATACTGATATAACAACCCTTTTTGAAGAACTTCATGCACTATAATTTTTGATGTATTAAGCTATGCTGATGATTTTTGACTACTTTTGATGGAGTGTCTTTTATAATAATTAAATTATTTATCTCTAGATGCGATGTACCAGCATCAGTACCTATTATTTATGAACCTACCATATTAAGTAGAATCGCTCATCATCTCCCTTCGACTTTGTTCGACTCGTTTAAATGTCTTCTTGTTGGACAGAGCACGCTGATATAACCTTTTGGCTGCTTAGGCTGATGAAGACATAAGATGCATATCACGATAAAATCTAATCCAAGTAAAAGTCAAGGTGTCAGCAATGTGAAAGTAGACAGGTTCTAAAATGTAGGATATTTTATTTATTTTGAGTCAGCAACAATACTTTTTTGCAACTAAATAAATAAAATGCACATTTTATTGACATAGGCCGAACTTAAGTAAATGGTTCGTTTTATCGAAAATAAACACTGAACTTCAAATTTATTTTTTCAACACTTTATCATATAGGGTGTTAGCAACTTAGTCATCAAGTTGTAAATGCTTGATGACTAAGTACACTATTTTACAAAGTCCCTACTAGTATACATAACATTAAATTTTTATTAAACTTATATCAAGTACTTTAAAATTATCCAAGAAGAACCAAGTTATTGCAGCGTCCTTTAGGGAGGCAGATCTCCGTAGGGTGGGACTGTAAGAAAAAAATCTATAGGAACTTATTTTTTAATGTTCAATCCGAAGCGTAGAGACTACCCATATTTTCCTGAACATTCTGTACATAGATTTCTTGTGATTTGTATTCAAGCTTTGAAAACATGAAAACTAGTAATTTTGTTTATAAAAATCACAAGTTTAATACTACTATATAAAAATATAAGAACTGCGGTTTCTAAATTATCACAAATAACTTTTCGGCTTAGATTTTATTGTAATACAGCAGCAATGTAGGTACTTGAAAGCCCATTAGCTAAACCCTTTCCGTGTTGAAAGCAAAATAATGTTACTTACATGTTACAATTCGTTCGCTGTAATTTCGTCTATCACTCCATTGTAATATTATTTTAGAAATGAAAGCAGTTAACAAAATAGCTTTCCATAACTTTGTTATAAAGTTGGAGTTTCCTTCGCACTCTGCTTACCAGATTTCAGTTGTTTCAAGGGTTATTATTAACACAACATAAACATGTAGTAAAGTCCGTATTCATCTGTCCATTAAAGTCATTTATTTTATTTCTTAGTTATATGTAGTAAGCACATTGTGATTTCTAATTAATTTTAGTCCGTTTCAACATGAATATTCCACCTACTAAATATCAATCCTGTGAAATAAATTAATGTCTTCTCTGGAATTAGGCTTGTTTTTGTATTTAAAGATAGCCCTTGTTTTGTGTTGAAAATATTAATTGAGTTAGGTTGAAGAGGCTCGAAGGATTTGATTTTACAGTATACCTACATTTTAGGTCGTTGTATTGTATGTATATTCAAGGGAGTTTGATAATTGATTGATGTCATTCATTAATAGTTATATTAAAGAATAGAGCTGGCAATATTATTTGAAAAATTTCAAACTTACAGATGTTTAATAGTAGAATAAATGCGAAGAATCTAGTATTTTGAAAAGTTATTTTTTCCTTATACGAAGGAGTTAAAACTTGAGTTCATAATTTGGGTTAGAATTTTAAGTATCGAAAATAATGGTGTAGTTGTATATGAACGTAAAGGTAAGAGTAAGACATCAAATATATGTAATTAATATTTTCATTTATTATTGAGCACTAATTTCAGACACTCCAGAAATCCAGAGTTTAAATTAGTATTAATGGATTGCAAAAAGGCCAGTTTGATGCAAGAGCAAAGGTTCTTCTGCCACTTAGTTTAATTCTTTAAATTTACAATCTTTTATTGAAGGTGGGCAGCCAGTTCGTGTTATTTGATCTAAACTCCGTGGGTTCAAATTAAAACTTTCTATTCTGTTTATAGAACTTTATTTACACGTAAAAATCAAATACTTACAACGGCTTACAAAGGTTATTCAAAAGCATAACAAATTCACACGAATATAAACTCAACTATCTAAGCTGTATTAAATCATGAAATCTATATTACCATATATATCCTACATCGAATTTTTCCGTCGTTCTGAATGGGTATTACATTTGTTCGCGCTCTGTTGATATTAATAGTTTTTGACCCATTCGAAAATTTGAGTTCTTTTTAAAATATCCTAGCGATTGATGTTTTATTGGAGTGAATAATGTTTTACGTTGCTTTAGTCAGGAACGGCGTTGATACATTTTATAACAATACTAATAGTTTTATATTGTAACTACATAAATTAATACCTATTGTAGAACACAATAAAATAATAGTATGTTTCATTTTGGGAATGGGCAGTGAATAGTCTTCATCATCAATGAATAGCTATCGTTTGGGCGCATATCCTGATCCATGACTATACTCATAGTTCTGATCCAAGACTATTAGTCCATTGAAATTTTGCCTGAATCTGCAAAATGAGGTGGCAGCAAATTAACACAGAACATTTATGTTTTTGACCGTGCTTATTACGAATCTGCAATTAGTTTTTGCCGCAAACGTGCAATAAGGAAGAAATCTCCATAAAACCTCTCCAAAAAAGGGTTTCTGCATTTTACTCAAAAACTACACTAAATTTTAAAAAACACCGTATTCCTCGCAACATTTTACAACGAAATCGTATAGTAACTTTAGGATAATGATAAAGTATTTCTCTAATTATTAATATTTTAGGATATTGAGAATGCACGCAATTAACGCGTATACACTCCAATATTTCAATGGAATTTTACTTTACGGATATACAGAAGGTTCTCTCTAACTTTGTTATATTAAACGCATTGGTAATTTTTTAGAATGAATTCGTATATACAATTAAACAATTTAAGGCATGTTTAATAATCACGTGATACGTGTATCACGAACAGTTTCAGTTAATTTATATTATAGGAAACGAAAATATACAAAACAACACCAAATATAAAAAGTCAGACCTTTCAAAGAAGGTGAAATATGAAATGTTAATCAGCAATAACTAAGACTTAAGCCTTATACTAGACTCAGATATAGCTTGCTAAGTTTTCACAAGAAATTACAAATAGATAGATTTTTTTTTACAAAATTCATATATTATTCTTGGCGACCCTATCCGTTAGCTGGGGCCACTGCTTCAAATTTTTTGTATATAGGTAAGGTGATCAATGTTTTAATGATGAAAACGAGGACGAAATTATTTAAGAAAAAAGTGGAACGTAAATAAATGAAACAAAAATTAACAAATATATGAAGGATATATGTGAATTTTTGTTTCATTTATCATATATATATATATATATATAATATATATATATATATATATATGGTTGATGATTTATTCCGGTGTACATCCGTTCGTCTGTATTCGTTTGAAAAATATGCCAAATATGATTTTGGCGAAACGTCAAGTGATTTTTCAAACGAATACAGACGAACGGATGTACACCGGAATAAATCATCAACCACATATTTCCATCCGTGAAACAGTATACACAAACATATATATATATATATATATATATATATATATATATATATATATATATATATATGTTAGGCGTAAATATCATGCACGTGTATGATACGAAGTATCATATTTCGCTGACCAGTTTCCTGCTTCATAATGTAAACGTGGGAACGCATCGACTTGACCGTTCTTTTGATTAGTCAGCTTTCTTAATGTTATAAATCAGAGCGACGCGGTCCCACGGTCGTCATTTATCGTTAGTATACTTGTACCATTTAGTTAGTTAATTTTAATTTTCAATTTAATGTTTTATTCAAAGTTTTAATTTTTATATTTCAATAAATAATTTTTTTTAAAAACTCAAAAGTGATTTACAAGATATAAAATTGGCGCAGTCAGTAGGATTGTCCAACACAGCTAGAACACGTGTACACTCACTAGTTGTGTCGATTTCCAAATCCTTGTGGACAACAACTTCCAGACCGAGACAACAACTGTGGCAGCGAGAACCCGGAACACGCAACCTTACAGCTAACCAATCCTCAGCTTCTCCAGAACAGTCTCATGCCAGGAGTATTAACGTATGTACTATTACAATCATCACGTTATTGATTTTTATTATTTTATTGATTTTATTGATACGAGTTTTATGTATCTTGAACATACAGTTCTATCATTTAATATTCACCTACATTCATCTCTATTATTTTAAAAACAATTCTTGAAACATATACTTAAACACATAGAGACCTTCTGTGCTTTTGTGTTCGATATTATTTTAATTGTTTCTCATACTGCAATTATTTACTTTATTGCATTTACCTTTACCTTCATGTTTTTACATTTATATTGACCTGTTTATTAATTGCTGTAACAAATTTACCTACAAAAATATCCCTACACTGATTTTTTCCTTTTAATATTTAATTTGATATATTTGTTTTTATAAACTATTTCATAATATTTCTAAATATGGTTGAAACACGCCAAGGTACGGTAGAACCTTACAAACTTGCGGAAATTTTCGCTATCATCCCTGAATACGACGGCAATCCAATTTTCTTAAATACTTTCATCAGCTCCTGCTCGACAGCACAAAATATGGCTGTCGCAAATCAAATAACTCTTTTAGTTTTGCACATTAAAAACAAGCTAAGAGGCCGTGCAGCCGAGCTTGTTAATTCAAGAAATGCGTCGACTTGGGATGAAATAAAAACACTGTTAGAAAACCATTTCGGTGACTCACGCGACTTGTCCGCTTTAATTCAGGATTTACAAAGAATGCGACAACTACCAACTGAATCCCCACTAACTTTCTCAGCGAGACTACAAAGCCACGAGGCAAAAATGCACGCGGCTGTTAACAAACAGAATCTAACAACCAAAGAAAAAGACGCGCAAATTTGTCTTATAGATTCCATGGCTCTAAATAGTCTTTTGACCGGACTTGAACCAAAAATAGGCCAAATTATTCGCGCTAGTAACCCTCCCGATATAATTACCGCGGTTTCCCGAATAAAAAGAGAACTCCAACTTTGTCACTTGGAAAATCAAAAATTCTCAAATGTACGGAACCCTCAACAACATCAACCACAAAGACGACCACCTCCTCAAACTTTTGTGAAACAGTGTTCGTTTTGCAAACGCACCGGGCATTTGTATAACGAATGTCTAACACGACAACGACAACAACAACAACAAAACCAACAACCACACCAAAACTTCAACAATAACAACCCGCAACAATTTAGACCGAATCCTCCTTATCAATCGGCTAATCAAACTAGGCCCAATACTGATCCCAATAGGTATCCCGCACAACAAAACCGACCTTCTGCCAGTGGACAATATCAAAGTCCTAATCAATCTCGACCAAATCCCAATTTTTACAGAAACCAACAACAAAGAACCCACCACTTCAACCAAGATGAGTTCTACAACCCTTTAAACAATTTAACAAACGATGACCCTTATACAAATTCATACTACCAAGACGATTGTTCTTATTCAGACCCCCAAAATACAGATTTCGAATACTCTCAAAATGACTATACTGAAACTTTTGAAAGCAATTACCCAGAATTCCCTTCTGAAATACCCGAAGACCGACGACAAAATTTTCAAGAGGTACTTACAGTGGACAAACCACCCGATACACAGATCTGCAATCTTCAAACCCAGTTCGAAACAATGAGTTTACTCGACGACTTCAACCCCAACCTGAATTTTCCGGAACAAGCTTTCCTATAAGCCCCTCACTTTCGGTAAATTCTAAGAACCTTTTCTACATCAACGACGCCACTAATACATATAAACTGTTAATAGACACAGGTGCCGGTTTATCAATTTTTAAACCAAACACTAGTAAACAATTTCGAGACCGATACCCAGAAAACGTTGTGATACAAGGTATCATTAATCAAAAAATCCTGATTAACGAATCGACCTTAGTCCCATTTAATCTTAACGATCCACACAAAGTTTACATCTGTAACTTAGACATCGAATTCGATGGTCTACTAGGTTCTGACTTTTTAGAACATTATAATTGTGTGATTGACTTTAACAAAAAACTTCTTATAACCAACTTCAAAACTATTCCGCTTATGAAAGTAACAGACGAAACAATATCTTCAAACAGGCAATCTCCAACAATTAACCCAACAATTTCAAACACAATTACTATTGAGCCGCGAACAGAAAGGATTTGCAAACTCAAATGTGACTTACGTAACACAGAAGCTATACTAACCACTACCGTCCTAGAAAATGTGAGACTTCCGAATGCTTTAGTCCAAGTCAACGACAAAGGCGAATTTTTGACATCCATCTTAAACGCTAACGCCTGCCCAAAAACTGTAAATTTCGACACTATCAAATTAGAACCCATTCAAAATTACTCTGTAAATCACTGTGAAGAAATTTCGTTTGCAACTAATCCTAACTTCGACAGACAAACGGAGATTAACAATCAACTCCGACTCGAACACCTTAACGAGGAAGAGGCCGAACTAATACAACAACTTTGTCTTGACTTTTCCGACATTTTCTACTTAGAAGGTGACCATCTTAGTTTCACGAATGAAATTAAACATTCCATCGACACAAACAACGCCAAACCCATATACACTAAATCGTACCGCTATCCCCAAATTCACAAAGAGGAAGTCCGTAACCAAGTTTCGAAAATGTTAGAACAGGGCATCATTCGTCCCTCAAATTCTCCCTGGTCTTCCCCTGTATGGGTTGTCCCGAAAAAACTCGACGCCTCCGGGAAACAGAAATGGCGCGTAGTCGTGGACTATAGAAAACTAAACGAACTGACAATAAATGACAAATATCCGTTACCCAACATATCCGATCTGTTAGACCAACTTGGCAAGTGCCAGTATTTTACCACCCTAGATCTAGCTTCTGGTTTCCACCAGATTGAAATTGAGTCCAAGGACATTCAAAAAACCGCTTTCACTGTAGAGAACGGTCATTTTGAATTTGTTCGCATGCCTTTCGGGTTGAAAAATGCCCCTTCAACATTCCAAAGGGTGATGGACAATATTCTGATAGGAATCCAGAACGAAAGATGTTTGGTGTACATGGACGATATAATCGTTTATTCGCCCACCATTCACGAACACCTAGCAAGACTAACTGACGTTTTTAAAAGACTTAGGAAGGCAAACCTCAAAATACAGCCTGACAAATGCGAGTTTCTCCGCAAGTAGGTCGCTTATTTGGGACACTTAATAACTAAAGACGGTGTAAAACCCAACCCGTCGAAAGTCGACTGTATCTTAAACTTTCCTCAACCGCAGAACCCCAAAGATATTAAGTCATTTTTGGAACTTGCTGGTTATTATCGGAGGTTTATTCCAAACTTCGCGAGAATATCGAAACCCCTAACTAAACTTTTACAAAAGGATGAACCGTTTAATTTCAACGCTGAATGCGTCACGTCCTTTAACGAACTCAAACGTGCTTTAACTTCGACACCAATACTGATCTATCCGAACTTCGAGGAACCATTCATACTAACCACTGACGCCAGTGCTTTTGCAATCGGCGCTGTACTATCCCAAGGGCCAATAGGTAAAGATTTACCCATTGGATATGCTTCCAGGACACTTTGTCAAGCCGAGACAAGGTATTGGACTATTGAGAGAGAACTGTTGGCTATTGTTTGGGCAGTGAAACACTGGAGACCGATAATCTATGGCCGAAAGTTCCAACTTTGTACCGATCACCGCCCGTTGACGTGGCTGTTCTCGATAAAAGACCCCGGAAGTCGATTAGCCCGATGAAGACTTAAACTCGAAGAATATGACTACGAGATCATTTACAAACCGGGTAAAATTAACAAAAACGCCGACGCCTTATCACGCATTAAAATCAACCACCTTGATGAGTGCGTACTATTCCAGGCTAAAACTAAACTAACACCCCACAAAATCTTACCCCTAAATGACGAAGACGATGACAATACCTCCGAACCTGAACAAAACGAAATAACTACCGAAACGATATCCCAAGAATTCAAAACTTTTGTTGAACGTTACAAAACTGTTTCCTTAATTGACTATAGTAAGATCGAATTTTCTAATTGCCAACTCCTAGACAAGGCAAATAAAAATATCCTAATCTTTCCCAAATCATCCAACCTTCAGGAATTCCATCACGACATATTCGAAGATATTTTCGAAGAAGTCGCTGATTTTGAAACATTTAAAATCAACGTATTCGCTAGCAAAACTGTTAGCAGGAGACAATACTTCATAGTCCCGCTTCCAAACGATCCCGAAATCGTAAATGAAGTCCTTTTCGCATCTATTTTCAAAAATCAAGACGTTCTCTCCCCATCGAAAACATATTGTGTAGAAAACAACCTTGATCTTCCAACTCTGGAAATGCTATCCTTTATTTTCTCTGTAAAAGACATTAAGTGGAAGATTTGCCAAAACATCACAAAAACTCCTAACAAAGACGAAATTCCACTAATACTCGAGCAATATCATAACGGAAAAAACAACTTGCATCGCGGCATCAACGAAACCATACGCCGTGTCAAAGAGAGGTTCAACTGGCCGGGATTTACTAAAGACATTGAGAACTTCATAAAGAACTGCGTAATCTGTCAACAAACCAAAGCTTGTCGAAAAAACTTAGATAATCCCCTCGTCATAACTGAGACACCTAAAACACCCTTTGAAAGAATTAACATCGACATCTTAGAAATTCCTAATAGAAATCACATTTTGACGATAAGAGACGAACTGACTAAATTCTCACAAGCCTATGCTTTGGCAGATAAATCCGCCAAATCTGTCGTTAGTACTATAATGTTGTACTTTCAACATTTCGGTACACCATTACGTATCCACTGCGACTATGGCAGAGAATTTGACAATGCCATACTAAAAGATCTATGCAAACTTTATGACATCAAACTTACCTACTCTAGCGTGGGACACCCGCAAACAAACGGCTCCGTGGAACGATTTCATTCTACTCTACTAGAAATGATTCGCATTCACAAAGCTGAAAATCCCGACGAACACCCCTTAAACGTACTTCCGTATGCTATTATTGCCTATAACAATTCAAACAATAAGACCATGGCTTCACCCCGTTCGAACTCGTTTTCGGACATACCTCCAGCAGACCCCCAGACACTCTTTATAATCAAAAAGAACTAATTAGCAAATATGTACGAGACCTAAATAACCGAATTTCTTACTATTACAAAATTACACGTGAAAAGACTAACTTACAGAAACAAAAAGCGAAAGAAAGATTTGACCAACACGTTTCGAAAAACCCACCTGATTACAAAATCGGTGACAAGGTATACGTAAAAGAGTCACAAATAAAAGACAAACTCCAGAACAAATTTAATGGCCCATTCCAAATTATTGAGATTCACAATAACTCTGCTACACTTCTAAACCTAAGAACTAACCAACGAACGAAAGTGAACTTTGACAGAATGAAACCATATTCTGAAAACTAACTTTCTTTTCAGGTTTCTTCTGCTGGTCGGATCAGCAGTTTCACAGTACGACGTCAAACCGATTAACAACACTCTCGGTATCTACTACCATGACGAACGTCGAATAATTGTATCAAACTATAAATGACTCTATTAGTTCACCGGAACTTGACAACCCTTAATCAACTATTGAAAATAATAACAGAATCCTCAATACTTTAGAACGAACCGTCGATCCTATACCTGGCTTCAAATTTCACGATACAGGTGCCTTTCGTGTGGACGTCCAAACACACATTAGCCTTTAACACAATCTCCGACTCCATCAAAACAAAATTTTCAGAAGTATTTCTAGTCACTAAAGACCAAAACGCGGATTAATAGACGGTGCTGGAACCATCTTTAAAGCAATAACCGGTAACCTAGACGCATCCGATGGCGAATTTTATACTAGCAGCATAAACAGACTTAACCAAGGACAACTACAAGTCGAAAATCTTTTTTAAAAGAATCAAATGAGCGTTACAACCACTATTATTAAAAACTTAAATGAAACTATTCAGAACTCAAATAGACGAGAAAATCTTTAACGAAGACATTAACGAAATCAACCTCACGATACATGAAACTACAAGACCGGATAGCCACGATTCAAGCCAAACAATCCATTTCTTGAATTTGTGAAAAACTAATGGCTAGTTATTTGTTTCTTGAAGATAACCTTAACGATATTTTAAATTCAATAACTTTTGCACGTTTGAAAATTATTCACTCATCTATTATTACACCGGATCATTTGATTGCCGCATTACAGGAGATTTCTCAAAACCTTGTTAAAAATAATTTACCGTTACCAGTCAGATTTTCAAGTGTTGCACAGTATTTAGAAGTAATTGAACTACAAGCTTTTCAAACTCACTCAGATCTAGTATTCATCTTAAAAATCCCTCTAGTAGAGCAACAGCTTTATACAGCTTACCATTTATACCCTATTCCGATTTTAGATGATAGAACTGGTTTTCATCACATCCTTTCTTTTACTCAAAAATATGTAGCGCGAAATGATGATTCTCTTATGTACATACCAATCAAGGACTTGAGTGCGTGCAAACAGCTGACTCCACTCCGAAAACTGTGCTCCGATTTATACGCGTATCCCAAATGCACCCTGTGAGGCGCAGCTCCTGAAAAACATTCGTAGTGTCCCCGAAACTTGTAAAAGTGCCATCGTTTTCAGTGAAGGGTACAATGTTCAAAAACTTGAAACAAATGCGTGGATTGTAATCATATCGGAACCCATACATGTGACCATTAATTGTCCAGGAATTGACGCTAAAACTTTAGTGCTAACGAACAATTCTATCATTCGGTTACAAACGGAATGTAGTGCTTTTGTTGGTATTACGAAAATCCAGGCCGAACCACAAAAATTCATGAACATTTCGGACAATTCTCATCCAGTTTTAATTCCATTCAATTGCTGCAATTCTCATCCTGAGAAACTTGCAATTCCGGACCTTAAGCCCCTGAAGCTGGACGACTTAAACATGGAAGAACTGTCCATAGCCAACCACAAGCTGGACCAGTATTCAAGTGATCTCGACGATCTCATCAACCAACCTTTTTTAATAAAAACATTTCCTGGTTCACGTATGCTACAATAATTATCATTGTAACAATTGTTGTTGTATACAGCTCATTGAAAATCATAAGGCACGTTAAGAGACCTCCGAAAAACGACAGCTCCAATCCAGACAGTCTGAGTACCCTGACAAAACCGTTCTCCAGGCTGATACCAAAACTGAGGCCCCAAATCGAAGAGGAACCTGAACATCCAGACTTATAGAATTGAGAACCTTTTTGATACATTTCTATTCTTATTTGACTTTTATGTTTTGTATATTTTTCATATTTTATGTAACCTATTTAAACTTAATCATTATGTTCACTTTAACTTTATTTCATTTCCATATTTGTATTGTTTTTGCTTATTTAACTAGCATCCAGTAAATTCCAAAAGTTGATGTTACAGCATCAACTTTTCTTGGTAAAGGGGAGCTGTTAGGCGTAAATATCATGCACGTGTATGATACGAAGTATCATATTTCGCTGACCAGTTTCCTGCTTCATAATGTAAACGTGGGAACGCATCGACTTGACCGTTCTTTTGATTAGTCAGCTTTCTTAATGTTATAAATCAGAGCGACGCGGTCCCACGGTCGTCATTTATCGTTAGTATACTTGTACCATTTAGTTAGTTAATTTTAATTTTCAATTTAATGTTTTATTCAAAGTTTTAATTTTTATATTTCAATAAATAATTTTTTTTAAAACTCAATAGTGATTTACAAGACATAATATATATATATATATATATTATATATATATATATATATATAATATATATATATATATATAATTAATTAACTAATATTTTTCATTGAATAAATATTTTTGTCAATTTGTCAGTTTCTAACATTGAATTTTACGTTAAATGCCTCAGCTAGAGTCTTCTTCTTTTCAACCTGTAGTCATCTAGTCTTGGATATAGATCTCTCCTATCCCGTTTCATGTCTCTCTGTTTTCTGTTGTACGAGTATTTAACTACCAGCTACCTAGCACTTCGCTAATGTCGTCGACCCAACGATTTTATGGACGTTCTACATTTAGTTTGGTTTGTCTAAGTCACTGTTATTCTATGTATCAACCTGACACATGCTCATTGCTATTTCATCTTACCCACTCTTGAATTATATCAGAGATTCTTGTTTGTTTCCTGATGTTTTCATTTCTATTTTATAACTTTGTGACGCGTCTAGTACGCATCGTTCCATCTCTAACAAGTTTGGTTTCTCTAAATCTCCTAAAGTTCCTCCTCGTTTCAGGAACCCTGTACCTATATTATGAAATATAGACAAATATGTTGAAATATAAATACATAAAATTGTGATTGAATTGATTCAGTCATTTGGATTTAATTTCACTAATCTGTAGAAGTCTATTTTATCGAATTCAACTTAGCTCACTGAAAATTGTGATCAATGTGTTCATGTTTCGCAAAAATAACAAAAGTAATAAATGCTGCAATAAAAAGAGAGGAGTGTGCTGTTTTTCAGGAATATCCTAAAAACAATTTATGTAGTCTTAGCTCCCGGAACACTACTACCAATATTTGTAATTGTAAATTAGAGAACTAGAGGGGAAAATTAGGTTTAAAACGGGTGAACTAAATTCTGCGCGACAAGTGATTCACTCATAGAAACAAAAAAGTTATACCCATTATACATGATTATTAGGTTTAAAAAATAATTAGAAACGATTTAGAAACATGAGTAAAATAAAAAAATATATAAAAAAATATCCCGCAAAGTTACAATCTCTCCCACTAACTTCAATGAAAAGTCAATCTTTCTGTAAAACTACTAAATAATGATCCACAATCCAGGAATACCCCAAATTCGTTATTGCAGTACAAGTGATCTATTAAATCTTGAATTCACTCCAAATTAGAACTAATTCTGCTTGAATGTTGTAAGCCAGCTATGTGAACTCATATGGACAATGCTTACTGATTTATCGGAGTGTATGCGCGCACAACGCGTGTATTCGGAATATGCCAAACTAAATTAAAAATTGAGACAACAATTTGTTCACTTTGTATAAGTTGCTACACGTTTTCGATTTAAAATTTTACGAGGAATATGATGACGAGGTTATTTTTTTAAAAATTTATTGTGGTTTTTGAGTAAAATTCAAAAAATCCTTTTTTTGGGGGGGTTTTATGGAGATTTCTCCCTTATTGCACGTTTGCGGCAAAAACTAATTGCAGATTCGTAATCAGCTACCACCTCATTTTGCAGATTCAGACAAAATTTCAATGGACTATATATTCATCATCCGGTATTAGTAAATTGATTGCTAATTTCATTTTGTCTTGATGAGATCTAGATCAGTTCTACCGCTGTACTAGTAGCAGAAGTTCTTAGTTTTCTGCTACTAATATAGTAGCTTTCTGCTACTAAAGCTTGAAAAGTGTCAAAACGTCCTCAGAATTTTTCAGGTATGAAAAAGGTATGGATAAACAACGGAAAAAATTATTCTTACACTCTTCTGTACTTTGGAGAGAGTTAGATAAATTCTGTAATATATCTACATCTGCTCCCCCCACATATTTAATATATTTCCGCATAAGTTGAGACTAGCTTATTTTCACTAGTAGTTTAGCTTTAGAATTCTGTCTGTTTATCTGTGCTCTTGGCTATGTTCTCACAAGTGAACTGGCTCATGTGACACCTATTATCAAAGAGTACAAACTATTGAGTGAACAACAGACACTTAAAAAGAAATATATACTGAATTTTAATACAATAGATTGAATAAGTATTGGTGTCCTACTATTCTTCCACACTATGTTCCTTAATATTCCAACAACAGAATGGTTTTGATTAATTTTCACGATTCTTCTAGAAATGGGGTTCCATCTTAGCCCGTGTGGGTGTGTCAGGTATCTTCATGGCATCTCTAGAAGAAACTATTATATGTCTATTTTCAACACCAAAACAGACACAATACTGGTGTAGGTAAGGAGATGACGTTTATGACTAATACTAGTAGACAATTAAGGCTTTTCCTATCGTTCTTGATAGTTTATATCCCAATATTACCTTCTGCGTAGATACCAAAACTAACGGTGTTATTAACATCCTAGCCCTTCATTTAAAAAAGGCAGCAACGAGGTTAACATTTACAAATACGTACCTTTATACATTGAACCATCCCAACATCTCACACCCTCTGTTCCCATAAACTTGTTTTTGGTCATTGGAAACCCATCATGGGTATGTTGCACTTGCACCGTATCAACATTATGTGAGATCCGTTTGCTCACTCCAAAACTACCAGAAACGAGCTTTCTCTGACTTTTGTCAGTTGACCACTTGTGCTTCATGCTGTAAAACGAGTATTTTTTTCGTCAGCCTCCTTTGTCTTCATTATTCTTCTAATCCTATTAAATATTTCATTACTGATGTCTTTATCTTCATTCATATTATTTATTATATTCTATGGGATTCTTATCTTCTCATAATTTTCTATTTCTTTCATATTTACTTCATGGGAAAATGTCTGCTCAGCAATGTCTTTAACCTCCCATAGTTTCCATTTTATATTTTCCAATCATTTTCAGGAACCAGATACTATTAAAAATATGGTTCATAATAATCGATGTGTACAAATACTTCGATAATTATTTTTTCCCTTTGTTTATGATTCTAACCAACTGTCAAAATATGTTTCTGTTACATATTTTGCAAAGTCAGATGAAATACTATGTATCAATTATATCACCAAAGTCATTTTTAAGACGCTAACAACAAAATTATTTTTTTGTTTAATGGAACTCATTCAAAACTGAAAATTTTCAATATAAAAGATTGTCAAAAAAGAATTAAATTTGTCGTCACGACATTTAACCTAGCTTTTTATACTTTTCCATGTTCAATAAGTTAGGATTGGCGATTACTCTAATCGAACAACGTATTGATGGTTATTAATGCTTCTATGAATTCTCCTTGATTGGAAGTCAGCAAGTCACCGAGCAAAAAATAACTGAGCCGCCATAATTCAGCTCCAATATTATCTTCCTCACCGACGTCCCTAATGAAGCTGAACGTTGAGATCCTGTCGATATCCACCAAAACTCGACCTCGATATAACAAGAGAGCATAATCCATAATAAAAAATTGATTAATTGCTTCTAGGGCATGAACAATCACTCATTTGTCGGCCTGCGCCATTAGAGGGGGACACCGCAATAAGGACGATAAAAGAAAACGTAAAAAAAGACGGAGTGAATTAACATCGAAGGCAGAATTTTTCCGGATTGGATTGAATTAATCTCTCTCATCTAACAGATAATAATTAGCTTCTGAATAAGAGCGTGAGTAAAATAGGACATGTGGTTTAAGTCTACAATGAAATAGCGTTACTGCTGTATAATTTGTCAATATTTATTTCTCCTCCAAAGAGCATTAATTATGTTCCAATAATATTTGGGTTGCCAGATAAATGTGGATATTACAAATTACGTCTATAAAATTTCTGTCAAAATCGTATAACATTTAATTCAGAAATGATAAATAGATGATTTAAACGGCAATCAAAACTGAATATTGCTTCAAATATGGATCCATAGCCGCTTTATTTGTTTTGTTGCTGCTGTCCATGAGGTAGTAAATTGTCTTATCCATATCTTTGATAAACGCGTCTCTGGTTAAATTTGAGTGGCAGTTTGAACATTCTGGTTTCTTTGCTTTATAGCTGTTTTTGTGTAAATAGAGCGTTTTCTATTCTTAAACGATTTATGATGACATTTTTCTCTTTTTTGGTGGTGTGGAGAGGCTGTAGTAGTGGTTATGCTTCTCTTAGTTTGGGCCGCGTTTGACTCTAATTTTATTTCCAGACTAAACGTATTTACTTTTAATAAAACGAATTTGGTCATAATAAGGTAACATATGTAAATATGGAGCATCAATCAGGCTCCATTTAGCGCCCACTAACTGGTCATTATTGAGCAGTAGTTTGGAACAATTTGGTCAGCAATACATATTTATAGAATAGTTAAATTTTCAAAATTATCGAGAAAATGTTAACACCTTCAATTAATCATACTGAACTTTGGATGTCAATAGTACAACTCCATCTATTTAGGCACCTAAATTAAAAAATCAGAGTTTCAAATATGTAACCCAATTTCAGTAGTTTTGTACAATTGTTTGACAATATAGAAATAACAAACATATTTTGAAATCTTAAATTTGTATTTTGAAAAACATCTTTTGGGATCAAAGACAAAAATGTGGAAGTAAAATGATTAAAATCTTTTAAAAACCTTTGGCCAGAAACCTATAACTTTTAACCAATAATTAACAACAACCAAATTCCCGTTGACATTAGCTATTGATTTCTCAGTTCTTTCAAACAGAAATTTCTAGTTGTATCATTAAATTTATTTAAATACGATAAGGGATATTTTGTCTTATGTATGAACTGTACGCATAATTTTATGCTGATGTTCGTGACTCTATTGTGATAAATCGGTAAGGCTTTGAATCAATTTTATGCGATGGGATTGACACGCCATTAGAAGCTGGTTGACCTGAAATATTAAACACATTTCAACATTTTTTATTGCTGATCAATTAGTCAAAACTACCAACATTTTCGTATCAATTTGTATCAAATGAAGGTAATACAACTGAATCTCAAATTTTACGGTTAGGCCGCGACGTAGATAAAGTTGTTCTGGGGGATCAAATTTTATCAAATATCACTAATTTTCCTTTGACCAATCATCAAATTGCGTTGACCAGTTTTGCCCATATCAAAGCCAATTGCGACCATATCATGATTCATCATCAATTGGTTTGATTTTTAATTACTTTTATACGATTTACTTAGGCTGCTAATACATATATTTGATCTTGCCTTTTTCCTTTTTACTAGAGTCGTATCATCATTGACAATTGTATCTACGGCTATTTGGTCTAATTTATTTTTCAGTAAGCCTCTCTATGATGGAATCAATAACAAAATCTTTTTGATATCTTTAAGATCTTTATTATAGTTTAGATTTAATGCAGTACAGTGTACCTTCCTATAGTCAAATATCGACATTGGGCGTAGTCAAATAACGAATCATTCTCAAAATATACCTGGAATTGCACTAATATCAGACAGCATTAACTTAAATCTTTGCCGGATAATTTTCGAAATCTAAAATTTTTTATCATTCCATGGACAACTTGGTAAAACCTAGACCTTAAAAGAAAAATATCAATCATATCAATAAACTGCAATTATAATATGAGAATGATATACAAAACCCTTACAAAGAAAATATCAAAACTTTATAAATTTAGTTATTCTAATGTAAAAAAATGAATATCTAAACAAGAATTGTTTAAAATTGCTATACATGGACATGTATGTGACTGTTAGAAATGACCTATGTAAAGTAAAATAATATCCTAGGAGCTAGGAGACACAACAGCATGACTCCAACTTTATGAAAAATTTATTAAAGTACAACGAGTAATTACTGACTAACTGGACGTATTACCCAGAAGAAAAAAAGTTAGAACCATTAGAAATATTTAGATATCATCATCGGGACTAGTAGCTTCAATAGTTTTACACAAACATTTTTAGACAATAATTCCTGGTGAGCAGTGCCAATCACTGTACCATAACATACCAGATGTTTAAAAAAAAACTACAGAATCTTCAGTCATCAACATAGATTAATAAATAACAAAATAAAAAAAGCAGTGCCAATCACTGTACCATAACATACCAGATGTTTAAAAAAAAACTACAGAATCTTCAGTCATAAACATAGATTAATAAATAACAAAATAAAAAAAGTTCAAAAATTAAGGTTACAGATACGGTTATGAAAGGACACATTTTTTACTTATAAAACCTATTTCAAAAATATCTTATTACAAAACTAGAGGGAATGTGTAATTCGGGGCATCGAGAAAATTGTGAAGAGGTTCTTCGAATAATTTCTAACAATGTCAAAAAAAATTTATTTTACAGCGGTCAAATAGATTTTTTACAAATGTTACAGGTATTTGCCTCATTTTGATAATATTATTGAGAAATGAAACAATTTTTTTATGAAAATAATACATCAGATAATTCTCACAGGACATATTCCCGAAAACTCTCTTTATATGAGATCCTGATTTTTAGTTTGATTTTTTTTTAATATAAGGTTTTCTTTCAACCAGATGAACGTTTAATATTTTATAGCGAAATAAATTTCGATTTCTAGATTCAGTTACATACCGGGTGTCAATTACGTCCCGGGACGGCTAAATATTTGCTAAAATACTTCATTTCTGGAAAAGCTCAAGGTCATACCCTTAGTAACTTTGACCAAGGAATCCGATGGCGACCTTGGATTTGACCTTGAACCTCATTTGTGAGGTTGTTTTGAGGTCAACCTCATTTTTTAATTGAAAACCCCTATTTTTTATTGCGGAATCGAAAAGAGCTGGAAATTATATGCCCGGAAATGTATTGAGGTATGAGGTTGAGGAAACCACTAGAGGTTAAATAGACGTCAAATAATTACTTCTTCTGGCTTGACATTTCTTACTCGGGGGTTTTGGAGGTGGCTCGCTGAGTTGGAATCAATTAACGAACTGTTAATTTTTTCAAATCAAAGATGGCGAATTCAGGATTGCGGATGAACATCATAGAAATAGAATAGGCTGGAATTTTCTTACTCGGGTTTTTTGGAGATCGCAGAGTTCTAATCCATACGTAAAATTTTCCGTTCTTTTTGAATCCGATATCAAAATAAGGGTTTTTACATGAAAAAATGAGGTTAACCTTCAAATGACTTTGAAAATAAGGTGTAAGGTCAAATCCAATGTCACCATTAAGTTTCTCGTTAAGACTTACCTAGGGTATGACCTTTGTTTTGTTTTACCACTGAACACGTGAGTCATTATTTGAGCTTTATTTGACCTCTAAGGGTTACCTCAACCTAATATCTCAATATATGTCCCCACGTAAAATTTCCCGCTCTTTCCGACTCCGCAATGAAAAATACGAGTTCTTGTTTAAAAAAATTAGGTTGACCTCAAAATAACCTCAAAAATGAGGTACAAGGTTAAATCCAAGATCACCATCGGATTCCGTGGTCAAAGTTACTAATGGAATGATCTTGATCCTTTCCAGAAATGAAGTACTTTAGCAAATATTCAGCCGTACCGGGTCTGAATTGACACTCTGTATACATAATCGGAGATTTCAGTCAGTGGAGAGGAGCGCATTGATGAAGGTTCAGACTAGATACAATATATTGGCTTGCCTTCAATGGATTTTTTCTTATTACGAAGGCGTTAAAATTTTCTTTTGGTTAATAGTTTTTTCCGAACCCATTATTGGTGCAATAAAAACAATTGCGTAAAAAACAGCGAAAATTTTATATTTTTATACCGATTTACTGAATAAAATTCATTTTGATACAGTGCAGATGCTATCTACGAAGCGTCTAACGCTGAAACATTTTTAAAATAATCCTAGAAAATGTTGTAATGCATTAGTACCGTTTTATTATGAGCTGCTTCTTCTGAATGCATGAAGTTCGTATTGCACTTCTACTTTCCGGCGCTCTCGTCATAATAATAACTGTAATAAACTTCCATATTAATATATCCAACCAAAAGTACGCCAACCTTACGCTTCGTATGAGATGCCATAAAACATAATATCCATTTTCTAGCATGCAGTAATACCAGAAACAGTTCCACATACTTATTTCAGACGTGTCACGTTTTAAAACATAAACCGATGTTCCGTTTCCATTCTCCAGCCATACATAAAGTTCCATTTTAAAATTTTAAATGCAACGTCTGTAAGGAAAGGATTTTACCATCCCAGATGGGTGATACCTTCCGTTTGTTACCTCTTTGGTATTTTCTATCTTCATTTGTATTCAATGGGAATACAAAACAGTTTGCTGAGGATCATATCTTAAATTAGTTTTAATATTCATTACTTTCTCAATTTTAGTTTACCGCATTCGGATATTATACATATTTACTTAAGTTTATCTTTTTTCAGGTATCCTGTATATAATTTGTTCGAGTTATAAAGGATAAACCGTTTCGATCCTTTTTAGGGTTCCGTATATACAATATACGGATACCCTTATAATATCAATCTGGATTTCTGCCTGTGTCACATCACAGCCATTTTCTCCTAAAGACGGAAGAGGTTGAAATTTGGTATCAATGTATAGTTTGGTGACCCGATCAGGAGTACATATCGTAAAAGAAAAAAATTTGATTTTAGGGGTACTTCTAGGGGGAAAAACTAAAAAAAAACCGTTCCCCCCCTGATCTCCGAAACTACTGAGCCTAAAATTTTGAAAAAAATAGGAAATATAGAACGTGGCCCGAACTTAACAGGAAAAATAAGGAGAAACCTTTAATATTAATTTTGGGGGGCAAATTATACAATTAAATAAAAATTTAAAAGTAAAAAAAATTTCAAACGCATCATGTAATATATCAAATGAAAGGTCTCATTCTGAGGAACACAAATATATTTTTTTCATATTTTAAAAAAATTATTTAAAAAGATATTAACGAAAATATACCAAAATTTACCCATTCCCCCCTTCTTATCTCCGAAACTATAAAACGTAATGTTTTGAAAAAAAATAGATTTATAGATTCTGACCTGAAGTTTACTGGAAAAATAAGGAGAAACCTCTACTTTTAATTTTGGGGGGCAAATTACAGAATTAAATGGAAAATATTTAATTAAAATTGTTTCTAACCCATCATGTTATATATCAAATGAAAGGGCTCATTACGACGAAAACAAATATATTTTTTTCATATTTTTAAAATAAATTAATTAAAAGATATTAACAAAAATATAAAAAAATAACCATCCCCCCCTTATCTCCGAAACCATAAGCTGGAAAATTTTGAAAAAAATGGAGGTATAGCCCTTCACCTGAATTTTACAGGAAAAATAAGGAGAAACCCCTAATATTTATTTTGGGGGGCAAATTATAGAATTAAATGGAAAATTAAAATTAAAATTGTTTCTAACCCATCATGTTATATATCAAATGAAAGAGCTTATTATGACGAAAACAAATATATTTTTTTCATATTTTTAAAATAAATTAATTAAAAGATATTAACAAAAATATACAAAATTTTGCCCATTCCCCCCTTATCTCCGAAATCATAAGCTGAAAAAGAAATAAAGAATTAAATGGAAAATAAAACATTATAATTGTTTTTAACGGGTCATGTAATATATCACATCCCAGGGCTCATTATGACGAATACAAATATTTTTTTTTTCATTTTTTTTAAATATATTAAAAAAATATTTTAAAAAAATTACCCATTCTCCCCGTTATTCCCCAAACTCTAAGACCTCATTTTTTTTTGTTTATAGGAGAAATATGAAAAAAATCCCTAATTCTATTATTTGGCCCCCAAATAATTGAATTAAACGGAAAATAAAATATTAGAAAACCCCCATAGTAATTTTAGGGACAAATTATACAATTAAATAGAAAATAAAGATTCAATTTTCAAACGCATCATGTAATATATCAGATAAAAGGCTCATTATGTGAATTACAAATATATCATATTTTTAAATCATTTTCTATAAAAGATATTATCAAAAATATTAAACATCGACTTAATTCCCACTTTAGAAACTACACTATTTAAATTTTGAAAAATATATTTTATTTATATTTTTAAATAATTTGAATAACAGATTTAATAATTTATAATTTAAACTTAAACCTAACCTAACCTATTTTGCCCTTTTTCTTCCAATCTACAGAGCCTCAAAATAAATCTCTAATGTTACTTTTTGGGGGCCAAATTAGAAAATTAAATACATATGTATTGAGATAAAAAATCAAGCAAATCCTAAAGCAGATAAAATAAAAAGTCTGTGTAGAAAATCAAAGTGTATATTTTTTATAAATTTAAAACGCTTCCTTTAAAAGATATTAGGGTAAAAGTGTGCGAGTCCAACTCGCACTTGACCAAATTATTATTTATCTAAAATGGCCAGGATGCTTGATTCATACTGATATTCCGGAAATTCTAAGCTACAGTAAAAAAATTTGATAGGAAACAACTGTTTCCGAAGATTTTAGCAAAAAATTAGTTACCAAGTTCCATCCAGCCCCAAAGAACCCGAGATCTTGAACTGTTATTTTCAACTTTGGACTTGTTAATAGAGCGCATTAACCAAATTAGTTTTTAATATATTTTAAGAAATTTGTTATTGAAGTAAATATACATGGTGTTCGAAAAACTATAGGAAATCTCTGGGCTAGAGATAGTTAGTTAACAATTATACAATTATTTAAATTAACATTTAATTTTTAATAAGGGGTGTGACACCTTTTTGTCCTAACAAAATCTCTTGTAAGTTTAAGCATAGATTTAACGAACTCCGAAATTATTTACTGTGGGATGTTAAGCCTCTCTTCGTCAACTGGATTAATAAGCTATCGAATCGAGATTGGGCACGAATCTTTATTATCAGTTCATCCATACATTTTCGATCGGATTTAGATCTGAACTACATGGTGACTATAATCCTAAAACCGAGTGATGTATTGTAATTTTGCACTATTCTTGTGTTGTGCGCTCTAACATTATCACCAGTGTCGACGTAAGGCACCATATAATCTGCGATGTTGACCCTCCTCTTCCGTGATAACAGTGATTCCTACGAACAAAAACAGGATTACTTCGGCCTTCCATATAACTTGAAGCCCAGACCATATAATAACCACCACCATAAGCACTCCGCTCTGCATCGCAGTATTTGCAAATCGCTACTATAGAGACAGTCTGAGAACAGAACAGAGTCCCATTGGTTCAATCAACCATTCAGATGCGTACTTGACGATCAGTTGGGGTAAGTTTTGGAAAACGTACGGTTTTTTCAAATCACATTATTTTTCCTTAGTCTTCGTCTTATTGTTCACTGACGAATAGCCTTATACTTCACGGCGCTACTGTTTCAGTCTAACGGCATACATGTGACGACACAATAAATTGACCATTAAGATATTTTATATATAACTTTCTGCCGATTCGAAGTCGCTTACAAAAGGCTTCAGTCTCTTCATAGGCTGCCGGTACACACGTCCGTCGTCCGCAAGATGCCAGGGCCCCGATTCTTGAAACCATTCGACGGCTCTGCCACTCGAATTCGGACGTATGTCGTATGAATTCTGATATAAATGAAATAATAAGTAAATAATATCTGGGTTATACTTCATTTACCTCAACTTTTCATGCGACTTACGTCGAAAGTCGTATAGTAGAGCTGTCGAATGGTTCGAGAATCGGGCCCCTGGTATAATTCGGGGATACTTTAAAACCTTTCGCTGACATAAAAACGTATAGCGAGCACCATTTTTTAACACACACATACAAGTCCCTATACGTCCGTCGTCTACCAGTGAAAAGAGCAATTTAATGGGCATTTCAACATACAAATTTTAACGGTTGTTAAAAACCTCCAGTAATTGAACTATGTGGTAAGCTTTCTTTCTTTCGTCATTTGCAGATTTACATTTAACTACTTTTTATTGCGCTTTGAATATTTTGGCCTGACAGTTATTGGAATTTACTACTAGGAAACGACGCGAAATCATCGATCGCTTGCATCGAGTGGGCCTTTTGTAATTACCCACCTTTGGCGGATAATACTGACGGATCGAAAAACACCTGCATGAAAAAAATTAATACAAAAGTCAGGCAAAAAAGGGTACAAATTGTCGAAATATCTTTCATGTTTGGGTAGCTGAGGGAATAGAATGAAAATATCTATTCATAAAAAACGCATTTTAAATAAGGTTACGAACCCAACGTGGGTGGTCATCTTTTGCGGACGACGGACGTGTGTACCGGCAGCTTTAACGTTGATTGTCTCCTTCTTTTGTACCTCGGCAAATTTATTTAACCCTACCAGGGTTTAGAGGTTGGAGAAAATATGTTTCTTCAAATGCAGAGGTTGTGTGAGATGTGTCAGTACTACTGAATTGTATACAAATGCGATAATCAAAATGTCGAAAAAAAAACTCTGGGTCAAAGTGGATGCCGCGCTATAGAAGTGTATGGAGTAAATGTAATATTTTAAATATACACCTTACAATTAGTATTATTTGGATTTTTAAATAATTTTCTTTGAGTTCTAAAACCATTTTTACACCGAAAATCAACTGCTTTATTTTCACACCAAAATTTCACAATCAATTCTACACTACTTTTCTTACACTAAATTTCGCCAAATATTACTACTTATTTGCTCCTACTTGGCGATCGCATTTATACCCTGTCTCAATTACTCTCGATTGTTCTCGTTGTATCCGTATCTCTCGAAAGTATTGATATTTACAGTACTTTTTTTTATATCCGAAGTCGCAAAGACAATACGTTTTTGTTAAACTTTGTATTTATGGGTTAATTAGTTTTCATTCGAGAGAATTCATCTGTTAGTAATGTCAAAGTAAACGTTGTAACAATACGTGCAGATGGTGCGTTGGTTATAATCTACAATGATGTGTGATTTTCGTTTAGTGACTGTACAAAGTATGCGATGACAACACACGACTCTTGATAGATTGATATTTGCAATAAATTGGAATTACTACATGCCTGTCATATGTTAGGTACTGTCTAATATTTATTAATATATCGTTAACAATGCATGACGAAATTAATCAAAACCAAATTTGTAACCTTATAATTTGTAATCATGAGAATATTATTTTTTATAGATGTTCCATACCATATTTATTATGTAATATAATTTATAAAGCCATCAAAATAATCATTAATAATTTATTTCAATATAAAAATTATCTGGAATATGGTTTTTTCATCGCTTTTGGAGTATATTATTTTCATGTACATCCATCTATTTGATCAGCGCATGTCGATGAAGCCGCTAAGAAGCACTTTCTCTTCTAGGTTGAATTACAATTCTTAGATTTCAAATCGGAATCATATTTTTATCAAAATTGGTGTTGATTAATATCTAGATGAATGTCTCTTTGATCGTTGATAGTTTAACAAGCGTGTTTTTTACAAGTATTCGTCAAACATATTTGTACATTCTTTCTTCATAAATATCATAGTTTACAGTGTCTGAAAATGATACTGTGACTCACTTCATATTGAAATTACGTCTGCTGTTAATGAATATCTTTAAATTGGAGTGGATCCCTTGCTCAGAAAAGTTTAGAAACAACACTACCAGTGTTAAAGCTATTTCATATCCTATTAATCTTTATCTACGACAAAATAATAAGACCGTTATTTACTTTTTTATTATATCTCAGAATAGTATGTACGATTTCATTTCATTCGAATTTCAAACTCTTCCTTCATTTCGGATTTAGTTATAAGGAAAGTTGAAAGTTCTTTTCATTTCTATTATTGAGGTACATTGAGAGAAGCATTACGTTACTCAGACTTTAAATTTTCAATAAACTTTCTTAGATATGCTAGAAGCACACTGCGATATCATTAAAATTCCTAAAACTAACATTCTTTGTGACGTTCGTTTATCTATCCGAAAGTTCTGAAAGAACTTTGATATTAAGCGGACAATATAATCCAGGATACGGATTCTGAAATTTTATGTTGAGGAAAAATCAACGAAATTGTTTGCCATGGTTTGAAAAGAATGCTTAGACTTTATCCTAGAATAGTAATATATTGAGTCACGCAGTGAATTGTTGTGTACCTTGGACAGGTTCTGAAATACGACAATTATTCATGTTGCAGGTCAAATTTGTTGAACTTTTTATCTACGCTTTTGATAGAAATCTGTTATTTTGCTTTTGTAACATTTGAAAATACTAGAACGTCACCTCAATTTTTAACATGTGATTGTGAATGTTTCAATGCAAGCTCAGTGCATGGTGTCCTTATTGAATAGTCATAGGTACCTATCTCTACTTCTGTACTCATATATAGAGTGGTGAAATTTGCTTGTTTGTTTGATTGTAGGGGGCAATCTTTGGAAGTTGTGAACCGATTTAAAAAAATCTTTCACTTATAGAAAGCTACATTATTTGCCAGTAACATAGGCTATCTTTTATTTTGGTAAAAAGTTTGATTACGCTATGGGGCCAGTGGGGTGTCTATTATTTTCACTTAAATTTAATATAATTAAAAAAAAACATAGAGCCGTGAAAAATGTTGTACATACTCCTCTCCACAATTAAATAAAAATGAGTTGAACTACTTTGCAAAATTTCAATTATATTAGAACGGGTAGGGAAATGTTTTTCGGAAACCTAAAATAATAGTAAGAATTAACAGGTTGATTCCATTCTTTAAGTGAAGTAATAGGTGATTTGTCATTTTGGAAAAACCGACATATTGTTTGACGGAGAATTCAATATCTTCTAAATAGGAAGTAAAAAGGCAGTAAATCTGGATATATTGTCTTCTAAAATAAATAGAAACGGTTTTTTATCATTTTGCGAAATTTGAAATATTTAATAGGGGTAATAAGTGTTACTATTTTTAGGGTTCCGTATATACAGTATACGGATACCCTTATAATATCACTCAGGATTTCTGCCTCTGTCACATCACAGCAATTTTCTCCTAAACTACTGGACGGAAGAGGTTGAAATTTGGTATGAAGGTATAGTTTAGTGACTTGATCAGGAGCACATATTGCAAAAGAAGAAATTTTGATTTAAGGGGTACTTCTGGGGGGAAAAACTAAAAAAATCGACGGTTCCCCCCCCTGATCTCCGAAACTACTGAACCTAAAATTTTGAAAAAAATAGAAAATATAGAACGTTGCCCGAACTTTACAGGAAAAATAAGGAGAAACCATTAATATTAATTTTGGGGGGCAAATTATAGAATTAAATAAAAATTTAAAAATAAAAAAAAATTCAAACTCATCATGTAATATATCAAATAAAAGGTCTTATTCTGAGGAACACAAATATATTTTTTTCATATTTAAATAAAAATTAATTAAAAAGATATTAAAGAAAATATACCAAAATTTACCCATTCCCCCCACCTTATCTCCGAAACTATAAAACGTAAAGTTTTGAAAAAAAATACTTTTACAGATTCTGCCCTGAAGTTTACTGGAAAAATAAGGAGAAACATCTACTTTTCATTTTGGGCGGCAAATTACAGAATTAAATGGAAAATATAAAATTAAAATTGTTTCTAACCCATCATGTAATATATCAAATGAAAGGTCTCATTCTGAGGAACACAAATATATTTTTTTCATATTTAAAAAAATAATAATTAAAAAGATATTAAAGAAAATATACCAAAATTTACCCATTCTCCTCCCCCCTTATCTCCGAAACTATAAAACGTAAAGTTTTGAAAAAAATACTTTCATAGGTTCTGACCTGAAGTTTACTGGAAAAATAAGGAGAAACATCTAGTTTTCATTTTGGGGGGCAAGATATAAAAAATTCTCATTTCTCGCTTTATTTCCGAAACCATACTACCTAAAATTTTGAAAATAATTAGGGGTACTGGGGCTCACTTGAAATTTATAAGAAACATTATTAGAAAACCTCCATGGTAATTTTAGGGACAAATTATACAATTAAATGGAAAATAAAAATTCAATTTTTAAACGAATCATGTAATATATCAAATAAAAGACTCATTATGTGAATTACAAATATATCATATTTTTAAATCATTTGTTTACCAAAGATATTAAACATCGACTTAATTCCCATTTTAGAAACTATACTATTTAAATTTTGAAAAATATATTTTATTTGTATTTTTAAATAATTTGAATAACAGATTTAATAATTTATAATTTAAAACTTGACCTATTGTGCCCTTTATCTTCCAATCTATAGAGCCTCAAAATTCAGACAATAGATTATAAAAGGCTTCCCTGAAAGTTTATTAGTAAAATAAAACTCTAATGTTAATTTTTGGGGGCCAAATTAGAAAACTAAATACAGCGAATCTTGAAGGTGGTACGGAACCCTTGGTCAATGCGAGTCCAACTCGCACTTGACCAAATTATTTTTCAGAGAATTCAATATCTTTTAAATACAAAGTAATACTCGGATAACTCTTGATGTATAGAGTCTTTTAAAATAAATAGAAGCGGATTTTATCATCTTGCGAAAATTCAGTTTTTCGATAATGGTCGTTGGGGTATTTCTTTTAATTATTTATTATGTCTCTGGAAATTTTCTACAGAGATGAGAGTTATTACATTAATTCTTTAAATTAATAGAAAATTTATGTAAAGTTTTGCGATATTCCTATTATTGAATAGGGGGATGGATTTTGAGTAATTTTAGGGAACAAAAAATAATGCTGGTGTACCAGAAATTCATTGACTAGGAATTGATAATCTGACCCTTTTCTTAAAATGAATGGAGACATAATACGTCATTTGACCTACGTTGAATTTATAGAAGGGATGGGGACTAAAAAGTGTTCAGTACCTGAATAATTGCAAGTAAATCTGAAAAAAAAATAGAAAATATCTGAAAAATAAAAGGTGTTAAGTGACAAAGATTTAGGAAATGAATATAAATTTCAAAAAGATGACAATAATATTATAAACCTAGAAAATGTCAAAAATGTTAAAACCCAAAAAATGTCAAAAATGGCAATGACAATATATTACGCAAAAACACTAAAAGGGAGAACGAGACAACTGCAATATCAAAAATCTCAAATACACCAAATATGTTTAGCTCTTAATACTAAATCCCAATAAAAAATGTATTTTTAGAAGCTGTTGTAGCAATATAATGTATTAAAGATAATTACGTCAAATAGCGCTATTATTCTAGCCCGTGCGAAGCCGGAACGGGTCACCTAGTTAAATATAAAATTTTATAATAAAACAATCTATTATACACTAAATTGCACCTGCCTATCAATAAGCTTTTCTACAACATACTTTAGACACTTTTTTTTAAAAGCTTTCTATTTTTAAGCTTAAATAATAATATTTGTTTAATTTAAAAGCTATGTCCTACAGCAAGTTTGTATCGACTGTTTCATTTACGATGACAATTGCCTTAGTATTTATTATTAGCGCCTGATTTCTTCATTTTCGGGATGTTAGCCATTATATGGAATTCGTATAGCGGTTTCTTTAGATAGCTTTTAAATGTTTCAGAAACGCAAATGCTCTACATAAACCCTTAAATGGCGAAACATATATGCTGAGTATTTTCGATTAAAAAAAATTCTGAAAAATTAAAAGCTATAATTGAAAAACTCTTTCCCTTTAGTTATTTCAATAATGTTACATACAAATCCAACTGCAGACTCTATTGAATTTATTAAATAGCTCAAAATGGAAGCTACAATGACTTCATCATTAGCATAGTAAACTACTTTAATTTCACCCTAGTCTCTATTCAATGTTTGCTGCTGTGACTTCGATTTTGATTGCATCCATTATTATTTTGATCAGTTGGGGAAAGTCTCCTTGGTTGTAATTTAAGTTAGGATTAATAATGTTTAGTGTTGGTCATCGGACGTTTGTTGATTTTTACATTACATTTACTGGTATTTTTTAGCTATGTCAATGACTTGTCTAACGATTTTGAGGAATTCTATTTGCTCATCTGAAATATTGATTCGTTCGCATTTGAGAGAATGTATCAATTTTCTAGATAACTTAACGCTTGAGCTCAATAATGTTATGGCTCTATAATTCTGTATTCTTATGATTCTTATGCTGTTAACTGTGAACGTTCTGGTTAAATTAATTTCTGAACTATTTAGGAGGATCTATTTTGCGACAGCGGTTCCATATAAAGAGGCAACTAGTGTTCCAGGAAATTTCCACAAATATACCTTACTTGTTTTGCATTGTGAGGGGAGAAAACACATATAATATAAACTATCAAAATAAACTTTCTGGGTGTTACGAACTTGGTATACAATTTAGTGGGTCCAACAATCGATTTTTAAAATTTATTAATAATATAGATGATATCTTTGTACTTCAAAGTGACTTGAGATTGGCGCTGAACAGGTCTAGGCAAAACAAAATGTGTATTAAAACCCAAGAACTGTCGTGTTGCTTATTTTTCCCGGAAAGTCAATGTATTAAGTAAATATTATTACATTGGAAAGTCTAATATTATGTGAAGAGGTGTAAGGGCGGTTACCTACAAACCCGCGGGTGGTTCCTATAGACAACTTTAAATAAAGAATCATTAGAATTAGGTACCTGATAATCAAAGCATATATAGTACGTGAATTTGTTATAAGCTTTACCAAAGATCTTAATATGCTAACAAACATAAGGCTTTATACTTCTATTGTGTGACCACATCTTGAATGAACCTCCAAAATCTGGGCACCAGATTGTTACGCTCACAGCAATGAACTTGAAATAGTTCAGAAAGATTATTGATCAAAACAGGAAAGCGTTTAACTGTGCCAAGTGAAGGATCAGCAGTTAAATGGTTTGTTTAGATTTTTGTTGTATTTCTATATCCTTACTTTTAATTGTAATTACCCATATTCTTGTTACTTGAAATGCCTATTTATAACTATAATATTATAACCGACCTATTATTTGTGTAAAATAATTTGTTCTTAGTTACTTAAATTTAACTTTGTAATAATGCATCTACTTTAGCAGCAAATTGTTACTTAGTGAAACAAGAAAATACTTAAAGTTGCACCAACAAAGCTTCTTAAAGCATCAATAAAATTAGATTATAAACTACAAGTATGGCTGCATGCGATCCACTTGATGCCAACTACGGAAATTCTCCGGGATTATAAAATGAAGCCAAGTAGTTGAAAATTATTGGATTTTGCTGGCGCGATTCAAGAACTTAAAATATATTAACTGTAAGAATCGGGAAAGCGGATTACAGTAAACTTTTATCAAATATGTAATATTAGTCGTTTAGCGATAGCGATTGATTTTGCTTTAGTTTTTATTCTATTGTCGTTCGTATTTAGTACACCGTGGGGTTATAAACCGTCGCAGTTTTAAGTGTAATTGTTTAAAGATTTCGATTTCAGAAAAAATATTCTATACGTCAAATCTTCATCTAATTTAACTACTATACTTGCATGAACATACATTACTATTATTTTGCAAAATTTCCAACCCAACTCTCCGCTGAAGATATTCAAGAAGGTTAATGTGTGACTTTGGACATTTTTAGCGAAAAAAAATGTTGTTAACACGTATAATTTCTAATATAAAATATAGATATTTATGTCAACAACTATTATACAGTAGTAGCCGATTATGTCTATGGTAATTGAATTATATTAATTACTCCAGTACTTACAGGGTTGGTCCATTACTAATATTTCCATTACGCATATTTCCTTAATTGCTTTATTGAATTTCATTGAGGTATTCTCAATCTGTATAAAGCCCGTTGTGGGCGAGATTCCTCTATATCTTCATAATGAGCCTATCTAAGGTCGGGATGAATAATATAAAATATGCCTTTGGTGGAATTCTTAAATGCACTCATTCTGATTTTGCTTTGTCTCTTCATAGATTATTCCATTCTATATTATTTTTCTGTATAAAGTGGCCATTCGGATCTCTGTCTATCCGGCACATCTCTCGATATCGTTCTTCCATCGCATTTGTACTGGGGGCATTCTCTATTTGGGAAGGAGGCAAATAAGACCTCTATTGGAATCAATTGTGTTAGTCCATGCCTACTTTTTCTGTCACTTTTGGTCCCATAGTACAACTCTTTGTAACAAAACACAAAGGATGCATTAACAGAGTAATTTAGAAGGCTGCTGGATCTGTAATTTTATATGTTTTAATGAAGGCAACACAGATCTTCTTCTTCTTCTGGTTTTTGAGTGTTATTCCCTACTTCTTATAGTTTTTTTTTAATTTAGTATCTAGGTATATGCAACAACAAAATTTTGTTTTTGTGTGACTGATTTTTAGACATATTTCATATATTGTTTGTCAGCTCTCTTCGAGTTTCCTCTAACCTTTCTGTTGTTATTGAAACGAAGGTTTCTCAACGGGGGTCTACACTTACCTACATATATGAAAATAGATGAGTAAGGTAATGGAATGCGACATCTTAAATTGCATTTGTATCGACACTTCGTTCTAACAAACATCACACTTTCGATCAACACCACACTACCTTGATCTGTAAGTACCCATACCACTTTTTTTTTCTGAGTAAGAAACAGGAACCAGGTAATATAACAAGAGTCTCTTCGTTTATAGAAAATTCATAACTTCTAGCAACAAAACAAATAGAGCATTTGATTAATATATAATACCTGCAATTAGTTTTTCGTTCTAATAAATATTCCAATTCTCTGAGAACGAAGGTTTTTGCGGCCAGAGTCATAGTTCTGCTTTTTCCGGATTTGGACCGCCTAATTTTTTCGAATTAATTTATTTATATACCTAAACAGGCATATAAACAAGGTTTTCCGACGTTTCGCGTACACTCATAAGGGGCTTTTTCAAGGATGAGAAAAAACAAAACAAATGTTACTTACCTAGCGGCGACTCCATTCATTTAGTATTTTTCTCCAACCAGACTTTAAACTTCACTTTTATTAAACTTGTCACAAATTCAAAAATACTAAATGAATGGAGTCGCCGCAAGGTAAGTAACATTTATTTTGTTTTTCCTCATCTGTGAAAAAGCCTCCTTATTCCGGTTTAGGTAGGTATATAAATAATTAATTCGATATTATTAAGATAACTTAAAAACAACAAACACTTGTTTAAATTTTCACTTTTTATTTCTTTAAATTTGACATATGTTTCGCCAAGTCTGGCTTCATTAGAAATTGTAAATACAATCAACGATATTATTTGCGATATTTTAAATTAGAGACTTGCTATACGTCAGAACACCACAAAAAAGGGCAAATAGATAAAGATGACAAACTAGAACTCCGCACAAAAAGGTCCAGTGTATAGATGATAGAGACAAGAATGACAAACTGATAGAAAGCATTAAATAATAAGTTCAAGAAGTGACCAGAATGGCGCTGGTGTAGAAAGATTGTACGATGTAAATTGCTAAATATTAAATAATATTAATGTTAAGGCACTGGTTTTGCCTTTTTTTCAACCAAGATATGTAACATTAATATATTTTTCCTAAATATCTATGATTTATTCTAAAAACTTTTGGCGTTCCCTCTTGATACATACTGCCCCTCTTTTTTATAACTATTTCGCCATCTCTTTGTGCTCTACCGTTCTGCCTTAAACTCAATTCATACCTTACTGTGTTGATTTATTTAGTTGTTTTGTTTCCTTTCTTGGAAATTCATTTTGTTTGCGAGTTTTTCGTCTGTTCATCTAGTATGTGTTGGCTCAGTTTTAGTATTTTAGCAACTTTATATTATCATATCAATGATTTTACTATTGCGTCTACCACTATGCACGTGGCGTAATATAATTTATCACATTTTTGCTCTTTTTGAGTTTGGGTTCATCCATGTTCAGTTTCTTTGTAGTTTAGGGGAAGAAACAGTGTGTTCCCGTAGACAGAATATTGTTAGACATTCTTCACCCTCTCTATTTTTAAACTGAAAGTTGTTGTTGATTGAGTAGGGGAGGGGTTTTCTTTGTATATTGTCTGCTATTTCCTTACAGATAATAGTAATATTTTCTTTTATATTGTTAATTGTTGCATTCGAAAACAAGCTGTGAATACCAACCAACTAAATTCTAAAATGGAAAATATTTGAAATTACTAACGAAGAACACTGAAATTTAATTTTCTGGATTTGTTAAACTTGATGCTGAGAGATTCGTTTATTTGTTTAAATAATTATTATAGGGAAACATTCACATCTTAAAAAATGTGGATGGCTCAAACCATTAAACGAAATAAATGATAATGTAAAGCATTTTCTGCCAAACAACGTCTACTTACTAAGTTATGTTATAATGACAAATTATCTGGTAAACCCTCATTAAAATCATTAGAAAAATGGAATCCCTTAATCGATTCCACAAATAATATCTTACAAATTCTCTTTTTCATTGCAATTTTTCTTGTGAAGCTCCTAATAGAAACCAAGTCATTCCTCCAATTGTAGTTACCCTTGCCAATCAATGCGATTCGGGTGAAAATTTAAGAACGTTCAGCGAAGGAAGGCCGAAGCTTTGTCTCTAGAGCGAAATTTCTAATCGCATCGTGACACTCTCACAAAACTTAATGGGGGTACATCAGGCATGTTTTTATGTCCAATAAAAAGCACAAAATGGAGAAGAATAGGATGGTGAAATCGTCTTTCGAAGACACACTTGACGGGATCAATAGTAGTTTAAGCACTAAGAGTTATTTGTAAATTCACGGGAGAAAAAAAAGTAAAATCTGGTGTTGAGTAATATTACAAGTATCTTGGTTATTGTGAAATAATATACACAAAACACACACACACACACACGCACATAAATAAATATATATATATATATATTTGTTTTTAAGTTTTCGCGGGCACTAAATGTTTTAGGTGGTTTCCGGGAATTCATCCGCGTAGTTGATAACTGATCCCTGCCGGGATCGATGGTAAAATGACGACGTTTCGGCAGAGTCACATCTGCCCTCTTCAGGTCGGTTCGCATAATTCTCGTAGCCTTCTGCTTTCGCTTCTAGTTACTCGAATATTCGAGGGCAGATGTGACTCTGCCGAAACGTCGTCATTTTATCAACTACGCGGATGAATTCCCGGAAACCACCTAAAACATCTATATATATATACATATAAATTATTTCTTTGTTACAATTTACTACTACCATTTCTATAGTTAAGGCTAATACATCAAAACCTATAAATTCAAAAGAAAATCATACAGAACTATTAAAAAGTTATGTGAAATGATACTTCCACTTTGTGGTCCAGAACAAAACCGCAGAGAAATCGTTCTGGGATATTTACTTTAAAGAAATCAATGTATTAAAGAATTTTATCATTACTTGCTGAATGGGCATGTCCACTTTTCCATATTTGGTGCTTATTTTTTCACTATCAGTGTAGAAGCTCTATTAAAAGTTACTATTTTTTCTGTTTATCCTATAACTTCTATTTTACCAGTTATTAGTACTTTCTTGGCCTTCGTTTAACAGTACCTATTTTTAAATTCTTTATGCCCTTTTCATTCTTCTTTTTTTTTTGAAAGATTAGGTTATTCTTATCGGTCGACCACTGGCGAACTGCAGTCCAGGATAATGATTTGGAATCATGATATTAAAAATAGATATATGTCCTTTGTTCTCGTTGTTCAATTATTTATTATATGATGAAATCAGAACTGTTGCAATAACTTTTTTAACTGTATTGAACCTGTAGCTTCCTGACCTGGACCGTTTAGCAACTATTGCATTTCCCAATAGCTACAGACTCGAGTTAGCCGTTTTAATATAACTTGGAACAATTTGCTCTAGTTTCACGCTCCTACCTATTTAATTAATTAGCTCTTTACTGTAATACAATTTTAACATTTCCTACAGGAAAAAAATACTCCTTACAGCCACTATCAACCTGTAAAAGCCTTCTGATTGATTTAGAAGCTTATGCTTATTCTGGACTATCACACATGTTATCATATTTTAAAAGTTTTTGGGTTATTTTGAAAATACACACAATTTTATGCATATCTCGTCGAACAAATATTATCATTATCTTACAGTTCCGAAATAATGATAGTTCTAGTATTCGGCAAATGTTACAGACAAAAGGCTAATTTAATAGCTATGAAATATTAACTATATGGATGGTCTGTTTGTAATATCTAATGAAATAGGATAATAAGGAGGTCTTTGCTCTTCTACTATTGTCCATTTAACTGGGCGAGTTGGCTTCACTGATACAGCAAAGAATGGTCTTGGTCAGACATTAAAGTCCTGAAATTATAATTTGAATTCAACATTGTAATATTCAAAGCTCTTTGAAGTTGAATCACAAATAATTAAATACGATTTCCTTTGTAGGTAAAATTCCATGAAATATTTACGTTTTGTGGAAGATGGAATTATATTATGAGAGAGAGTGGGAATTGATGCTTATCAGGAGCAAGTTATTATTATATTGTTGTTTTTGGAAGATTTGTTGCATCAATTTCTAGTTTCAATTTAAAAAATTATTTTGGTGTTAAAACATTGTTTTGAAAAGCGCTATTCAAAAACCAGGTATTGTTGAATTTCATTGTGGCTATAAATAGTAGGTATAGTAAAAAGTAAAGTATAAGCTGTATTATTATTTGTTTATTGTGATAAACGGTGTTGCTTTCATAAGGTTAGCGGAAGCAATGGCACCAGCTGCAACAATCTGTTTGCTATGCTGAATTCTGGAATGCATACTTTGAAACAGAATTTACTTACAATAAAACTTACACTGGAATATCTTATAATTACTATGTTTCTATTAGTTTGTGAAAATATTCATTTGCCCAAAAATGGGAGTTCTGTGAACATCACGTAAACTAAAATGCTTTTGAATGAAACTGCTTTTGTTGAAAACAACTTAAAAGCCATGTTTATTATCATAAAATTTCTAATAATTTATTTTTAATAATGAGCCGACTGCAATTAAGTCAATAAGAAAACTGTTAGGAAGATTCGGTGTGATTAATAATTATTTTGTTAAATCCTGACGTTTAAATTTAAAAATTGATATAGAAACTTCTTTGACATTTACGAATTGTGCATTTATCTTTTCGTTTTTCTGAAAAACGGCATATCTTACTTTATAGGACGAATGAATGAAATCGCATCTGAACCCATCTTAATACAGTATAAAATAAAATATTCAAATAGATGAAGCCGTTTTATAGAAAAATGACTGGAGATTCACTGAGCCATATTACTTTAATAACTGTTTTCTCCGATTTTCTGGAAAACGATATCTCAATTTATAGTTCCAGTTTAAAAATGTGATCTTTCTTAATATTAATATGTTTCTGCCAGCAGAGAACTAAACATCTTTATTTGTTAATAAGTGTTTTTGTTTGTATTTTTTCTAGTCGTAGTAGAATTTCATTTCCTCATGCACATTTTTATTAGCTTTAACGAGAACATTTTGAACATACGAATAAGGCTACAAAAGCAGTTGTATCAATAGTGGGTACGCACTTGATAAGATATATATAGTCTGAGAGTTTTCTATTTCATAATTTTCTTCATTTCAATGTAAAAATAACTGTCTAAAATGGTAATGTGACTGTTCTGTAAGGACGTGTGTCACTTTCTAAAATTATTTTACTATTACTTTCACAAATGTGTCTGCCCTGATTTTCTCCCTTTGTTGAATATTTGGCTGTGAGGCGTGAACAATTACTACCTTATTAATTAAAACATTTCAAGTCAATATTTCTCCCATTTCTAGCTGTGATTGTTTTTACCTTAGCCTTTAAAAATAAATTGTTTGAATATATTGCGTGATTTTGGCGAATACGTTTGTTAAAATAGGTGCTACTTTTAGCTGGCTTATTTGGGCTGAAATGTCACAAGTATGGGGTGTTCAGTAAGTACACAGCACAGTAACTCATGAGGAATGCATTATTTAGCAACCTGTTTCACTCAAAAGTTATAAGGCTTAATCTGGGCTACCTAATGATGAAAATGACCAAGATCATGGCCGTTGACCCTAAAAAATATTAAGGTCAATTTACTGTTTATAAATGAGACCCCCCATTTTCGGCTTAAAAAACTATTTCTTGACCTATTCCTAATGTAATAAACATTTGCAAAGTAGAGATTCCCATTATAAACGATGAAGTTCCCATGAAATGGCTGGGAAGGTCTTTGGTCAAAGTCAAATTAGAATTTAAATTTTCTGCTATTTTAGTTACCAGGATCGAAATAATGTTTCCATTAAAACTATAATTAAAAATAGCCTTCCAGCTCATAGTTTTTTACGCCTATAGGTAGCCGAAGCAAATTTCTATAACTTTGCGGATGAAACATTTTTCGTGTAATACATTTTTGAAGGGTTTACTGCTATTCCAGTACTGTTTGGATACTATGTAAATATATAGCGTGAATTAAATACTTACTGTAAATATTTGCTGATTTCGAAATATCAACTTATTTCTTCGAAAAATGAATGACTGGTCTGTTATATGAATTTTTTTCGTTATACTGAACGACGTTTATATATATATTTATACAGGGTGTCCCAAAAGTCCCGGAACCGCATTTTATCTCGGCGGGAACGCATTTTAGAGAAAAATGTTTCAAACAAAACTTATAGGATTCATCCCTGGCTATCGAATTGTGACCCTGAATTTGACCTTGACCTTCAAGGTCAAGTTGATTTTTTCAAATGGGACAACATTTTTCTGACCTCGGAAATGGAAAGATTGGAAAATTTTATGTTCAAATATGTCCTTGACCATTTTTAAACCTTGACCTCTGGTGGTCAGTATGGGTGTTCCAAAAGTCCCGGAACGGCATTTTATCTCGGCGGGAACGCATTTTAGAGAAAAATGTTTGACCTTCAAGGTCATTTCAAGGTCAAGTCGATTTTTTCAAATGGGACAACAAATTTCTGACCTCGGAAATGGAAAGATCGGAAATTGTTACGTTCAAATATGTCCTTGTCCATTTTTAAAACATGACCTCTGGTTGTCAGTAAAGGTGAATTCAAGGTCCAAAACAACTTCGTTGCGTAGCTCGTCAAATATGGGTTTAAAATTTTTTTTCAAGAACTAAGGTTTAGGATTTTTCCGCGGCAATGCGATGCTTAGTATGGCTACGCAACGAAGTTGTTTTTGACCTTGACTTGACCTTTACTGACAACCAGAGGTCATGCTTTAAAAATGGTCAAGGACATATTTGAACGTAACAATTTCCGATCTTTCCATTTCCGAGGTCAGAAATTTGTTGTCCCATTTGAAAAACTCGACTTGACCTTGAAATGACCTTGAAGGTCAAGGTCAAATTCAAGGTAAAAATTCGATAGCCAGGGACGAATCCTATAAGTTTTGTTTGAAACATTTTTCTCTAAAATGCGTTCCCGCCGAGAAAATGCCGTTCCGGGACCCTGTATATCTGTGACATATAATAGTTAATATTTAACAAAACTATATTTTGAAGAGATTTTATACCCTAATTTTATAACTTATCTGTGTTCTCATAAATAGTAATTACTTCCTTTTAATACATTTTATCATTAATACTGTTTACTATTATTAAACATCATTGCTTTGGGTGTTCTTTGTTTCTAGAATAAAAAGTATATTGCCTACATATTTTTTCATGATATGAAGGAAATGTTCTAGGACATGTATCGCTCATGTCGATTTTTTTGGGTCCAGTGGATCCAATGCGGCCCTCTCCAATTTATTGATCTATTCTGGCCATTATGGTGGTGATTTCAAGCCGAATTGCTCTACAGGGGTTGAATGAGCCATTGTGATTGAGATATCGTATTTCATCATTTTCAACCTTGCTTTACTTGACACCAATATTTTAGTTTTAGGTCAAATTCAAGAGGAAGTTCTCTAAACTTACAGTCAATAATTTAACATTTGTTTAACAATTAGGAAATCAAAAATTTTGTTTTCAAATAATTCATATTTCCATAATTGTTTGCTTAAATGTTGAAGTAAGTAAAGAACAATTCACAATTATAAATTTTAACGCATTTTTCGAATTCGTGAGTGCTGAGAATAACTATCTGATTGTGAGCTCTATTTACAGGACTTTCAAATACATTTCAAGAATACCTCATATTAATATTGTTTACGCCGAATATCTCAACACCATAAGTTAGTTATTATTTGTTGAGCAAAGATAATTATTATTTCCAACTAATCGCAAATTGCAAAGTACACACTTAATTTTAATAAACATTACTTATGTATACTTAAATTCTACTATGTAACCCATATACCACATTCGAGTCAAAAACAACTACAAGTATACTTCCGTTACACTACATTAGTTTGATGAAATAATTTCTATTTGTATTGGAAAAACATACACATTTTTTAATCGACTTCCAAAAAGGAGGAGGTTATCAATTCGTATGCAACTTTTTTTTATGTATGTCGAGCGATTATTCAAAAAAGGTTTGGCAATTTTGATCGTTAACCTGCATTATATTAAGGAATATTTCAGAAAGGTCCCATATAATTGTCTATAACATGAGATTTACGATTTTCTAGAAAATCAGAAAAAAAAGTAAATAAGGCGCTAGATTTCAGAGATTTTCAATGAATCTTCATTGTTTCCTCTAAAATGAATATTATGAATTGTATTATACAAAGATATGTTCCAGCTTGATTCCGTACATTTTTCTATTAAGCAAAACATACCATTTTTCTGAAAATCGGAAAAATATATGGAAAAAGACTGCAAACATCATAGTAAATGTCAAATTTTTCTTATAAATATCTAGTTTAAATTACTTTTATGTTTTTTTGGGCAATAACACCACAATCGAAATAAAACGTTTCAAAGTCTATTCTGACTTCGTTGTCAATGGCTTTATATTTACTGATGTAAATTGCAAAATGAAAATTTGAATTATGACATTTAAATTGACATTAGAAAAAAATTCTAATGTCAATAATAAAAAAAAATAGAGTCAATAGTGTGGAGAGAATTTATACTTATAGAGGGTGGTATTAAAGATTTCCGGACGTTATTATAGTGTCTTGACTTGAATTATAGTTGTACAGGGTGATTCAGAAAATGATAGATCAATAAGTTACATAATATATAGATATAAATATATTTGGAAAATATATACAAAGAATACAAATTAGAGAGGGAGAAAGAGAAAAGAAGAAAAAGAGAGAGAGATAAAAATACGCTAAAATTTTCAATTGAATTGTACCTTAAATAAGATAAAAAAGAAGACTTGTCTGAAAATAGTGATTGATTGCACGCGATTTCTAAACGGTTCTTATTTTAAGTCAGCTGAAGTCCGTTCTTTGTTAAATATAAATTTTTATAGTAACTTTTACAATGCTTTCACATATAATTTGTTCTACGTCTATATTGTAAACTCTAAGTTTACTTAAATTAATAATAAAAGAATGCAATAATTTTGTGAAATAATTTGGTCAAGTGCGAATGGGTAAAATTTTTTATATTTTTGTTAATATCTTTATTTTTTTATAAATATGGAAAAAATATATTTGTTTTCTTCGTCATGAGCCCTTTTATTTGATATATAACATGCTGGGTTAGAAACAATTTTAATTTTATATTTTCTATTTAATTCTATAATTTGCCCCCCAAAAAAATATTAGGGCTTTTTCCTTATTTTTCCAGTAAAGTTCAGGTGAGGGGCTATACCTCCATTGTTTTTTCAAAATTTTCCAGCTTATGGTTTCGGAGATAGGGGGGGATGGCTATTTTTTTTATATTTTTGTTAATATCTTTTAATTAATTTATTTTAAAAATATGAAAAAAATATATTTGTTTTCGTCATAATGAGACCTTTTATTTGATATATAACATGATGGGTTAGAAACAATTTTAATTTTAATTTTCCATTTAATTCTATAATTTGCCTCCCCCCAAGTAAATATTAGGTGTTTCTCCTTAATTTTCCACTAAAATTCAGGTGAGGGGCTATACCCCCATTTTTTTTCAAAATTTTCCAGCTTATGGTTTCGGAGATAAGGGGGGGGGAATGGGTAAATTTTTTTATATTTTTGTTAATATCCTTTAATTAATTTATTTTAAAAATATGAAAAAAATGTATTTGTTTTCATCATAATGAGCCCTTTCATTTGATATATAACATGATGGGTTAGAAACAATTTTAATTTTAGTTTTCCATTTAATTCTATAATTTGTCCCCCAAAATAAATATTAAGGGTTTCTCCTTAATTTTCCAGTAAAGTTCAGGTGAGGGGCTATACCTCCATTTTTTTACAAAATTTTCTAGCCTATAGTTTCGGAGATAAGGGGGGGATGGGTAAATTTTTTTTATATTTTTGTTAATATCTTTTAATTAATTTATTTTAAAAATATGAAAAAATATATTTGTTTTCGTCGTAATGAGCCCTTTTATTTGATATGCAACATGATGGGTTAGAAACAATTTTTATTTTATATTTTCCATTTAATTCTGTAATTGGCCCCCCAAAATTAAAAGGAGAGGTTTCTCCTTATTTTTCCTGTAAACCTCAGGTAAGAACCTATAAATCTATTTTTTTTCAAAACTTTATGTTTTATAGTTTCGGAGATAAGGGGGGGATTGGGTAAATTTTGGTATATTTTCGTTAATATATTTTTAAATAACTTTTTTAAAATATGAAAAAAATATATTTGTGTTCCTCAGAATGAGACCTTTTATTTGATATATTACATGATGCGTTTGAAATTTTTTTTATTTTTAAATTTTTATTTAATTCTATAATTTGCCCCCCAAAATTAACATTAATGGTTTCTCCTTAATTTTCCTGTAAAGTTCGGCCAATGTTCTATATTTCCTATTTTTTCAAAATTTTAGGCTCAGTAGTTTCGGATATCAGGGGGGGGAACCGTCGATTTTTTTAGATTTTCTCCCCAGAAGTACCCCTATAATCAAATTTTTTTCTTTTACGATATGTACTCCTCATCGGGTCACCAAACTATACATTGATACCAAAATTTCAACCTCTTCCGTCCAGTAGTTTAGGAGAAAATGGCTGTGATGTGACAGAGGCAGAAATCCTGAGTGATATTATAAGGGTATCCGTATATTGTATATACGGAACCCTAAAAAGAGATTACCTCGCATTCTTCCGTTTTATTCAGGGTGAAGCCATTGGTTGTGAAGCAAGTTATTAATGTCGAACAAAAACCACGTAAAATTGAGTATTTCAAGCAAAATTTTGATATAAAATTGACATCATTATAGTATAGTAACTAACTAGCTATGTCCATTAATGTTATAATAGCTTAAAAATTGTATGTATGTTTTTGTATTCGTTTTTAATGACTGTGGTGTATTTTCAAATTTAAATTTTCCGATTTTAAATGTGTAAAATTGCCTAACAAATTTTGTAATGGCGACTTTTATACATCTAGGTTTTAGATAATAAATGAAAAACTGGAATAATAAAAAAAGTGTTTTTCAGTAAGTCGATGTAATTGTCCTAACACGCCTTATAAAATTCATAGATATTTATTTAGCTCTTATGAAGCATATAACCCAAGCACAGATAATTATTTATTTATCTTCTGATTAAATTGGAAATGGGAAACTCTGATAATAACCTAAATCGCTTTAAGTTGGTATTTCATTTCATTCAGCGTTATATCAATTTATAGGAACTTTGTCGATAAGTGAAACGGAATACTGAAATAAAAGCTTCAAAATATACTATACTGCTTTAGAGCTCTAAAATTTCCATTAGAAACTTTGCTTGATGCTTTCGTTCTACGTCTTTGAAGTTTCACCACAGTATATTCATCCTGAGTGGAATGTTCGTTAGTTAAACCGGTAAAGAAGATGCGAAGGGAACTAATGAAACGGTTTATAAATTAGGAAAACCATAGTCATATGAATCAGAGAGGTTTTGATTTTGTACATATTCATATTTGTTTCATAAAACCTCTGTAGTGATATGATGAATTTAGAGATTGCTGAACAGTGGGAAAGTAATTAAGTATTTTTTTCTCAATCCAAGTGGTTAATTTGTAAAATTTTAATGCACAGAATCTGATTATGAGTAAAGATTTTTATGGAAAATGTTTCATGCATGGATGAAGAGATTCTTAAAAATATAAGATTGCCAAATTAATTTTTTTTTCTCAGTGAGTTTATACTATAACTTGCGAAACTAGTTTCGACCGTTGCCTTAAAGTTTATGGAAGAAACTAGAGCAGTGAAGTATGCAGGATTCATTGTCTTCAATATTTTCTCTCTCATTCTCTCTCCCTCTCTCTCTCTGTGTCTGTGTCTCTCTCTAGCATTTTCGCGTTAGCTGTCCAAAATATTACATAATCTTCATAAAAAAAATCGATTGTTGAAGCCCTTTGTAGCTTAGTTCGTCATGGTGACCATATTATAAAAATTTCTTATTTTTTTCATAATTAGCGCCTTTAATCTATAAGTATATAGATAGGTTGAACTAAATATGTATAAGTAAATCAAAATAGTTATTCTTGCAAATATCTAAAGCAAAGAAACTAGATTCGATGCGTATAATTTTGATAATTTATACTGTATTCTATTACAGAAAATTTGAGACTTGTAACATGCAATTTCTCAGAAAATCGTCAAAAAATAGTAACAAATGATGAACAACAAGGAAGTTTTATAGGATATTTCCTGACAACTATTCTAATGAAATCTAGTCATCACCAATTTGAAAAATTTAAACTATAACAGTCTTGCAGCCGGTGACACAAGTAGCCTATTTTGATAAAAAGAGAAACTGTGCCACTATATATACACAAACTTGTCGGGATGTCATTTCTACACTAAAAAACTCAGAGTGAAATCATAGTTCATTCAAACCTGACGAATTAGAGCTTTTTTAAAATCAACTGCACAAAGGACTTCTAGTAAAATTTCACATAAACTTATATCGATTTAATCTCAGCTGAATAAACCAAATTATATTACAAGATATGACAAAAGTGAATATCTAAGAAAACTAAAAAAACGATACGTTTTAGTTTTAGCTAACACAAGTATTATTTCAAGTGATTCAAATCTCAATAATCACAGGGAAACAGCGTGATGCACAGTACGACTCCCCATTTGGAGTCTCTGTGACCTAGAATTTCCTGAATCTCCCAGAGAGCTAAATTCATTTAATGATAAAATATTAAAAATAAAAAAGGCGAATGAAATTTGTTTCAAAACTTCACAGAAATTTTGTGCATTTGGTGCAGTTCTTAGGCAAGAACAGAGAGTCAGCTCTGATATTTCAAGTGTGCTCTATCTTTTTGCGTTCGAGATCCACGCAACATTATATGAGAACAATGCAAGAATTTAGGTTTGTTGAGTGTCGAGTTTAAAAATGTACTTGATGGGTAGGTCATTTGGTTAGTTAATTTGTGCATAAGAAGCACTTATTATTGTTCGTATTTATTTTGTGTGTAGATATTTAACAAAAACAACAAGAACCGTCAATGTGAGATTATGAATTGTACTCAGTAGGACCCTACTACGTAAATTCTTATTGTATAGTGTTATGTGTTGTAAACTAATTTTCACTTTTTAGTTCAATTTCCAAATCGGTTAATAATAACGTACTGATCTTCAAAATAGAAAAACTGCAAAGAAAAATTACTTTTAGAATACTCATTACAATGTAATAAAACACTATACAACAAATGTGTTATTTGTTGTATAGTGTAATGTTGAGTTACTATAAAGCCGGTTAATATTTAAAAAAAGTTTTGTTGCATTCGGTTAATAAATTAAAACACATGTGTTATAAGACCGTAAATTTTGTTGATTTGATAAATTGAATAGATTGGATGTTATAGAATAAAACGTGTCAAGCTGCTTTAAGTCGGTCTTAAGTGATCCAACTTTTATATCGTGATTAAAAGGACAGAAATGATATTTGAAATAATAAAGTACAGACAATTTATTTTATTAAACACAACCATTTTAGTGACGATTACAATATTATTCATCAAGAAAATTGATTTAAAACATATGTGTTAGAAAAATTTTTTGTCTACAATCATTCAAGCTCGTACCCAAAAAGAATTAAATCGTTAAAATTTAACGAAGCCCTTTTTTAACCTTCCAAATTACAAGCGTCATAGACTATAGCCTAACAATTAACTGAGTTTTGTTCACACTTCGAAAATAGTCAAAGTTATCATTATTTTGTATCAGGAATTATGGGAAATATCCATCCTTTTACAATTATTACTCTTATTGCTAGTTATTATTTTATTTACCATAAATTGACAGTGTTAAATTTAGCTCTAGTTTATTTTATATAATCGAAAAAGTCATAAATTGCCTGGTTTCTCCAATAATATAAATACTATAAGTTATTATTTATTATTATTTTATGATTTATACAATAGGTATATAACCAACTAGGTGCAGCTTCTGTTAGAATATCTAAAACTTTTGTTATTTTTTAATTTATTATGAGTCACTCAAATATGTATGAAAATAGATTCGTAAATAAACTAAAATAATTACTACTTCTTCTCTCAAGGTTAGCCTTTCAGGCCTGTAGCCCTCAAGGCTGATTGTGGTCTTGATTTTTCGATCTTATTAACCATAAACCAGTGTTCTAATTTGTAAACTTAGATATCTACTTAAATCGTCGATAGATAAATCAATTTCTTCGGGTTATCGTGTGCTTACTTCTAATTTTAGTACATTGCAACTATATAAACCTGGTACAGGATAATATGTAATTAAGTATATGTATTTACAGGATCGGGACATCCTTTGGCCTTCGGCTTAACAAACAGTGAATTATTAATAATGATCACACTTGGAGGGTGTTTAATTAGAACCATCTTAGACATTTAAGATAAATATCACTAAAAATGGTAGGGAACTTTCAATAAACCGAATTTGTTAAAAAAGTATGTAGCTTTTCACGGTCGGTGTGGGATATAAAGTTTATTCAATCATAAAAAATATATAAAGATATTTCATTTACATTTCAGGCTTATGTTGGTATTTTTCTGTTTTTTTAATTATTGAATTTTGCTGGACATTGTAGATTATGTTGTCAACTGTCCTTTATTGTTAGGTGGATTTATCCAAGATGATGTATTTCTGATGCCAGTCAAATATTTTAATTGTCAAAGGGCTCAAATATCTAAGTCGAGGCATAGTCCTGACTGTAAGTAATTAATATTATGTCAATAAATTACCGGATAAAGGTAATAGCAGGAGTAACCATGGATCTTCAAAGAATTTAAAAAAAGTTTCTATTAATACATTGTAAAGATTATCGTTTCTCGAAAACATTTTTCTTTATTCTTTAAGCTATAATATAGGTTTTAAAGGCAAAAGTGGTAATGCTTTGGTAAGGTATCAGCAAGTTTACAATCTGAAACGCTATAAGATTACTTAAGTTTTTTTAAAAATCGGTTACGATAGTTGGGAAGGATGTATTTTTAATTGCAAATCTAAGGAGCTTTTGTATGTTTGAATTGTTCATTTGTTTCAGAAATATAGCAATGTTTTTATCCCAAAGCTCTAAATATTTATTGCTGTAACTTTTTTGTTTATGACCATATAAATTCGTGTCCTTTAAGATATTTTAAAAATTTAATTGAACCTGATAACGAGATTATGTAAAATAGTGTATTTAATATTGAAACTGGGAACAAGAAGCCAATATTGCAGTAAAACAGTAATCATGAATAGTGCTTTACAATATGATTATGGAAATTTATTTTAGATATGACCTTATAGAAATAGTAAGTATTAGATTTCTATTTTGTGCGCCATGAATGTACTTGTAACTTGTTTTTATTTCAAACGAAGCCTATGTTTAATTATAACTATTAATCATCAACATTTAGAGAATAAATCGCTCTTCCAAGCTGGGTGAATTCCTGTCTGTAAATAGTAAACTGAAATTTCCCAAACTGACTAGATTGCTGTAAATGTATTACCGGTATGTTAGTGCAATGTAAGCAAGTTCTTGCCGTAAAGTAAATTATGTCTATGCAGGCACGTTTGCTTACAATGTCAATAAAATATCACTCTATTTATGTCAAGCGACGTACTTAAACAGTTTAATTAATATATTCACAATAGTGTTCTAAAGTTTGTTTTCGTTAATAACACGTTTGTTTCCATTTGCCACTTACAGTTGATGTGTTAGTACGAATTAACTAGATAATAATTGATAATTTTTCCTAATTCATACTAGATAAATGATAATAAATTCAAATCTGAGTCACTGAAATGCGCCATATTTTTTAAAGAATAAAATTAGGTATTTAGATTTTTTTAACATTTATACCATGATAGAAGTAAACAAAAAACAATAAGAGTGTACAAGTGCCATATTTGGATTACTAAATACTTTACGAATCTCCATAATAATACACATTGTTACTTTGTTGTAAAATATTATAATTAACAATAATAATATAATTTTGACAGGTTAATTATTTGACAGAAAAAGAGAGTAAAAGTGCGTTGATTAGGATAATGTTCCTGATAGAAGACAATAGCTGTTACCGAAATAAAGTCCTATTGTATGCCTGGGTTTACATCCAAAAATGGTGGTTAGTGCCTACTTATCTAATTTAAAAATCCCAATGAGCAACTTTGCTCGACAATCAACTGATAACTGTCCATAAATAGAACCACAATCCCTAATGGTATAATATTCGGCAAACCAAATAAATTCAGCTACAACAATAGGATGCTGTTGTCTAGAAAAATATGGAACCGCCCGAAACGTAGGTATATTTAACAAGACAGGGAAGAACCACAGTACTGCTAGTCAAATGGGGAATGATCTAAAACCCAAACTGTCACGGCGACGGCCCCGAGCTATCACCACATTCTACAAGAGTGCCCTCTTATAAAATTCCAAGGGACATAGATTACGTGTGATCAACCGGCTAGAACATGGAACCCTTGGTAGATATCCCAATTTAAGCACCAAGCGCATTGTAAATATTGTCTATTGATAATTGAAAATGCGTTATCCATTATATATCCATGAGCATGTGATGGTTTTATTCTGCGTAAAACAAAAGCAATTAGAAAAACATCGTGATCGTGTTTAGCTTTTATTAAAAATAAATCTTATACTTAAGACATATGCTTGCGGTTTTCTAGACTTGACTATATATCCCAAAATAATTTATATGAAATTAAAAAACTGAATAAAAATATTTAATGAAAAAAAAAATCTGCTTACCATGCTGACGTAAGATAATAAAATATAACTTTTAAAGTTAATTTTTCTAATGGCATCTTTGGTGAGAAAAATTTGTACTACCCCTAACAATTGACTTGGTGTAACTACTGCATGGAAATATCATTCTGCTCCTTACAAAGATTCAAAGTTGATTTCCATTATTTATAAGCCTATTGTTTAATGTGAACGGAATTTAAAAATATTATTTTATAAATTTGGTTATTGTTAATTTGAAAGATTATTAATTATTTTAGTATTTGTTGAGTTGATAAAAATTGCCCTAGATATTGAGTAGTATAAAAAAACCCGGGTTGCCTTTGACATCCAGTAAAACCAAACACTCACTTCTCAAGAAGTTTTAGTTTATACATATTTGTTTGTTTATGCTCGGTTTTCGTTCGTTTCTGGTGAGACCAATCCTCAGCTCCACTGTCCTTAAAGACCCAAATTTGAAGAAAATTTTGTGTTTTTCAACCATTTTATTGATATGAATGCATATTTAAACGCTTACTGTATAGGTACATCTAGAAATTTCAGGAAAACAAGCTACTTCAAACCCCACAAACCGGTAATCGTGATAAGTATATAGGGCTCTAAAATCTGCAATAATTCCAAAGACCTAATTGTCGTGAATGACTCAAAGGGTAGCAGCATTGCACTTAGCACTATTCCCGATTTAGGTGGGGTTCTCTTGGCACATTTCCACTTTAAAAATCGATACTTATTTATTCATTCCTTTTGCTTCTTCTCAGTCAGTGTCGAAGTCGTTTAACGAAAATTCTCAATTAAAAACCGTCTCGCTTTTACGCATATATAAGTCGAAACCTTCTGTTTATCGGCCGATGTTGATAGACGGACAATACCTAACGGTTATCGAACAGGTAGGAATATAAGATAACATTTTCTTTAACGCTTTCGAAATAGGAACTCTTCAAAATTAATCATCTTAAATAAAAACCAATCTTGAGAATAAATAAACTGTAAAAACCATTCAAATAAACAAGACAGGGAGAAAGGGTATTCCCGAAAATACGGTGATGGCAAAGACGATTTCGAATCCATTCTGGAATTAGCAATTATATATATATATATATATATATATATATATATATATACATATATTTGTTTTTAAGTTTTCGCGGGCACTAAATGTTTCAGGTGGTTTCCGGGAACTCATCCGCGTAGTTGACAACTGATCCCTGCCGGGAACGATGGTAAAATGACGACGTTTCGGCAGTCACATCTGCCCTCTTCAGGTCGGTTCGCATAATTCTCGTAGCCTTCTTCTTTCGCTTCTAGTTATTTGAGTAATTAACGATTGACAACGACTCCAGACTCGGAGTTGAAACGTCTCCATACACAGATAAGTATTACACAATATACAATACATTACTTATATACAGGAATACTGGTTGATCATTTTATAGACATCTCTTTCTCTCAGAAAAACTGTGAGGAAGAATCTCTGTACAGACAGCCAGTAATCCGGGCAATTTTACGAAATTGCCTTACTACACTTTGTTCTACATATACAATTTTTTAAATACTTATCTGTTACAGGAAAAAATTTGGAGGAGAGAAAACCCATGAATAGACAAAATAATTCAAGACCTCCTCAACAATCTTTTCGAAATTACCTACTACAATCTTTAAAATAATGAATTCAAGTAAGCCAAACTTCTGCCAATGAAATATGACAGAAAAGTTTGTACATTCAAGCAAAGCAAATGATTCAATTTAGTTAGTATTGTTCGAAATCTATACCGGTTTTTAAAGGGAAAAGTAATAGTTTTCTAAGAACAATAATTTTATTCATTTTTTTTTCAAATTTTAATACTTATGTAAATTAATTTTTTATCTGGTATATATATTTATTTATCAAAGTTTTCTACATTTCAATTTATCTCTTAAATTAACAGCCAATACAAAAATCGTAATCATTAATCATGTCAAAACGAAGTGATTCAACTATTTGTACGAAGAAATACCAAAATTCCAGATAGTCTATTTTACAATTCAATGCTTTGTAATTAGATTTTCCCGATGATGCTCGGTATGCATTTGCAATAATTGGAGGATATTAGTTTATTCTAATTTGCAATACAAATGATATATGTGCTGTCACAGTAGTTGGCCGTTCAACTTTCTAGAGTTCGCGAATAGCTTCTAGGCAATTTTGCAGTTCCGTCTGTTATCCGTAGTTTCATCAGTATTAAGTTTGCCTATAATCACAAATGGGGAACATTAATTTTCCGTATTTCAAGAGATCAATTTACGGTGCTCTGAGATAATCTTAACTTTAATTGAAAACATATTCCACTGAATTAGTTTTAGAGGGTGCAATCGATGACATCAGGCAGTCGAGACTTTGTGGTAGGATAAATATTGCATTTAGAGCTTATCTGTTTCGTAGTAACTTGTTTATTCAATATTGTCGTTCCGAATTTGGATTCTATGGTTATTTGGGTATTATCACTGGCTTATTATTAAATTATTGAACAGGAATTTGTATTGGCCAAGATTGATTTTTCTCTGTTATATATTCTGATAAGATTTTCTTTGTAAACATATTGAAGAAACGTTATTGCTTTATATCATAAAGTTGTAATCGCCGATATTTTGTTTTGGAACAATATTTGCACAAGCCATTTAATTGAAGATTTCAAAGATAGATAATTGTTAATATCCTTGTTAGTGGTAAACAATGTAACTCGTTCCTCGAAGTTTCCTTGGACTTCTATCGTCTTGAAATGATTGATCTCAAAAGGTTTCAATATTGTCATCAGATGAATGATGGGAATTTCAGATTATCCGTCGTATTTATACCCTTAAATGACCATGCTCATTGAGTCGCTTAATCCTCTGTCTCGTCCAATCAGCGTCGCCGTACCTGGCGATTGGTTGTCGGTGATGCGTTGCGGCAGTGGCTCAAGAATAGGTCTCCAAACGGGTTTAATTTGTACGTTGGGTTCGCTGGTTATATTCTCATTAGTGATTATGTATTTCGTCTCTATTTTCCTTGTGAATTACCATGCCTGGTCCCAGTTGATGTTATGGTTTTGGGTCTATGCGTGATTAGCTAATCCAGACTTTGTTAGATCTTCCCTTGAGTAGCTATGCGGTGTTCTTTAATCCTGGTGAACGCTTAGTCTCCCCAGTGTAGAGATTGTCATCTTTACACGGTATGCTGTATATCGAGTTTTATGGTACTGCAGGATTATTCGGCTTTGTTTATGTGATCATGCTTCTCACGTTGTTGTTGTTCTTGAAAACCATTGATTTCATATCTGTGTCCAATAAGTCAAGTTTTTCCGATAAGCCTTCTTAATGATGGTTTCGAGATATCTATTCGCCAAAAGGTCTTTTCTAAGTTTAAGTTTTTCTTCTTTGAGGGCCTCTGGTTTGTTGCAAATTTTTTTGGGTGTGTGGATTAGTGTTTTGATGATGCCAGTTTTCGTTGTTGATGGGTGGTTAGGGTTGTAATGTAGGGATAACCCTGTATGTGCCTTCCTGTACACTGTTGTTTAGATTCCGGTCCTAGTCCTTTGGCACTTCACATCAAGGAATGGTAGGACCCAGTCTCTTCCCTTTCCATGGTGAATCTGAAGGATGGTTGTGATCGGTTTATATGCTCCATAAATGCCTGTAGTTCTCTCACTCTATGTTGCCACATAATGAAGGTGTCGTCGACATACCTTATCCAGAGTTTTGGTTACTTTCGCGCCCCTTTAGTGTATTATGTATCTTCTTGCATGAAGAACCGGTCCTTCTCCAGAAAGTAGCAGTTCTTTAGGCAAAATTGTAGTTAGTCCAAGATTGAATCTATTGGCAGGTCCGTCCTCTCCATCAGGGTTTCGTTCTGAGTAAGTTTATTTCTTTATATCCTTGTCTCCAAAATCATAATCATTTGAATGTAATTCCAAACGCTATTAATTTTTTAGTTGTCTTTGTAGGGAATCATGTAAAGTTATTTTTAATGGTAACATTTTCTAGTTATTACTGGTATTGTAAATTAAAGACCATTTTTTTTATTATATTATAACGCATGAGAAATATTGTTAACGCAATGATGGAAATGTAAAGGAACAAATACTTTTCTTTTCTTACATTTGACTATATTAATTGTAAAAGTTATTATACAGAACAAAGTATTCAATTATTGCAAATAAGCAATATTGAATAATTTAATTTTTAATTTAATTATATTCAACGAGCAACCGTTTAACACGGTAGCTTGATTTACACACGATCGGTTATCCGCTACTTTATTATCTACTCGACCCCTTCTGTACGTCAGTCTTTTTATACCAGCACAGTTGTTCTCGATCTTTTTTGCCTGATCTTGGACAGCTAACGTGTATATTTTCTAATTCCTGAATAGAATCGATATTCTTGAAAATTGTTTTTTATTAGCAATCGTACGTTATTCCATTTATTTATTCGCAAAATTTGTTTTTATTATAAATTATAAATTTATAGAAGGGTTCCTATGTTGGCAGCAAAAAATAAAATGTTATAACACTGCCCCTTTTAATTCTGATCGTTCGGAATCATCCTCTCGATGATAAGGAGCCATCGATCCAACAGTTATGATTATTACTGACTAACGAAAACTGCTTGTACCCTTGGTTTGGACAGCCTCTACTTCCAAAGCATTTTGCAGAACTTCAGTATTATACTATCCCACTAAGCCTCAAGTTTTGTTGAACTTTGAAATCTCTAATATCGCTGATAAAACTCGGAATACTTATCTCAGTGATTAATTGTAATATCTCTTATATAATACTGAAATCATATTTTTGAAGTTACCTAGTTCATCCACTTTAATACACTGAAGAAGTTCTAACGCTGGACCTCTTAAAGGAACTACTAAAAAAGTAGACTTTTATTGACTATCTGAACAGTTAGGCTACAGCCACTGTCATGTGTTCTGGATTATGCTGATGTCATAGTTAACCTTATTTTCGGACCAACCATAGATTATTTAATATCTCAATTTTATCATTTGTTTTACCTTTACATACGATTCAATTATCTGTATTTTTTTCTTCATTACCTTGTATTATTAATTACATTCATTGTTGCAGTTTTAATTCTCTTGCTTTAATTTGTATTTCGAAAGTATACTTTCCATTTTCAATTTTAGGTTTCACTTGCACTAACCTTTGTTGAATTTCTTCTCTAATTTGCGTGTCCTTTATATCCCCTTTATCGAAGGTCATATTTAGAGTATTTCGTCGAGCTTGTCGGTAACTCTAATAAAAATTTCGATGCTACTTTCGGCAATCGCAGTCCCCATGCTTTTATTTGTCGTCACAGATAAGTTAAGAATTTAAAATTCACGTAATAATACTATACGTTTCACTACAAAAATAAATACTTTTTAACAAGGTCGCTAATTCAGACTCGATCAAATGATCTTGCTACCTACTGAACCTCTCCTGTACGTCAACCTTCTTATACAATTTGTTAACAAGTCTTGCAACTGTGTGACTGATTTATAAGTTTATTAAGAGAATAATAAGTATACGACTCCTAGGCACTTTATTAGTTTTATTCATTTGTATTTTGGTAGTTAAATGACAAATTTTGGTGGTGATACATGAAACTGATATAGATCACCTCCAGAAAAATTTGGACAAATGTATATACATAGAAAACTCATATTTTACACCTACACGAAAATTTGAATCTCCTAGAGAAGACATTCTTCAAGTACTCATTGTTTAAACACATTCCCATTGACTTAATATAAAAAATTAGAGCTATAAGGCTAAATTGCTACATGTCATAGTTTCATGGTGAAATCTCCAGGACTCGATTAAACTACCGATCAAATCGATTTATTTTGAAGCTGTTCTAGTTCTATGTCGTAATACTTAAAGTTTCGTTTTTTAGACCTCAAAATATTTAAAATATATCAAAAACAATTAACAAAAAATTGCTAATAAAAATGATTGAAAAGTATAAAGATTAATAATTTTCGCAGTTGAATAATTAATTTTCCAGGAAAAAACTATGAATGAAGGAATAACATTCACGAACTTTCCTTGCGTTGATATCCTTTGTTAATATATGTGCGATAAATTTCGTGTGTTCAAAATCAAATTAACACAGATATTCATGTTAACTTTCGATTTCTTTATATACACCAAAAATAATCCACTATTTATTTCCTACAGCTGATCGATAAAATTCACACGGAATATAAACTGAACTAACTACACAAAATGTACAATTTTCTTTTATAATCAGCATGGAATTCTCTCGTCTTTTTCGATTTTTCGATGGTTAGTTCATTGTTGGCGTAGCCTTTTTCCGAAACCTTGTCGAATCTTCCAGTCGATCTTGCCTTGATCTGTTTTTATTACTTCAGCCGATTGAATGTTTTTTTTGTCTTTTTATAAATTTATATTGACGAATATATTTTGACGATGAGACATTTCCACCAAATTCCAAAATCACAGTATTTATCAGTTTATTAAAATCGTATATTACTTCAAAAAGAACTTAAACAAACATCAAATCCATAACGTACCTACTAAATTTAACGTTTTTCATTTTGTCTTAACTAACGGCCCAACACCGGTGGTAGTAGTAGAAACGGAGAGAATTATTAGGCATTGTAACATTTCTGTCAGAATTCAATTTCGTGATGGACCCTTTATGTTAACAGGGACATCTGCTTTGAGAATCATATACAGTTTCCTATTCCGATGAAATCCTTGAATACGATATGTTGCTTTACGTGAATAAGAAATAGAATATGTAGAGGAATGAATAATCATATCGAAACAAGTAAACTCCGAACAGATATTATAGAACTTAGCAGTTAGTGAAGTTTGAAAATTTGAAAGTGCACGTTTTCGATTAATTTTGCTGACTTTCAGTTAGACCGAAAGTAGAAGTCATTTCACTATATTGTGGTGACTCCTTTGTTAATCTAAAATTTGATCATTTTCTGTTACATTAACAAGATATTGTGGCCCTGTCAACTTATTTTTAAAATAATACGGTTTTAAATGCATATTGAGATTTCCTTTCAAGGTCGGTATTACATTGTAAAAGTTTGTTGACAAAGATCTTCTATAAAAGATTTTAACAAATATACTGGGTATTCCATCTCAAACGAGCCACCTTGAATATCTTGGTTATTTTCAAAACTATTGCAATAAGAAAAAATAGGTCGAATTTTGTTTCGAGCGGGAATTTTTTTGAAGTGAATTAGCGCTTGCGCGCATTCAACATAAACGGCCAACTCAATGACCTTGAGATTTGAGATAAGTAAAATAGGTCTTGTCGTATATCATTTGAAAGGCTCTTTTACGGACTATACCGTCGTAATACATTTTTTTATTGTAATTTCTGTTTCCAGCAATAATAAAAGCGTATTAAAAAAACGAATTTACATGCCTCTAAAGCAAATGTTAAAAGTGTCTTCCACTGACTTCCATACAATAGTACAACCTTGACTGAAAACCGTCTCTGACATGGTTCAGCATCTGACGACACTCCGCTATAATTCGTTGGCGTAGTTCGTCCAAATGCTCAGGCTGTCATAACAATTTGGGATTTAACATGTCCCCATAAAAATATTCCATAGGGTTCAGAGCAGGTGATCGGGCAGGTCATTCTATATGACCTCTTCTTCCAATCCAGCGACCAGGGTATTCCAAATCTAGGTATTGACAAACTGGTGCGGAGTAGTGAGGAGGAACTCTTATTGGAAATGCAATTGCTCTTCACGTAGTAGAGGATCATTTTCTATTTTTTTATCAATGCATTAATTTCATTTTCCAATATATTGTGATAAATTTCACCATTTAAATTACCAGGAATAAACAGGGGTCCATTTAGATGATTTCCCAAAATCCCTGCTCAAACGTTTAGTTTTACCGGATGTTGACTATGAGCTTCTCGAAATAAATGAAGATTTGATGATAGTTTCAGTTTTTACTTGATGAAAATTCATTTTAATATTATATTCAAATAAATACACTGATGTAATTTTCACTTAAATTTATTTACTATTGACAATTGTTTCACCAGGTTACTGGCTTCTTCAGAATACAACGTAAGACTAACAGTTAAATGCCTTAAACTATTATAAAGAACTATGGTGATGCAATTACAGAGGTATTTACAGGATTATTGCAGCAGGTAGGAGGCGATTATCACTATTAAGAAAGTACAATGGATAAATTATGGCTGGAATGAGTTTATATAATTCTATTGAAAAGATTAAGTAATGGGGATGAATTGGTTTCGGTTTGATCATTCAAGAGGTATGGTGAATTTTTACAACTTTGCCTTAACCAAAATTATTTTCAATTCAACAATAACATTCCCACTTGTAAACAAGGTTTAATTATGGGTAACCCATTAAGCCCTCTTTTGGCTGAAATATTTATGAACAACATAGAATCACTCATCTCAAACACAGTCTGAACAGTAAAATCTTATATTGGTATCGATATGTTGACGACATTTTTGCTTGTTTTACTGGTACTTACAGACAATTACAGTTACTCCATAACTATATAAATCAAATCCATCCTAACATAAAATTCACCCTAGAAAGTAAGACCGACAATGCATTAAATTTCCTTGACTTAACCATCAATAGACATAAAAACAAACATACCTTTTCCATTTATCATAAACCTTCACACACGGACCTCACAATCCACAATAGTTGTATGTTGCACAGATTGGTTACCATCCCACTATTAAAAACTCACTTTGATACAGAACTACACAGAATAAAATGTATTGCTGTCAATAACGGTTATAACCCTCAAATTATCGACAATATGTTAACTAAAAAAATAAATAAAAAAGCTTTAAATGAAGTATATCCTACTACCCCTAATATCGACCCCAAACTATATAAAAGTATCACATTCATCGGTTTCCCTTCACAAAAAATAGCCCAATTTTTATTAAATAGAAACATTCATACAGCTTTTAAAACAGATAACAACTTAGGAAAACATATAAGAAACAATAAAGATAAAATCAACAAAAATAACAACTCGGGTGTCTATAAGTTGACATGTGGTAGTTGCCCTAATTTCTACCCCGGTCATACGGGAAGATCATTCAAGACAAGATGGGACGAACATACCAAAGCTTTTGAGTGCCATAATTATAATAAGTCAACTTTTGCCGACCATTTATTGAATGAAAATCATGTACCTCAGAATACATTCAAAGTATAACATTTACAACATTAAAGTAAAAAATTATATCTTTTAGGGTCACTAGAAATTAACAAAAACAAAAAATCACCATACCTCTTGAATGATCAAACCCAAAACCAATTCATCCCCATTACTTAATCTTTTCAATAGAATTATATAAACTCATTACAGCCATAATTTATCCATTGTACTTTGTTAATAATGATAATCCCCTCCTACCTGCTTCAATAATCCTCTAAATACCTCTGTAATTGCATCACCATAGTTCTTTGTAATAGTTTAAGGCATTTAACTTTTAGTCTTACGTTGTATTCTGAAGAAGCCAGTAACCTGGTGAAACAATTGTGAACAGTAAATAAATTTAAGTGAAAATTACATCAGTGTATTTATTTTAATATAATATTAAAATGAAGATTTCTATCGCACCAAAATCTACAGTTATTTCGAAAAGATTGTTGAGGAGGTCTTGAATTATTTTGTCTATTCATGGGTTTTCTCTCCTCCAAATTTTTTCGTGTAACAGATAAGTATTTAAAAATTGTATATGTTAGGAAAAAATTTGGAGGAGAGAAAACCCATGAATAGGTCAGTGTAAAAATTTTTTTTGACAAACAATATATTCAAAATCAAAGCGAAAATTTTTTAGAAAAAAACCTCGAAAACAACACTAAACGATTGACAACGACTCAAGACTCGGAGTTGAAACGTCTCCATACACAGATAACTATTGATCAACCAGTATTCCTGTATATAAGTAATGTATTGTATATTGTGTAATACTTATCTGTGTATGGAGACGTTTCAACTCCGAGTCTGGGATCGTTGTCAATCGTTTAGTGTTGTTTTCGAGATTTTTTTCTAAAAAATTTTCGCTTTGATTTTGAATTTATTGTTTGTCAGTGTCAAATTTTTTGACAAACAATAAATTCAAAATCAAAGCGAAAATTTTTTAGAAAAAAACCTCGAAAACAACACTAAACGATTGACAACGACTCCAGACTCGGAGTTGAAACGTCTCCATACACAGATAAGTATTACACAATATACAATACATTACTTATATACAGGAATACTGGTTGATCATTTTATAGACATCTCTTTCTCTCAGAAAAACTGTGAGGAAGAATCTCTGTACAGACAGCCAGTAATCCGGGCAATTTTACGAAATTGCCTTACTACACTTTGTTCTACATATACAATTTTTAAATACTTATCTGTTACAGGAAAAAATTTGGAGTAGAGAAAACCCATGAATAGACAAAATAATCTACAGTTATCTCGGAAATAATGCACTCATCCGAAAAGCAAAAAATGTACAAGAAATTCGGGTTTTCCATCATACGCTGGGTCTTTATTTCGCAAAACTCTTGCCTTCGATCCCAATCATTCTCATTCAATTCATGAAGTAATTTAATTTTGTACTTATGCAACATTCTAAAAACGCTAGTTTTGCTAATACCGGAAGCTGCAGAGATTTTCTGGACATGGCCCAATGTAGCCACAGCTACCCCTTAATCATTTACAATTCCAATGGGACCTCTTTTTTTTATTCACTACTGAGTCCGTCTCAACAAATTTTAAAATCAACTCCAATCAGTACTTATGACGAACGTTACGTTTAGGTTAAAAACCCTTGCAGCAGATCGAGGACAATTTTGATTTTGGTAATAAAGATTTACCAGCTCAACAAGTTCTTGCAATGTGTGTATACCATAATTATCTTTTAAATTTTCAACAAATCAGTAAAGTAATAACTTGTCAGATAAATGTACAATGCTTCAAATGATCAAATAAAGGTCAGAACAGGATGGTTTAAGAGCGTACTATAAACGAACTCCTTTTTAATACGTTTCCATGCAGTAAACATTTTTAATTTAATAATCCGGTTTTACAACTAAGTCTGTCAGGTTTTCTGTTACATGAACAGGAATTGCAATAACATTTTTTATTATGACGGTATAGTTCGTAAAAAGGGCTTTCAAATGATATACTCTAATTCACCTCAAAAAATGTCCCCCTCCATACAAAAATCGACCTGTTTTTTCTTATTGCAATAGTTTTGAAAATAACCAAGATATTCAAGGTGGCTCGTTTGAGATGTATAATGTGACTTTGAAAAACAATATTACATCAAATATTTTATCAAATATTTTCTATTTATACAATATAGAAGTTGAAGAATTTTATGCTTGTGCAACAATGGTGTTTTATACGGTTACAGGTTGTGTCATTTTAGAAATCAAAAGGAAAACAAGTAAAAAACGCCAAAACTGGTGCACACTTAAATTAAAAGATAGAAGACAAGAATAGTTTGAGAAGGTGTTAAAAATTAATTGTTGTATAACATCCATTTACAGTATTTTAGTAAACTTGTGCGATACTATTTGTTATCCAAATTAACACACATAAGAAATTCGATTTATGTTTTACTGTTAACTACAAAAATAAATAATATTCATTTTTTCTTCATAGTTGCAGACTTTTCAACTAGTTCAAACAACTTGCACAATAGCATTATAAATTTGATTATACCCTGAAAGAGCTCAGTATTTCCACAATTTTTCTGTAAATTTAGATCAGAAATTTTCTGCACCAATGAAATATTCTTACAAATAAATGTTGCTTACCATGATCGTCTCATATTTTGAAGAGTAGTACAACCACTGCAACTAGCAGTCAATAACTTACAAAATATAGTAACCCATGATCCCTGCAAACAACGAAAACAAACTCATGTGCCTACTCGAAACAAATAACTCATAACCAAGTTTATATACCGTGATATTGCTAACGATCCATAAGTCGATAAGATCGTTGATTCCGACAGTTTTGAGGAGAAACTCACAACAGAAATTCGGAAAGATACTACTCTTAGTAACTCGGCTATACTCAACAGCAACTTTTACCATAGAGGCAAATCCTGGCACTTCAATCAGGGAATTCTGAAATTACTCGGGATTGTGCACGGTCATATTTAACTATACTACTATTACAAGACACCTAGGAGAATTTTATCTTTAAGGGATGCCAAGAGGGCCTTTATAATCACCATGTTTGAGCTTGTTTAAACATTTACAGAAAGGCTTACACCATGTTAACGACATAGTGTCCTGAACGGCAACAATCAGTAAAATTTTGTGGTCATGATTTCCCAACATATGACGAATACGAACAAAAGATTATTATTTAAAACGAAGGCTCCTAGCATTCGTAAACTTGTATGAGTCCAAAGTAGCTTATATTGTTGTTCTATTTCAGATTCCTTTTTAGGAGAACGCCTTCTATCTACGCTCTGATATTTCTCCAATCATCCAATAAGACGTATCTGATTTTTAAAATGTTAAAGGTCATTGGAGGTTACCAAAAACCTGGGGCTAGCTAGAGGCCCATCTGTAAACACAAGACTACTAATTTAATTATTTTAAGCACATTTATACTCTAATCCAGTAGCAGTGAATCAGTAAACTACACCACTGAATCAACTTTTATATCAGTTGTTTGGATATATGGATTGTTGTTGTATTGTCTTCATTCTAGTATTTGTTTGCTTTCGATATAACAAAAGACTATCTTAAAAACATCCAACCATTTCACAACTTATTAGTGTTTTATGCATCAATTTATTCTGTTCTGGCTGTCGGCAAAATAATGGAGATCATATTACTCAAACTGTTTCCGCTATAAAACGAAATAAACTTGCCCTCCACAGTTCAAAATGTCATGTCAACTAAAAAAGTTCAGACTTTAATATTAATGTTGTTCTAGATCATTATGTATTTTTAAGAATTTTCCGATGACGAAATGGGAAGTGCAATTAATTTTAAAAGACGGGTTTACAAATGTCATCTAGTATGTTTCAAACTTTCAAATTTCTTTTTGTCAATATACAATGTTGGTTTTTAATAAAATGTGATGTCCGACATTGTTCAAAATTGTTCGGGTTTCCGGTATGTCAATAAAGAATAGCTTACTGTTTTCGGTCAATCAGCTGGCAATTCCCAGAGGACCAATAAATTAGAGTTAACTATCAGGAGATAATCGTGCCAACGTTCGTTGGTAATAGAATTTAATGGGAGCAAATCGATGAAATTAACAAGATCCAGGTCTGCTGGGGCAGAAGTGGCACGCAAATCATATTGAATAGTGGCGTACGTGAAATTCGCGAGAAATCCATTAAATTTACTCCCCATCTTACTTCACGACCATTGCGTACCGTCGTTTGCCAGATTTGTTGGGGACTGGAATAGTCGGAAACATGCTTCACTGAGCTTGAAATTTTGAACATTGTTCTATGTCATCGCCAATAGCTGCCTAAATTTCTTTTTTAAGACATTTAGGTTGTAATTCAAAAAAACTGCTTAACACTAAGTTAGTAATACTTTGATATATATTCGGCATGAGTTAAAAATTTACAGTAACTGTTTGAGAAACCTTGTTTTAGATTTTTTTGAAAATAGAGACAAATGATGCTATTTTTTAATATGGTATAATGTTGTCATGGCATGTGGCTCATGACTTTACACTTGAATATTGTCCTCAAAGTAATTACGGTAATCATTATTTGTTTTAAGTTTTGTAACTTTTTTGTAATAAAAGCTATATTTTAGGTTCCAAAACCTAATATGGCGTTAGTTACATAACTCATATTGTTGTTTAACAATACATGAATGATTAAGCATATTCTCATTAAGTTTCAGCCTTATTTAGTCAAATTTTACAATATTAATTGATAGGTTTCAGTTAACCTACGAATTTGTTCGTGTGATTTCTATACTATGAATCACAAGGAAACGGCGCGCGACGTTGCAGTGTGACTCCCAATTTAGAGTTTTTCCTAAAACTGCTAGATATTCCTTCGGTATTCATTTCGCGATAAAATCTTTAAGTTACTCAGTTTCCCAAAGATGTAATAGAACAAACAAGAAATATCTTATCTCTCAGTTTGGGATACGTGTCCCTCTCTGTAGGCCGCTATTTAGAGGCCAAAATGTTGGAAAATCCTTAGCAATATAGGGGAGCTAAGAAAATTGAGGAGTACTGGTACAAATACAGGATTGCAACAGATAACCGGGAAAAGTGTGGCGGTGCGGAAATGTGTGTTCTTAGGGGTAAAACGTGGGAAAATGAGAGATCCAATCGAAAAAAATTTAATGTTCCAATTATCGATAATAAAAAGATCTATAATTCTGGTGAAAAGCATTTTTTGACTTAACCCCAAAAATTAAAAAATGGGCTCTAATGTTTTTTAAAGGGTATATTTATTATTTTGTTTTTTTTATTTAATTTAAAAAAACGCCTAATTCTCAATTAAAACTTTATATTTTTAAAAATTTCTAGACAGTTTTTTTTTTGTTGAAACTTCTATTTTGAGATGATTTAGAAACAATTATAGGTATTGTTACTATAGAAAAACACAAATTGAAACACAACAAAAAAATAGTGTAATTTTTGCGTAAATTTTACGAATTTTTAATCTTCATTGAAATTAAGTGTTGTAAGTCGTGTAAACGCGTAAATTCAATGCAATCTGTTATAAGAAAACTGTTTGCCACAGTTCGGGAACAATAGTTTCACCCAAAAGATGGTGAAATAACAAACTTTTGACAAAAAAAGATCTATGACTTTTAATGCATGCATTAAAAATACGTAAACAAAATTTATTTAAATATATATATTTTTTTTTTCATCATGAGAAACGTCTTCTTAACGGTCTTCAAGCTCATCGTAATCTTTATTTTCAATATTTTAAGCATTTGTTGTTGCATCGTCCTACTGTAGGGTAAATGCAGCCAACTGACATTCCACCTTATTTTTATTCACAACATAACTAATCAAAAGCTATTACATTACAAAATATAACTATCCAGGATATCAAGGTGAAACCCTACTATAGATCTCCTCCCAATTGCTACGTTCTTTTAATAGTTGAATTTCAAAGTTATAAAGCATGAAAAGAGCATTTTAGTTCAGTATTTAGACAGCCACAGTTTTTACTATCACAACTAGTTTAATAAATCAACAGTCAGTTTATTGAACCTAATAGATGTCGGTGACACCTACCTTCTAGTGTGTAAATTATTTATATGAAGGCATACTATGCCATAACATATACCACACTCTTGACAGATGGTTTGAGTGTTTTATATAAAAACACATAACTAAATTATATTTATATATACAGATATATATCCACATATTTAGAACTATATCATTCAACGTATGACGGCCGTTTCGAATCAGGAGTTCTCGTCAGACAATGAATGACAAGTTCTACAGTGAAATACTTGGATGTAATACTCAACAGTAAGACAACAGTCAGTGTATTGAACTATTCTGTATCTGACGAGAAATTAATAAATATATCATTTTAAAAGATTGTAGCTTTATCGAGACAGGAAAAAGCACTTTTTTGTGAAAGGTATAACAACAAAAAATATTGTGTTTCTCAATATTTTGGAGGTTATGTCAGAAATTCGTTTGAAGGAAAACCAAATCTTATTATTATATGAAACTTTTGCATTGTACTTTTTCCGATAAGAAATGTCCTTTTCTCAGAAATCCTAATAATAGGTTTTATCCCTAAAATCACACATTTCCGGGCCTCCACCCCCATTATTTATTTGTTGCGGTCTAACCGATTTCCCCCCATTAATGTACTTTAAGTCCTAAATTGTCCTGCCACCTCTATAATACTAAAAAAATTCTGAACAATTGTTGGCACTGCTGTATATGGCAATTACTAGTGTAGGTACCTCAATTGAAATCAACATGTTCGTTTTTCTACAAATACCGCCCGATCCGATATCGGGTGGCATTTGTTACGGGGCCAATGTGGGTGCGCCTTAATGGGTTCGCAGGGGCTCCATGTCCCGTTACTAACGGTTTACTCTTTAGAATAGTTTTTTCACCTTCTTATTTTATTTGTACGTGGTGAACCTCGTAAACTCGTAACAAGTATTCGTCACTTTAGTTACTCATATGCATTTTGTTTATCTATTGCCAAATAAGAACTTTTAAATTGCATTAGTAGTACAGACAGTTAGCCGGTAGAAACTCTTGACGATTCTAGATATATTTATTTTCATGGTAGCAGGCAGCCTCTCTTCAATACTATTAGCATTTGAATTTGGAAACATTCTGTTATTGATAAAAATATGTTTTCTAAACAAACTGACTATCATCTTGTCTAATCATTTTATGTCAACTATTCTAAATTGAAGGTTTATGACAAATATCAAAAGATAATGCAATTACACGTTCAACGTTCCCAACTCTTTCTTGTACGTGTGTATAGTGAACGCCCTCCAGAAAATTTCATTCCAATTCCCAAAGTACCTAATGTTTCCATATTTTCCGCTGGTTTCATTCGCATTTGTAACAAATACACAACAAAACGATTTCTATTCGTTTTACAGGACCACTAATTTCATCCTCTTAATTTACATATTCTACGTACGTATGTGAAAGAGAAAAATCGTTTTCATAGAGGAACATATCAGTTAAATAGACCACCCTCGGTTGTCCCACTTTTTCGCAACTATAAGCTCCAACAACTAAAAAATAATTTTAAATTTTCTACGAGAATGACTTTTAGAGTAATTAGCTTGGATTTAAGAGTAATAAGCGAAGTGAAATGTGGAACTTAATTAACTCATTGAATCTAAATGTGATTAGGTCTACTTTATTTTAAAATGCTATTAGAGCAAATTAGAGCAATTATGCTGTTATAAATTATTAGTTGATCAATAATATGACAATTAATTAAAATGTATCGTCATTTCATAATATAATAATAGTATACACAAAGTGGACTGGAATGAAAAGATGATATGACTTAAAGATTAACACACTAGAAAAGTGTCCGTATTTTGTTAAACAATAACAGATGCGACACCCTCTAGCGCAATAACTGTATCAAAACATCAAAAATGAAATATCCAAAAAGAAACTGCACACTCAAATAATTATTTAATTGAAAATTGCAGAAAAAGTCAAGCGAAATAATATTTTTTCAAATTGCTCTAGAAAAAACACTCCTCGACAATGATTCCCGACATGGAATCTAACCGTTATCCAACGCAGATAAGGGCAGAAACCCATTAGCAACACCCCACGCCACGCCATGGCATCCCACGTCATGCGACGTGAGCTCACATGGGCATTATAGTTTGCACATTTGTAACACATTTTAACACACTCAGTATGAGGTAACTATACAGAGAATATATTATTTCACCTCAGGGCAGTGTACCTTTGCAGCGAGAAATGGTTCGAGGGATGCAAAACTAAATACTACAGTTGGTTTTATAAATGTAACATTTTCATAATAAAATGAACTTATCTGTGATTTTTAATTCTATACCTATATCTTCCATGCTTCATGGAGAATATGTTGGTGTCCATAACGTGCAGAATGTACATTAGAGAGGAATTCGTACTGCCGAACCTTTTCTATCAACAAGAGAAATAGACTGCTGCGAGGCTAGAGAGAAAGGTGGAGAACGTCAACACAGGTAGGCAGCATTTGAACATTTTGAATCGTCACATGTGGGACGACGTGGTTTGGAGTGTTGTGTTATCGCATTGGTCAAGTGTGTACGCAGCACTTGTAAATGAATGGAAGAATATAGGCATACACATTTGTCGCATGACACGGGAACCTGGTGTGGCGTGGTGTGTTGCTAATGGATTTTTACTTTAAGTATCTTACTATATACATTCAAATATATTATGCACGAAAATTAGTTAACATATACATAGATTTACTTCATCTCAGTTATCCTGTATTTAAAAAAAACACAAACGGAATATAAAAATAACAGTTCATTAAGATACGTAACAAACAAACATTTGTAATCATATATATCTATTGCAATAATCTATATATAAATAGGCAAAATCAAAACGATTAGGTACCATTTTCTCCTCTGTCTCTCAACCGATTTTCTTCATTTTTGTTTTGTTTAGTAGCTGCTGACGACCTTCAGTGCAGAACGCTAATATTAATTTATAATATTGGTTCATTCATTAAATAAAATATAATAAAAAATCATTAATTACGTCCATAATGTCACCGCCAAACAACTGAATGTGCCGCCGCCGCCCGACTCAAAACATTGAGTAATGAGGGACCAATGCTGTTATATACTTAGAGCATGTACATCTGGAAGTGGCATGCAAGCGTTGTTATTGTTTAGTGGTAAAGTAATCGTTGTATATTGCAGTTGCATATATAGGGTGTTTAAAATATAGAGTAGAGTGCAATTATAACTAATAAAATAATTAGATAGGGAAGCCCATTAGCGGTTGAATTTACAGGGTTCTTGGAATAGAAGGCGCAGTAGAATTACAGTTATACAGGGTGGTGCAAAATATATTATACAGAGATGTATATATATAGGGTGGCGGAAATGAAAATGCAACATTTCGTAACCCATAAGCAGTTGTATACATAGGAAAGATGAAATATAGGGTGAGAGGAATTATAGATATACATGAAAATGATAAAAAATGTTAGAAAAGGAAAGCATTTATAGAGTAGCCTACGAAGAGTTCCATGTATATGATGATTGAAATATGGGTAGAAGTAGAATTATAGTTACAGAAGAGAGTTGAAAATTTCATAAACAAGAAGAGTAAATACAGAATGGTTTACCGGCTGGTTCAAAAATGTTAAAAAATATTATACGTGGTCCATGAGCAGTTACATATACAGGGTGGTGGAAATATATAATGAGATGGAATTATTATAATGAGGATTTTAATAAATGTTAGAGAATTGAGTGCAATTATAGCTATACAGGGAGATTAAAAAAAATGTAGGGTAGCCCATTAGCGGTTGAATTGTTGTCATATTAAATTAAGAATTACGAAGTTGAACACAAATAAAGTTTATAAATCATATTATTATTTGTAGAAGCGAGATGTAAGACCGACATCTAGGATTTTCGAGGAAACTATCACACAGATGTTCCGAATCTGGATTTCCGTGTAATTGCTGTTCTCCTAAAGTCCTAAGATAGAATGTCACGATAAAATTTTCAGTTTACTTAACCTGCCAGAGATATTGACAAAATTGGTCGAATTTCGACCACTGGGCGACAGCTAGTCTGTATTAACAAACTTCGTTACTGAATTGCATTGTTGAAGTACAATAGAGATTTTTGTGTTGAAACGCGTGTTTACTTTTAAAAATTAAATATTTGATGTTAGAGCATTACCTAATAAAGATTTTAAACTGTTTTTAAATCATCTTTTTTATATTCATATGTGTGTATTCATATAATAGAGTGATATTGTATGCTTTGTTAAAAAGCAGGTTTATTGCAACTCCAAATATTAAAACTTGCTAATTACAACTATAATTACTTCAAATATCTTAGAACAGTAATTAATTAACTTAACGATATGCTGGTTTTCGACTACACCTATAAATTATTTAATCATTTTTCTTTGGGAAATGTAAAAAAATTATTCTGTGGAACAGATGTTATCATTACACAAAAACATTAAGCTGCTGAAAAAGTTCTTTATTCTACCCTTATATGTACAATTATATATTTCTCGAGAGAAATACTTTATTTTTCACAATTTATATGGCAACCCAAAACTCTTAATTACCTTCTGAAACAGGTGCGTTCTCATTTAGATTTTCTCTATTATTTTGGAACAGATGTTCCAGTTGTGAGCTCCATTCCCTCAGATTTTCTCCTTGGGCAATTAGCTTTTGTTTGAAAGCGCATTTATGGTTAAATAATCAAGAAAATTAAAATGTCAGTAAAGTTCTTTAATCATTTTAATTTAAACTCTGGAGATGATTAGTTAATTGGTGTCTCTATAGCCATTTCATGTACGCTAACTGATTTAATACAAATTATCATTCATTGTTGACATAAAACAGATTAAAATAAATATTGTTAATTTATAAAAAAATTAAAATCACGTTATAGTGGGAACTGATCAAATAGTATTTTTGGCGTGTCGTTTCAAACCAATCAGACCAACAGTTGAAATCAAAACTTATTTTTATAAATTGAGATTACAATTCCATTGGCAGCGCCATCCATTTAGACCTAGAAACGTTCAGCTTTTCCTTCTGACGTGTTGTGTTATTCCCCAAAAAGCATCAAAAGAACTTGATTCGCCAAATATTAGTGAAATATAAGTACTACGTTGATGATGTTTGTCAAGGAAACGACTGCATATGTGGCTGTAAGCCTTTCGCAGCTTGATCTTGCCTCATAACTCCTTCTTGGTCATTGGGTCATGGTTAAACATTTATAAATTTGAGATCATGGTTGTTGTGCGACCTCTCCAGGATTTTGATGAACGATTGGTATAAGCCAGTCCTTACTGGCCATGTAGCGAACAAACCGATCGGCGATTCGTTCTTAGGACTTTATGCTTCGGGGAGTCTAGTTGATCGTTCTATCTTTTTTTTTTTGAAACGGTTACTTAGAGTATATTTTACTGATCGTCCCAGTGCTCTTTCTCTTTCTACTAGCACGACCATCACATCGCGGGGGGCTATTTCTTTTTACATTGTGTGGTTTTCTTTGAGTTGAGCCTGATTGTTTGATGTACATTGCTCAGGACATTGCTTTTCTTTTCACCTCAGGCGGCTAGTAGATATGCATGATAAGTTCGATTATAGGTGTGTCCCGGATGGCTGCATATTCTAGTTGTAGGTATCGTGCCTTTCAGGTTGTCTGTGGGATTTACAGTTCATGCAACGTGGAATAGTTCGCTGCAATCATCCTTAGACTGACGGTGATTACTTATTACGTGTTTGTTGCTTTGCTACCTTTGGACCATAGCATTTCGATAATTCTTGTACTTAATGTCGATATTCTAGCTCTCGTCAGGACATGTCACTATTTGAGAGCTAACGACTGGAGATGATAAGCCTTGGTTTGAATTACTAAGTCGTGAATACATTGAGTACCTGAATGTTAGTGTGAAATAGGGCTTTGTTACCTCCGATGAGCGAGACAGCGAGCTCTGACTTCGTCTACCATTCCTCTATGACATTTCGATCAGATTCTTGCACTGCAAAAATGCACGGAGATCAGAGTAATTCTGAAAGGTAGATCATATATCTTTCTTCATGATCGTTTTTGTGAAGAGATGGTCTTTGACAGTCTGAAAGTTATCATAGTGCTAAGTATCTTGTAGTACTATTGTACATTGCATCTAAAAGTACGGATCTGAGATCCTGGATACCATGCTTCTCATAACATGGTAGGGGCTATGTGGGTGATTGTGATGATTGACAGGAGGTTGTCTGTTTTCTGGTGGTCTTCTTTGAGTTTATGCAAATTTTAATTGAGTACAACTACCATTAAGGAGCTGATATTCGTGAAGATGGATTGATAGTATCCGATACAAAATTTTGACTGTCGGCCCTCTTTAAAGGACGATGATAATCACACATCCGGCGTTAGCTAAGTTATTTGGTTTGGTGTCAAAAAGTGTCTTTAGTTGTCACCCAAGTAGATGGACAGGCGTATCAACCTATCAGCAACTTTCCCGAAAGTTGAGTATGTGATCGAGACCTATTGCTATTACCTCCGAATCATCAACCGATTTCTAAACATTTAACTGATGCTTTGGCTTAAAACTAAATCCACAAGTGCCACTTGTGACTACAAAATTACACGTTGAATTCGATGACTGATTGGGCATAAGCTTTAGGTTTTAGAGATATAACATCACTCACTATGATGCACAAGATTATCTTATACTGATCAATTAAAAATCTACACATTTCAAGGCCTGGGTCTCCAAGTAGACAAAATTGGAAACAAAATTTTTGGGTGTCTATGTCGCTCTCAATGGAATCTAAGATATACTTTTATCAAATTACTAGTATTATTTTAAGTTCTCCTTACCCTTCCATTTCGAAATACGTCTCACTGATCATGTAGGCCTTCTACTGTAAGTACCAGCTTAGAAGTTTGTTAGAAAAGTACTAGGTATAATGATGTTTCACAATGAGTCAGGTGTTAAAAATACTCACTGGCAAAAAGTTTGTAGAAAAAACTAAGTATAATTACACTTGTGTAATTAATGTACTTTAGAATGTAGTAATAATATGTACATCACTCATGACGTGCTGGCTTCAAACTTGGCTTTCTAACAATAAATTAGATAGATATTCTACTAGACTACGGCAAAACATATCGGAAACCACAGTGAATCCAGATACGCTAGGCATAGTTTCAGAATTCATCTTGTAATTATTATATGAATAACACACAAATCGGAGAAGTGAATCAATTGCTTTATAATTTATTGCTGTTCTCGGCGAGCATAAAAATAAGTGTGAGTATATTTTGTATGTCATTTTAGGCTTTCTTAAATTCGTGATTATTTAGGGGAAATTCCTTGGAGCGAAACTGGGTCTATGAAATTCTATGGGCAGACTGCCACATAACTTACCAAGAGGTCGATTGAAGCAAAATGAGATAAGCAGGAGAACGCTAGTTTATAAGGACAAAATCCCTGCAATTCCACCACAATCCACCACGATGTAAGAGTGTTGACTTGCATTCTATATCCTAAATCAGGATTGATCTGATGACACCTAGAAATTACTAAATTTTTGGAAAATTTTAGTAACAATCATATGGCCCCACAATGTAACAAATCAACAAGGGGGTACTAACAGCAAATGGTGGGAGAAGCAGCAAAGACCAATAATATGCAGCGGTTGAAGAAGCATAATCAGGTTATTAACCACGTGGATAAATACTTGAGAACCGCCATCTATAATTTCTGATTTGAACACAAGTTATTAAATATTGAAAAAACATGTCACGTAATTGAAACGGAAAATAGAGATAATCCAAATGTCGTTGTCATATATATTCTTGATCTAATCATATATTAAAAGTTTTTGATCCCAAACATGTCTATTCCATTTTTATTAGTGCAGGGTCTGAAAGCGTTTCAACCGACCAAGCACAAAAGTCTAAGTGTAAATCATCCCCAGAATTTATTCAATTCCTCTCAGACAAATTTAGAGATGCGATCGTATATCACTCCATACAATAAAGAATGGAATAAGCGGATATGTATAATAACAAACTCACCGAAAGAATTATGACTAGTTCCGTGTTATCCTCGAGCGCGGAAAAAATATTGTGTTGTTTATTTCATAGAAAATATCCTGAAAATTTCAACATAATTCAATTTATAATAAAATATTGAAGTACATACCAGTTATTGACTGAGGAGCTTCTTATTAAACATTGTTTTTAATTCATCATTCAGTCTTTATGTGATACTGCCAATAGTACTTAATCGTTTCTGAAAGATTGAGTAGGTATACACGGTGTTTCTAAAATACGGTTCCAAACTTCTGCTGTTTATATTAACTCATTGAAATAAGCATTAACATGTGCTCTAAAACCCACCCTTAGGAACTTATATGCTCTTAAAAGGGCTCAAACAAAATTGTTATTTTTTCTGTTATTGACACAACGCTCCGTTTTTTGACATGCCAATCATAAGCGTTCTATTTAGATTAATGAAGGGTGTTTTCGACCCTTAATTTGTTTTTCTTCATTTTTTACAATTTTTTCTACAGATTTACAAAATCTTAACATTTATACGTAAAAAATATTATCTTTGAGCAATTGTTAAGATTTTATAAATCTATAGAAAAAATTGTAAAAAAATTTAATTAAAAATATTACGGGCCGAAAACCCTCTTCACCAATTTAAATAGGAAGCTTATGATTTATAAAAAATTTATAAAAACTTATGTAAAACTCATAAATTTTTTTCTATTTATTTTCGACCGTTTTGTCAATAACAGAAAAAAAAACATTTTGTTTGAGCCCTTTTAAGGGCGTATAACTTCCTAAGAATGCACATCAGAAGTTTGGAACTCTATTTTAGAAATATGTTGCTAATTTGGGTTTTCACTCATCACAATGGTTTCTGAAAAATACAGATAAGTTATGCAAGTGAAATGGCAGTGAGTGGAAACTGTTCAGTACACTAGTTGTTTTCTTATAGAAAAACTCACTATTAATTGATTTGTCAAATAGTTTTCCTGTATAATATGTTTGAATGTATATTATATTGTACTTAACGTTTGGATGCCTTATCGGAAATTGTTGCCGAACAATGTTTTTTGAAGCAATTTGTAGAACATTAGTTCGCTTGACTTTTTTGTGCAATAAAGTACCGTGTTTATTTCAATACTTAATACGATGGATGCTCAAGATCTCTCATGTAACGGTCGCCGAGTGACTATAGCAGCGACGCGTTCATTGAACAATTAATGTCATATCTAAACAACTTAACACCAAAACATATTAAACTATACGTATAAACTTTTCGCTTGAATCATCGCATTCAAATCCGTTGCGAATCTAAGCGTAGAGAGGGACAGACAGCGGAAAGCAATTTTGTTGCCTACTATGTAAAGATATTACTAAATACATCACCAACCGTTTTTACAAATGTTTATGCGAACCGTATACTGTGTTCATTTAAAAAAATATTTACAATTTTAGGAGTAATATTTTTGATGGACGAAACTTGTATTAGAATTATTAATGAGCAACTGATTAGATCCTTAAATGTTAATATTATAAAATTGGGAAGTGCTAAAAGTCAGTTTATTTAAAAGTTTGGAAGGGTAAGAATTATTAGGAAAACAATTAAAGCCTTTTTATAGCAAAGTCTGGACAGGAAGGGTCCTCATCATGACTGGAGATGGATGAATAATTTAACTAAAATTATAACTGATAGTCCATACACTGAGTGTTGAAAATAAAGTTTAAAGCTTAGAACTATAGAAATTTATTAACTAAATACCACCTATTACGAGGGCTGCCTTTTATATTTCGGGTTTAGAGAACAAAAACAAATATTAATCATCGAAAATCGCGTTATTGTTTTTTAAAATATTCCCCATGAAGATCTATATACTTTTGCATGCGCTTGAACTAATTGTCGACGCACTTTTTCCACTCTGATTGAGGTACCTCCAAAACATGCATTCTGAACGCAGCAACCGCTTCTTCAGGTGTGGAAAAACGTTGACCTCTCAGTCTGTTTTTTACGTACGGGAATAAAAAGTTATTTGGTGACAAGTCAGGACTATACGGCGGATGACTCATCAAATCGATGTTTTGAGTGGTCAAAAATGCAGTTGTTTGAGCCGATGTGTGAGAGCTCGCAATGTAGTGGTGAAGAGTGATCCGTCTTCGGTGGTTGGTTTTCCTCATTTCTAGGAAGACAACTGGCAAACAAATGGTTGTGTACCACTCAGAATTGACTATTCTGCGTTGTTTTAGGGGTACGGTTGCGACATGTCCAGTTTTTCCGAAAAAACAAGCGATCATTTGCTTTGAAGTGCTTCGTGCGCGAACAACTTTTATTGGATTCGGCTCATCTTGAAACACCCATACAGTCGACTGCTGTTTACTTTCGGGCTCATACGCGTAAATCCACGATTCATCACCTGTCACTATGTCATAAACGTGTTTTGAAGCACCGCGATCGTATTTTTTGAGCTTTTCTTTCGATCAATCGACACGAGCCTTTTTTTGAACAATTGACAAATTGTGTGGGATCCAACGCGAACAAATTTTTTTGTCATTCAAAAGTTTATGCAATATTAAATGTATGCTGGTCCCACTAATGTGTAAGGTTGACTCAATCTCACGAAAGGTCACATAACGATCTTGCAATATCAGTTCGCGCACAGCATCAATGGTTTCCGGAACAACAACTGTTTTTAGACGACCTTCACGAAATTCGTCTTGGAGTGAACTACGACCTCGATTGAATTCACCATACCATCGATATACAGTGGTCCTTGATGGAGTTTCATCGCCAAAAATTAAATTAAGTTCATCCATGTACTCTTGCTGACTTTAATCTACGTCGGAAGTTGTAAAAAATAATCGCACGAAAATGTTCACGATTTAATTCCATTTTTTGGCCGAGATGAATCCTTTAAGTTACTGTAAACAACACATAGCGCTCGTATGTCAAAACGTTCTGGGTACGTATAACCTCAAAAATGCCAAACTTTACGATAGAGCTGTTAGTTGTCAGATTGCAACACTAGGGTTGTCCAATCCCGAAATATAAAAGGCAGCCCTCGTATATCCTAGCATATAAATAAACCTTCGTCTCTTTTTTTAGGTATAAACAACTTCTATCTTTTTATTGAATAGCATATAGGACTTTTTATATTTTACTTATACTAAAAAATCGTTAGATGTTATTGGAATCTAACTGCTCATTTCACTGACATTTGTCATATAGATGTTTAGTTGCATCAAAGTTTCAGATCCGAGCTCTTCATCTACCGTAATAATGTTTTTTCTCTAGCTGCTCTTAGAAACTTCATTGTCAAGGCAATCAAATCTATAGATAAGAAATATTAACCAACATAGATTATTTGGAATACTATCCAAGTCAAAAGTTAGAGATGATACTGTAGTATTACCTTTATGCAGTAATCACATCCTCTTAGCGAAATTTTAATCTGTTAAATGTGTAAATAAAAATAACTAGAGAAGTTCAATATTGAAAATCAAATGAAACAATTGTTAATAAGAAATTAGCAAAGGAAGTAATTGTATTATTTGTTTTGAAGCTTTTATCCCTTTCGACATTTCATCACACGTACATTCTCTGAAAACGGCAAATTCAATTTTCCTTCTGGATGATATGTATTATGGATCCTTTTTCAGGAATAAGTATAAAGCCACCTCATTTCAAAGGAAAATTGAAGCTTTAAATTTTTGGTTTTACATATCCACGTGAATCGAATATTTATGAGGTCCGTGTTTCGAACAATTCCCAATACAACACAGTAGCATACAATATTTTCGGAATGACAGTGCTACATAATATATAAAAATATATGAATATGGACTAACCAGCTCTACTTTTTGCTTCTCAAATATTATTTTATTAATTAATAGCTGTTTTCCAATGTTTTCCTTCTTTATATTTTAAATATTAAAAGTATATGTGCATCAATTACAAACTCTCTGCCAACTTAGGGTAAATTGCAGCGTTTCACTAAAATTTTACCCCAGGGAAAAATATTCGAGGAAATAAGCCTGAGGCAAAGGGTGCTGTGGGAGACTTTGCTTGCGGTAATGGGCAAGGTTAGGCGAGTTTTTAAGAAGATTATTATTGGAAGATGAACTCTCTTACTTGGAACAAACCCAAATATCTGAACTTTCTTTAGGAAGTTTCTTAGGAATACTTATAATATATCATCTACTTTATTTTCCAATCAGCTTCTTGTTTTTCAAGTTTGGCATTTGCTACTTCATTTGTATTTAGTTGAGTAACGTAAGTAGTTAAACACGTGAGTAGTTCGTTAAGAATTTCTTAATAAAATTTAAAAAAATACCAAATAATAGCAACACATGCTTATATTATGAGATATATATTTTTTAAAAACTTAATAACTAATCTGATAAGTGCTTAGCTGAGTTTAATAAATATTTAAACGGTAAAGGCTGTTTTCATATTGACTGTATTCGTGATTTTTTTACTTTTCGTAAGTTAACGATCAAGCACATTTGAGATGTAAGTAATGTGCTGAGTGTGTATAAGAAGAGTGTTGCCAAGGTATAGGCTAAATGCTGATTGTTTTCGCCATTTTTTGCACACATTTCCGGTTTACTATAGGAAGGGGAGAACAGATGTTTAGAGTTCGTAGCTAGATTGCCAGATCTGCTGATTTAAAGTAAATCTCACGATATCTAATTTCAGTATTTATTAGTCTTAGTTAAATTTTATTAAATTTAAGCCGATAAAATAAAAAGCACTTGATTTATAAAATGGTAAACAACAGTATTCATAAATTATCAGAAGAAAATATGTCAATTGCAGCATCAACCTGACATGATTTGACAAAGTATTGAGAGTTGCTGTTGCGTGCTTACGATAGTGGGGAAACTTTAAAAATTAAACTATGTACCCCAATTAGTTTTCAGAAAACTGTAGTCAATATTTTATTCTTTAAAGATAAAATTGGAAGGTACATAAATTTTATAATTACCTAATTTATTACTTTGAATGTAATGAATTTCAATATCAACTGTTAGTATCAATGGCTATCTCTTGAATGATATTTTTCGTAGAGCAGAATGCATCAAAGAATATTATTTATTTTCAGGAATTTTCTCTTCAAATAATTAGGCAACCCTGTTGGACGTATAATAATTTGCCCAGATCTGAAGGGTTGCATAACACACACAGCGTCGTTTTATCGATATTAAAGTTGATTCTTATTGATGAAAGATGTGAGGAGAATGGCTGTACTTCCGGTAGTAGCGACGGGCGCTGTGTACGTAATCAACGCGAGCTTATGACTCGCGCTTACTGGGAATTCCTCGTTCATGAGGAACAATTGCAAGCCCCAATTCCTAGCACGAAGGAAGTTCAGCGGCTTACCCGGGCTGCTCGGCTATGGAGGACACGCTGATTCTTTCAGTGTAGCCCGTGTGCGGCCCAGAACATCTAAGGGCATCACAAACCTATTATTGCCCAATCTCGTGCGGCTAGAAGCCGCCTGTCCCTCTGAGAAGAATTGTGTGTACTCCGACAGTGTAACCGCGCACGGCAGAGGCCGAAACCAACTATCGGCGGGCCTTTGGTATGTCGAAATACGCTTAGTTAGCAGGGTAGAGTCTCGTTCGTTATCGGAATTAACCAGACAAATCGCTCCACCAACTAAGAAGAGCCGTGCATCATCACCCACTGAGTCAAGAAAGAGCTCTCAATCTGTCAATCCTTCCGGTGTCACCACTTTTCTTATAGTGAATATGTAAAGAATTCTTAAAACTAGGGAGCACTTACAACTTCTGGAACCCCCACCAGATGATATATTTAAATCTATGAAAGGGTTTCCAGTCATCACATATACCGAAAACACTTCGTCTAGGAATCGTTATAAAATGTAACTGACACATAAAAGTTAACTCCTCCCACGTCGACAGATGTCATGAAATATATGAATTGAGACATGTGTGTAATAGCTTTTAATAAACAATTAGAGATCTCCATTCATATCATATTATTAAACTTTACCAAAAAGTTATTTTTCCTAAAAAGTTTTGCATGGTCTCAAACCAAAACTTCAATCATATAATATAAGATTTTTTAATCCGTTTACGAGGATTCCAAAAAAAATAAAAATTTTGTGAGTAAAATCGACAAAATTGTTATTAACAAAAAGTTAATTAGCCATGGAAATTTAGATTTTGTGTTGTTTATGATAGAAATATTTCTACTATATTTATTTTAGACATATGTAATTGCGACATTAAACATTACATTGAAATAATTTAAACAAAAATATGTGGCACTCTCAATTCACAAAATTGGAGATGGTGGAGTAAAGTTAATCAAAATTTCTTTGCCCAGACATGTGATCAGTATTATATTAGTACATTTAGAATTTCTGAGAAAAAAGATGTTATTTATGTAATTTTATGAGGTTGCGTATATGGTACCGCGATTAGTTCTTCCGGTGATGGTTAACACAAAGTCATCCAGGTTTTATTTCAAAAATTACTTGGAGTGGGCAATTGCAAACATAACTTCAGCCATAGTTAGAAACATTTTAATTTTTATTTCTACTAGGTCAGTTAAAGTTACGGAAAATGAAGAAGAATTGTGTTGACAATAATGTTTTTATTTAAATTATTAGTATGTTTTCATGAAACAATATGTTAGACATGATTTTATAACAAGCTCCGATTTTTCATAATAGATAGTTATACTTACATATTTGAACGCAAACAATTTTGATTTTTATCAGAAATAAAGGTATTTTTTTATGAAAAATCACTTTCGTTGTAAAAGGAATAATGCAAAAAAGTTTCCATCTGTAGACAACTTATATAACAGATATACACAACTCAAGAAATTTGTAGACTTCCTCCTGAAAATGTAACTATTCATTACATTACAGTTACATACAAATCAGTTGGAATCACACTGAATACGAAATTAAAACAAAATAATTGAAAAGTTTTGTAATATTCTTCGACACCCCTGCAAAGACACCATAACACCCTAGGGCGCCACATCGTGCACATTGGGATAAGTTGAAAATGTCCTTCAACAGCAGAACAAATACGAGACATGGAAAACACTTGGTCCCCTTTTATTATAACCAAGGAAGTCATAGGGCTGAAAATAACTTGCCAAAGGGAATTGGAATTCAACATTTGGGAGACATTGACTGAATAAATTTTCAGAAGAATAAAATTAAGAAGTAACTAACCAATTAATTTAACATGTAATTTAATATTCTGTTTTCAAAAGTGGGTATCAATTTGGTAATGTCTTGTACCTTCTATGAAAGTATTATGAATAGCGCTGTGGACATCATAATCTTGGAAAATTGTTGGAAATAATATTTTAACTTCTAAACATGAATATTTGTGATTAAATAGCCAACTTTCTTTTGTATGTAAAAAAACACACTTTTGCACCCTAACACCAAAGCTTTATTTAAAACACTTAACGCCGTTTCAACAACTCTAATTGTCATATATTTGAGTTTTACCATGGAGGAAACCAAACTGGTATTTGCACTCCGACCAAAACCTCTTTCGTCTACAGATATGCACAGGTTTACTTGAGAGGTAGATGAAGAACCTGAATTCAGGGAAAACATGAACTGCTTCTAACATTTTTTTAAGTCTTCTGTATAACTGTAATTATACACCGTCCTATAACGCAAATATTCACTGTGTATAACTATGTCCATTCTTATTTCAAACACGTTACATACGCAACTACTTATGTGCCACCCATTACAATATTTTTTAACTATCCTGTTGTATAACTAATTTAATTCCACCTTATATTTTAATCATCCTATGTATGCAACTGCTTATGTTCTACCTAATATCACATGCACGCGCGCGCGCACACACACACACACACACACATATCCAGACGAACCGTCTCCTGCCCCCGGTTTCAGGATCAACGTGCTGAAGTGGAGAGGATTCTGGGGACTAATATCGTTCCAGAACAATTAGTAGAAGCCATGCTGAAGGGCCCCCAAACCTGGAACTTGGTATCAGATTACGCGGAGACTATCCTCAAAGAACTCCGCAATACGTTCGAGGAGTAGGCCTTAGAGGCTTTCAATGGAAGAGCAGTAAACATCTGCAATGAACCACCCTTGCGAAGTAGTATTGACTAAGAGTGCCGCAGGGGACCATGGTTGTAGGATAAAGAGGTTAGGGTTTTAGCGGGTATACGGTATACTGGTTTCAATGCAACGATTACTCTTGCTTTGAAGTCATTGCATCGGGAGTCCCGCACGACGGCCAGCACGTGCTAGCTAAGTACGGAATGTATTTCCCCCCTCTTCGGATAAAAAAAAAAAAAAAAAAAGACGAACCGTCATCATATCGTCCCCTCTGTTTGTTGGACTCTGCGGGAAAACTCCTTGAAAGGATAATAGCAGATAGGCTGGAGCCCTACATTGAGCAGAAACTTTCCACCAACCAATTCGGGTTCAGAAAGGGGAGATCAACCATCGATGCCGTGATACTCGTTACCAAAATCGCCAGAGAAGCTATCTCGGGAAAGAGATGGAGAAGAGGTGGAAAAAAGTACTGTCTAATAGCCACCCTGGATATCAAGAACGCCTTTAACTCGGCCCGCTGGGACCGCATTTTGGAGGCTCTTGCCAGGATGGAAGTCCCTCAGTACTTGCGCAGAATGGTTTCAGCGTATTTCAAGGACCGCATCTTGTTGTACCAAACTGAAAATGGGCAAGTAGACTATAAGATCACAGGAAGTGTACCCCAGGGCTCTGTTCTGGGCCCCCTCTTATGGAATGTAATGTACAACGACCTGCTCCTGCTCGGTCTGCCTGAGGGCGTCAGGCTAGTGGCATTCGCCGATGATGTGACATTGATCATAGTGCGCAAGCATTGAAATGAATCAAAATGAAAACCGTTACAAACACCCTGTACTATGTACTTTCATGGCATATTTAAGCTTGATATTTATTATCACAAATTTGACATTTAAATTAAAGTTTGCCGTTTTTTGCACATATTTGTCTGGTTTTCAGAGAACGGTGAGTCAAACTGGAACATCTCTTTGTAGAATAGGTTCAATTTAAAATATTCAAATTGACGTGTAGTCTCTTTGTCCATGACTTTTTGAATAATCTCTGAGCATATATAAAAAAAGATGCCGACGAATTGATAATCTCCTCCTTTTTGGAAGTCGGTTATAAATGATATAAGATATTGGATTTAACCACATTCTTGAAATCTAAAAAGATTTAGGTTTCGTAGTTAATCCTGCTTAAGCGAATGTAAGGTATATTTCTTCCATTACATGTTAGCATTAACTAACATTTGTCATTTCCCTAATTGTCAACTCTTGATTGGTGACGGGCTGATTTGGACTGCAAAATGTATATTTTTGTTCATGTATTTCCAGGATATATAAAATTGTATAAATATAAAATTCTTATATAAAACATGAATAATTGGTTAGAATTTAATCTTGAAAACAAAATTTCTAAAATTGGGGGGGGATTGAAGCCCGAGACACCCCCGCTGGCAGCATCGTTACAATATACGTAGTACTGGCACCATGTGTTGGCCCCCGCTCTCAAGTTGTTGTGGCGCTTTGTCTGTTGACAGTTGTTGAGTTTTTTATAAAACACTGCTGGATGATATTTATTTATAAAAGACCCAATGCATATATTCTTACGTCTTTTTAAGTTGTGAGTTCTGAAGTTTTATGCTAAAGACAACATAATAAATTTTAGTATCAAAACCATTTCGCAAACGAACTTCTATAAAAGCAAAGTTTAACTCAAAACGAGCTGGGATAAACCATAACAAACGAATCACTGTTGGTTATGTTTGAAAGGTATATTACGGTAGTTCTTAAAACAAATAAATAACATTCGAATACAATGAAATATGTGAGGCCATTTGGAATTGCGAAGGTGTCAACAAAAGTTTCGGGAAAGTTTGGTGCAATTAATAATTGTATTATTGCGAATATTTTATCCAAAGAATAAAGAGATTAATAATTTTACCTTGTGTTTTAAATGATACGTAAACTTTATGAAGTAAAGCAGAAAATGAATTTATTTGCAAAGGTTATGTCCAGGTTTTTGCATTACTGAGAACAGTTTCAGATTTTAGAATTTCTACTGTTGTGTTTTAAATGGGCTTCCAATGTGGTCGTAAAGTCTGACAATAAACAACTGCTGCGTTGATCTTATCGATCGATTACATAAACTCTACATAGCATAGTTTGTTTGTTCCAAAAAGTCAGTTTTATGTTGGTGAAGGTTTTTTGAATTTCTTGGTTTGGTCTGGTGAACTTGAGGGCCTCCATTGTTTTGATGTTTTTACTTATGAAGAGACGTACGGAGTACGAGTTTCGTAAAGACATGATTGGAAAATTTACTACTTTATCGGCCGAAAAGTTAATTAATATGGAAGTCGTTTAGCACGTTGGTGTTCTGTCATGATTATGTAAAAAATTAGACTTACTCTTCAGGAAATTGCTCATACAACTCTCATGTGGTCCGTAACTTTTGATAATTATATTAGAAGAAGTCGTTATGCTTCTTCTATGATAGATGTGAACCAGTATTGGACTTTATTTGTGTTACTTTCATCGAGGTGTCATTCTTTTATACGCAAATTAATATATATGATATATATTGTTTCTGGTCCGGAACCTTCATCAGTTGCGCTTCCCACAATAGAATGTCCTCTCGAACACTTATTTATATTTTGAGACATAACAGTAAATTTGCAGACGCGAGATGTAAGACCGACATCTAGTCTTACTTCTCGCATTGAAGTCCTGTTAACACATTATATTGATTTTGTGCAAAAATGAAAATGAGAAAATTTGCATCTGCTGAGGAACTCTTTGGTTGAGTTGTTACTATATCATATACACGTGTGGTTAAGACAATGGATTCAGTATGTACACAGTTTTGTTGTTGGTTACGTTTTCACACACTTCAAATTTTGCCTTAATTAATCTAATATTTTTGTTAAGGAAACTAAGCAATACTCATAACGCCACCTACCAGAACGGAGAGAACAATGTCTGCCGACAAAGCTAGTTTGGAAACGATTTCGGTAGTAATTTGGAATTCGAGCCGCATTAAAAATTCTGTATTAAAGAGCTTCAGAGTTTCGTTTGGACTTAAATTGTTAATTTGCTCGCCTCCCAAGTCCTACTACAAGCCTAAATTGATTGTGAGTTTTAATCGGAACTCTTCGTGCGAGTTTATTATCAAGTTGTGTTGTGGTATTTTATAATTTTAGTACCATTATTACGCTTTCTTACAGTAGGAGAGCGAAGTATGGTATAGTTCTACTTGAAATTCATGAAGAATCTCAGGTTCCTTTGAGTGAAATGTTATTTCCTATTTTATATGGAGATATGCGAATTGATGTGGAGTGTTTACCACTTCAATAGTTCATACACCTGTGTAGTTTAAGTAATATTCATTGTACTCTGAGTTCTAGGTTATTCGGGGTTTTTCAAATAGTGGCTATTATCTGGTTGGTGTTGACAAAACGGGAATAATAATAGTACTTACGGACTTCGTGGGTCAAAACAAATTCTACACCCAATATAATTAGATGTTCCAGTACGTCGCTATCCACATAATTTCTCCCTTACTGTACCTCGCAATCTTTTGTACTATTGTTATCCTCTCAAACCTTCCTGGCCTGCTAACGTAAATCATTTCCGGTACTTGTTATATCCTTAGTCATGCGTTTAGAGATTTGGTTTTTATTACAGTTTGTTTAATCGCAAAATTAGTTTTTTTTGAGATGATGAATTTCTAGAAGAGGGCAGGGTAAAACAAAATGTTATAGCAATATATATAATTTAATTTGATTTTCTAGTGGAAACTGTATGAAACTTATTGATCTTTTGAGTTAATAAATTAAACTGCATAATTAAAAAAAAACTTTTGACGATGGTACCAAAATAGATCTAAAATATGTTTTCAATACGGTATATTTTTAAAAATTTTTTGCCCGACTTCAAAATATCCAATTTATTTTTGAAGATAAAAATTATCTCTAGACTATTAGTTAAATTTGTTATCTGTTATATTGTTTTAAGAAGTATGTTTGTTTCCATTCTATTTTTATGTGTCGCTATTGTGTTTCGACAGAAAGGATTTGTTATTTTTCCCTGCCCCTCTAAAGATAATTAAGTATAAAAAATTTTCCGTGATTTTTGTTTGATGTTAGAGACGTGGAAATTATTCATTTTCTTCAAATTCTGAAAAACAAATTTAAAATTTACGTATTGTTGGCAAGGAAATATTCTCCTACCTCGGATTTATTCAGAGAACTTCTGCTGACCGTATTAGAAATGTATTCGTAAGAATAATTCATGAGTTCATAAGTAAGTCTACATAATGCGAGAGGACCAGACTTTAGAGAACTTACTCTCTGTCAGTTCCAACAAAACAATAGTCTATCTGTTGAAAGTTCGTAGATTCGGCAAGTTTGTGCAAACATTGTTGCGCTGGAGGAATATTACAATATAAACGTCTTGATATGACAATGTAGACGGTTTTATTTGCTTTTTACTGTAAATATACTCTGTGTCATATTTGAATAGTAAGATATATAAATTATTTCAGATTAGTAGGAGAAAGAATACGAGTGACACTGAAACAAGAATAACAACAACTTAGACAGGGTGTCCCTATATAGGTATCTCAAAATGGCCTACACTGTTGTTTTGGAAACAGTAAAACATATAAAGATGATGCTGAGAAGTAACGTATTCAAAAGCACATCAAAACATTTGATAATAATTACGGACTCTTGTTTGTTTTCAAGTTATACACGGAAACAGTAAAATGACACTTTCCACCTCTTGTGTCTTAGATTAATTTAAAAAATAAAAACGTATAAAGTTTTTCGACATCATGTTTCCAATAACTGGACGTCAGTAAATCTTGATTGCTACGTATATGCCTTCAGGGCCACCAATTCCATTAAAAACGGACCTGTGTTTATAGTTAAGGTTAAGGTTAATACTAAATATTCTGTCAAAAATAAACTAAATAATAAATGTAAAAATATGTTTGCGTGATCACAATGTAATTACAGGAGTACTTACAGGGAATACGAATACTAAAAATCAAAAATATCAGTACCCACCACAAAATTTAATTAAATTGCTTTTAGATGCGAAACCTTCTTAACTGAGACCCACACTTGCATTTATTAAAATAGACGGGTGTGGGAATAAAATGCGTAACCTGAAATTGCATATGTGTCGACATGTTCCGACCCATACCACATAACACCTTTATCTTAAAATACCCATACCACTCAGATCTCAGTGTAAGAAACAGTGCCAGGTAATACATTAAAAGTCTTTTCTTTCATAGAAAATAAATAAATTATGGGAGATAAACAAATAATAACAAATATAACATCCAATTAATATATAATACTTTGTAAAAATTTGTTTTTCTTTCTAATAAACATTCCAATTCTCTCTTCGCGTTAGATTAAATTAGAGACTTGACATACGTCAGAAGTCCGAAGGAACACCACTAAAAAGGGCTACGTTCCTTGCCATTAAATTTTTGTGCTGAGTAGCTTCACATTATAAAGTAAAAATAGTACATTAGAATTCTGGATAATAATTGAAACTAATATAAAAAATTATTTACCACGGTGTAGTAAAAAGGTGGAACGCCGGTAATCGCATAGCAATGCTATGGTATTGCGAAAAGTTCGCCTACTTTTACATAACAACTACAGGGTGCTTCAAGTGCCTTATCTCTTAACGGTTACTTCTTATACAGGATTATTCACCTTATTTGTCACGGAATGTGACGGCTAACCGAATCAATTTAAAAAAACTGTTTTATGAATAAAATTCAACACTGATGTCTCATATATTTAGCACTCCTTGTACATAGTATAAATCATTTTAAAATATATCTACTTGTAATAGGTAACGTGATTTATCCTAAACAGGGTGTTTTTAAATTAGGGTGCAAAACTTCTGCTGTGTATAAAACTCATTAGAATAATCCAATAAGTCCCCATTAACATGTGTCTTAAATGCACCTTTAGGAAGTTATATGCCCTCAAAAGGATTTAAAACAAAATTGGTTTTTTCCTGTTATTGACAAAACGGACGAAAATTAAAAAAATGTATGGGTCTTATATGACATTTTACCTTAAATAACATGTGCTAAACAAAATTGATTTTCTCCTGTTATTGACAAAACGGTCGAAAATAAAAAAATATGGGTCATACATAACTTTTTACGTTAAATAACATGTGCTACTCCGTTTTTCGACATGTAAATCATAAGCATCCTATTTAGGTTGGTGAATGTTTTTTTTATTTACATTTTTTTCAATTTTTCTCTAGAGATTTATAAAATCTTAACAGTTTTATTATAAATATATAATGTTTGTCCAAATTGAAATTTTCATTGGTTTTCGAGTAAATTGAGTTTAAAAAAATTACGGCATAAAATCCCCTTCACCAACCTAAAAAGGACGGAAATGATTTGCATGTCGAAAATCGGAGGAGCACATGTTATTTAATGTAAAAAGTAATGTAAGACCCATGCATTTTTTTCTATTGATTTTCGACCGTTTTATCAATAACAGAATAAAAACACTTTCATTTGAGCCCGCTTGGGCATATGTTCATAAGGACTTTCCTCTTATTTTAATGAGCTCTATACATCCCATTTTAGAGACACTCTGTATACGAATTAGTGCGTTTTAGAATGCATTAGTGTAAAATGTAAATATGTTTTGGGGTACATTATTTTAAAACTTAATGTGGTTTGGCGTTGTGCGGTAGCTAATTGTAACATTGAAAAAAGAAAAGATCACTTGTTGAACTTTAGTATTGCCGACGGACTAAAACTACAATAAAAAAATATTTACAAATGAATTTCAAGGAGCCACATTTGTGTTTGTAAAGAACATTTATCCAGATGATAGCTATTCGTGGTTATTATCGTGAATACAATAGTATCATAATTTTTAATGCCATAAAGAGAAAATAATCCATAGTTATATCTATAAAAGAAATTCTTTATTAAACATTTGTTGGATTACACACAGAGTGGTATACAATTGTAACTGAATTAAAAGAAATAGTGTCAACTGTATGTGAAAAATGATTTATTTAAAAATTTTAATTAACTTACACGTCGTATGTTTCTTTGTAGGTATAACGATAGGACTAACTCTTGAGTCGTAACAAAATAGTGTCAATTATTTAATTCAGCTGAAATTTATATTTAAAACTAAAAAGACCCAGAAAAAGAGACAGTGAGATAACGAGAGACGGGAAGTATATTTCGTAAGAAGCTTTCGCTTCCATCGTTCAGTCTCAAATGACTGCCGCTGTTATACCTTTGCAAGCATCATTCATTTTTCCTCCTAAACTACTGAAACGAAAATGTTTAAATTTGGCTTTAATACACAGTTTGGTAACTCAATCAAGTCCATAGCCTAAATTAAAGACTTCTCATTATCTATATGACAAACCAACAACTCGATCGTTAACAATTCTACTATTGTCAAAATAGCCAAAGTGGAAATAGTTTTGATCCCTGCGAACTCGTGACATTTTGTTACCCAGTTAACTCAAGTTAACCAGGCGTCATAACTAAAAATATCTGTACGAGTCAGCTGCCATAAAGCGTTTTTTTTCACAATGTACATAGGCTATGTCCAACTTAAGCGTGATTTTCGCGGTGCTGTTTGTGATCGGTTTCAATGTGTCGAAAACAAATCAACTGAGTGATGCAAAAAACAAAAACGCTACAATTACAGTACTTTAATTTCCAGTAATGCTTTTTATGTAATTGATGGTTTTCGTGTACCACTCGCACCGCGTAAATTGCGTTTATGTTGGACAGCTTAAAGCCGTATCCCACGTAAACGCGATTTGCGCCTTGCGGGCGGGTCGTTGCGTCAAAGTTACAGCCGCAAACTAAACAAACACAAAGATAATCCATTTTGTTCTTACTGGAAAATAAATTCGTGCGGTTATGGCGATTTTATGTTGTCGCACCACTCATTTGGATTGTTTTCGACCGCAATTGCAGTCTGTAGTTATCGCACAAATCGCGTTTATGTGGGACACGACCTTAGGCTTAGTTATTATAAGGCATGAAACTTTTTTTTCAGGATGTTTGCATATAGTAAATACCTACTAAAACTATGGTTTTCAAAGATATATGACAGTCTATTTACCTTACACCAAAAGATTTTAAGGAATTTTTAATTTGTTAATAAAAGCGTCTTTGATTGAAGTATCTTCTTTTGTGAATTAGAACAGGGTATTTCTCGTACCTGTGGTGACAGTTTTAATTAACATTATATTTCTATACTATAGCACGATGATTTGATGTTTAATAGCGAATGACGTTATCTTGTTTCTTGTTCTACATAGATACTTAACTTTTTATCTCCTTGGTAATTAATGCACACAAATTTCATCATACATATTTCACAATAGTGAATAGTCAAACAGTTCGTTATTTAACACTAGTTTTTTATATCACTAATTTGTTTCAAATTCGTTTCAATTCAATTTAAAGATTTCTTCTTCTTCTTCTTCTTCTTTAAGGATTTCTCTACGAACAGTCGCTATGGGTAAATACCCTTGATACCATATACAAGTAATGAAATGTAAAGTTTATATATTTCACCATTCTTAAATGACTTTTAAAGATTGATTAAAGAAAAAACTGTCTCTTGAATTAAAATAAACCAATGTTCTTTGGCGTACCATGAAATAATTGGTGATTAGTTAGATCAAATACATATTTGAACCAACACTTGAGATAAAATAAATCGTAGTTCTATAATTTTCCATGAAATAAATGATAATTAGTTAGGTTATGTGCACACTATAGTTACAACCCGAGACATCCTAGGCTTATTCACTAAAAACACAATTCAATTAATCTCTTTTTGAGCGTCTTCATCACTTTATAAGGGTCTTCGGTAGAATCTCGCCTTAATTTTATCTTCTTATTTAAAGATTTATTTGCTAGTACTTTACAAAAAGTATCTTAATTTGGAAATATCCGTAGGTATATAAATACTGATATTGCCCCCACTAATTTCTTTATTCCAATTTAAAATTCTTGATAACATCCACAGTATATTGAATACAAATTAATACCATGAAATGGTTTTGTTCTTGTGATATTATTATAAAGACTTTTTTCTTAAGATTATCTTGAACAAAGTTTGGCAAACTTAATTAGTGCCGGAAGCTTTAAAGGTCGTGCTGCTTGAGTAACGGCTACAAATTGGAAATAAAATTAAAGCCCTTATAAACTTTTATTGAAAATACGATGAATTCGGCCTCGTATTGCCAAACATCAATAATGTAAATTTTATTCAACATTTAAGATTTAAAACTCGTGTTCATATGACTGGTTTTTGAATTTCCAATTTAAGTTCCATACAAACGATTATTCGATAGTCAAGCACGAATCCATGTTACATTATTCATCATATTTTAAACTAATTAATGTTTAGTTAGAGTTTCACATCGGAAGAGTAAAGTAGTAAGTTTTTACTGTCTGTTCGTTATAAATGACGTATTTGTTCATTTTTCGGGTGAGTTTCTAATTCATGCATATAAGGATAACAATCAGCTTTTTTTTCAGAAGGCCTTTGGCGAGTTTTCCTGACAGGCTTTCCTACTCCGGAAACTTACTATAAATCTCTCAGAGGGTTTTATCTCGGATTTCCACCCAATTTAAATATATCGTATCTCGTGTTTAGGCCGTAGCTTCTTCCCAGAAGGATGTCCTTTCAGGAGTGATGGGTGATTCTTATTCAATTTTTTGCTATTCAAATCGGCAGCGAGAAACTTCCACATAGTGTTTCTCGACGTAACTTTGCGAGATAACGATCGCCGTCGCGGGTTCATTAAGTTGGAAAAATACAATTTACACTTTTTGCAAGGAATTTCAAGGGATACGCTTTGAATAAAGCACCAAATCGATTCTTTGGAGATCGGAAATTGCAGTGTGTTATTGATTTTTAAATGGACTCGCAAATAGGATTTGTTCTTTGATGCTGTGCACATATGTTCGTAGAACATCACACTTTTTATAACAATATTTAAGTGAAAATTAAAGTTATCCAATTAAATTAAGCTATCACTATACATGATTTTGATTCTATCAAATCATAACGTATTAATGAAGAAGTCTCAGAATGTTTGAGTAGGTTACTATCTATTTTGATGGTTGATTTGTGCCTTGTCTTCTCTCAGTGATTTTTCTTAAACAGATAATATAAATATGATTGAAAATATAAGTGTAATTAAGGAAAGGTGTGGTATTTTTCCGGAAATTAGTTGCCCTCTCTTAAAACAACTATCTCGGCGGATTAACCTGAGAGAAAGTAGGTCAATGGGTTTGTCAAGTAATTTTCTTCTGTAATAGGTTTAAATATACTTAAAATATCAAAAAATAATTCTGCCAGTACATATGTCATAAATTCTCAATCTCAATTCTCTAGTAACATCATCTGTCCATTATGTAAAACCGCACACCGCATTTATAATTGCCCTGAGTTTCTCTCAAAATCTCCTCATGATAGATTTGCTATCACTCGTACCCATGGATGGTGAACAAATTGCTTATGATATAAGCATACATCTTCTCGATGCTCCTCTACAAATTGCCGTAGAAAATGTTCTCGCAAGCATCATACTCTTTTGCATTTTACTGATGCCTTGCGCAACTCACACTCGCCTTCGGGCTTACCAAATACTTAGCTCGCTTCTAGTATTAGACCGGAAGAAACCTCATCTCGACAGATCCTTGTATTAATTCTCAACCCAGCACGTCGAATATTTCTAGTGGAGATAAAGGATGCTCGTGGTCATTTTCAACCGGTTAGGGTTTCGAACCAGGAGTTCTCGTCAGATACGCTTCCTTGAATGACAAGTTCTAAAGTGAAATACTTGGATGTTATACGCATCAGTAAGAATGATGTGTATAACATCCAAGTATTTCACTTTAGAACTTGTCATTCAAGGAAGCGTATCTGACGAGAACTCCTGGTTCGAAACGGCTGTCATACGTTGAATGATATAGTTCTAAATATGTGGATATATATATATATATATATATATATATATATATATATATATATATATATATATATATATATATATGAACTAAGCTAGGTTCCGGGTGAGAACCGCGTCTGAATTTATTGAATACTCGACGTTTCGACTCCTGCTTCGGAGCCATTATCAAGAGACAAAAGTGAAAAAGAGTTTCAGAGTCTAGATCGAACTCGGGGCCTCAATTTGCCTACTCCCCAAGAGTCACTAGGTAACTGAACTGAATTTGAGTCTGCTCTGCTTCTTTTATTTATAGGTAGCGCTGGGTTAGAAGAAGATGTCACGTGATGAGGCTGTGTTGTGATTGGTTGGGTATTGGTGGGCGTGTCTGCTTTGTTTAATCTGGCAATTACGGAGGTCCAAGCTGTGGGAAGGCGAGTACTGTCATCGCGTCTATTTAGACAGAGAGGTCTTTTTTCTATTTCGATAGCTTCGCGAATAGTGGATGCCCTAAGAGAATTGAGAGATATGATAGTCCTACTGTCCTCGAAGTTGATAGAGTGCCCTGTTTGGATATGGTGATGCGCGAGAGCTGAAGTCGGATCTTTTTTACGAACTGACAGAGAGTGTTCATATACTCGATGGTTAACGCGCCTGTTGGTACGACCGATGTAGCTTTGTGGGCAATCGCGACATGAGATTTCGTAAACTCCTCGATCCTCGTTAGGTACTTTGTCTTTGGGGTTACCGGTTAAGTTGCCTATAGTTTGAGTGGTGTTGAAGATAGTCTTTGTCGGTGACTCCTCGAATGTATGGAAGTACGGCTTTTTGATGTTGTTGTTCTGTTTCTGACGGGGTTGGTGTGATTGGGGGTTGTTGAGATTGATGAATTATACGCGCAATGTGGTCCGGATGATAACCGTTTTGTCGAAGGATTTGTTGAAGATTATTAAGTTCGTTTTGTCTATTGTCAATATCTGTTAAACGAATAGATCTGAGAGTCAAAGATTTCATTACAGAACTCAATTGGGCAGGGTGGTGGTGTGATTGGGCATTTAAGTATCGATTGGTATGGGTTGGTTTTCTATAGACGGTATGTGAGAATCTGTCATTGTTGGTTTTTGTTATGAGGACATCAAGAAACGGGAGAGAAGAATCGGACTCGATTTCCATTGTAAATTGTATATTAGAATGTATACCATTGAGGTGTTGTAGGAAGAAGTCTAATGAATCTCTGCCATGAGGCCAAATGACAAAAGTATCATCTACATATCTAAGCCAACAGGAAGGTTTTAAATTAGACGAGTTTAGGGCCTGGGTTTCGATTTTTTCATGAAAATGTTAGCAAGCACTGGAGAAAGAGGTGAACCCATGGGAGCCCCACGGACTTGTTTGAACAGAGTGTTTTGAAATGAAAAATAAGTGTTAGAGGAACAGTGTTGTACAAGTTTGATGATGTCAGAAGAGATATTATATTTTTTTTTTTAGAATATCTAACGTTTCTGAAATGGGGACATTGGTGAAAAGAGATACAACATCGAAGCTAACTAGGATGTCATTTTCTGAAATTCTGTAACCACTTAGGATATCTAGGAAGGAAGAAGAGTTCTTTACGTACGAGGATGCTTGCTCGGCTAGAGGTTGAAGGGTTTTGGCTAAGTACCGGGCTAATTCTTGGGTCGGGGATTGTACCGAACTGACAATGGGTCTAAGAGGAATGTCCGGCTTATGAATTTTGGGTAGTCCGTAAATTTTCGGAATTTTAGAAGACTTTTCACGAGGAATGATGATCTTTTTAATGTCAAGAGGAAGTTGTGTCCTGTTGATGATTTCCTTAGTCTTTTTCTCTAAGTAAGTAGTAGGATTATTGTTAATTATTTCGTAGTCTGCAGTGTGGAGTAGGGAATTCATCTTGTGAACATAGTCCTTAGTATTGAGAAGAACAGTCGCGTTACCTTTGTCGGCAGGAAGAATAGTTATGTCATCGTTGTTACGTAGTTGTTTTAGTGCATGTCTTTCGTTAGAAGTTAGGTTTGATTTTGGTGGCTTTGATGTGCGGAGTACTCTAGCAATGTCTTGACGAGTATCTTCAGCCTCAATATCTGTTAGTTCAACCAAAGCTACCTCAACTTGAGAAATGATTCTTTCAGTTGGGATAGTTTTCGGCGTCACTGCGAAATTGAAACCTTTGGATAGGACGTGTAAACTGGTAGAGTCTAAGGGGAAGTCAGAAAAGTTATGGACGGTCGTCTGAGGGGGTGAGGTGACAGTGGGTTGTTGTTTTGTAATAAGTCGTGTTAGCTTAAGTTTTTGAGTGACTGTTTTCTTTTGGGCCAGGTGTTCGGCTTTATCGCTCGAAATGCGATTAAAATTGTCCCACAGAATTGGATGAGGATTGAAAGTATGTAATGATGAATAACAGTGATACAAATTTCGGTTGGTTTGGTCAAGTTGATATCTGATTGAATGGATGGAATTTCGTAAGACGCGCCTGTTGGTACGACCGATGTAGCTTTGTGGGCAATCGCGACATGAGATTTCGTAAACTCCTCGATCCTCGTTAGGTACTTTGTCTTTGGGGTTACCGGTTAAGTTGCCTATAGTTTGAGTGGTGTTGAAGATAGTCTTTATTTGATGTCTTTGTAAAATCCGTGCAATTTTGTCAGTGACTCCTCGAATGTATGGAAGTACGGCTTTTTGATGTTGTTGTTCTGTTTCTGACGGGGTTGGTGTGATTGGGGGTTGTTGAGATTGATGAATTATGTGGTCCGTATGATAACCGTTTTGTCGAAGGATTTGTTGAAGATTATTAAGTTCGTTTTGTCTATTGTCAATATCTGTTAAACGAATAGATCTGAGAGTCAAAGATTTCATTACAGAACTCAATTGGGCAGGGTGGTGGTGTGATTGGGCATTTAAGTGTCGATTGGTATGGGTTGGTTTTCTATAGACGGTATGTGAGAATCTGTCATTGTTGGTTTTTGTTATGAGGACATCAAGAAACGGGAGAGAAGAATCGGACTCGATTTCCATTGTAAATTGTATATTCTAGACTCTGAAACTCTTTTTCACTTTTGTCTCTTGATAATGGCTCCGAAGCAGGAGTCGAAACGTCGAGTATTCAATAAATTCAGACGCGGTTCTCACCCGGAACCTAGCTTAGTTCATAATAATGACCGCGGAAGCCTCTCAGAACATTTCATTCGCCTCTACGGGGAGGATTTCTTCCAACTCACCAAAACATACATCAAACTTCTTATTCGAAAATCTCTGCTTCTTTGTGATCTTGTTTTCCTCAAATCTTGTAGAACTTATAACGTCATTCCAAATACTTTCAAACTAAAACATCACACCTCTTCACGTTCAGTTTCCAGTATTCTTAACAAAGCAAGTTTGGCCCTCTTACGAAATTCCATCCATTCAATCAGATATCAACTTGACCAAACCAACCGAAATTTGTATCACTGTTATTCATCATTACATACTTTCAATCCTCATCCAATTCTGTGGGACAATTTTAATCGCATTTCGAGCGATAAAGCCGAACACCTGGCCCAAAAGAAAACAGTCACTCAAAAACTTAAGCTAACACGACTTATTACAAAACAACAACCCACTGTCACCTCACCCCCTCAGACGACCGTCCATAACTTTTCTGACTTCCCCTTAGACTCTACCAGTTTACACGTCCTATCCAAAGGTTTCAATTTCGCAGTGACGCCGAAAACTATCCCAACTGAAAGAATCATTTCTCAAGTTGAGGTAGCTTTGGTTGAACTAACAGATATTGAGGCTGAAGATACTCGTCAAGACATTGCTAGAGTACTCCGCACATCAAAGCCACCAAAATCAAACCTAACTTCTAACGAAAGACATGCACTAAAACAACTACGTAACAACGATGACATAACTATTCTTCCTGCCGACAAAGGTAACGCGACTGTTCTTCTCAATACTAAGGACTATGTTCACAAGATGAATTCCCTACTCCACACTGCAGACTACGAAATAATTAACAATAATCCTACTACTTACTTAGAGAAAAAGACTAAGGAAATCATCAACAGGACACAACTTCCTCTTGACATTAAAAAGATCATCATTCCTCGTGAAAAGTCTTCTAAAATTCCGAAAATTTACGGACTACCCAAAATTCATAAGCCGGACATTCCTCTTAGACCCATTGTCAGTTCGGTACAATCCCCGACCCAAGAATTAGCCCGGTACTTAGCCAAAACCCTTCAACCTCTAGCCGAGCAAGCATCCTCGTACGTAAAGAACTCTTCTTCCTTCCTAGATATCCTAAGTGGTTACAGAATTTCAGAAAATGACATCCTAGTTAGCTTCGATGTTGTATCTCTTTTCACCAATATCCCCATTTCAGAAACGTTAGATATTCTAAAAACAAAATACAATATCTCTTCTGACATCATCAAACTTGTACAACACTGTTCCTCTAACACTTATTTTTCATTTCAAAACACTCTGTTCAAACAAGTCCGTGGGGCTCCCATGGGTTCACCTCTTTCTCCAGTGCTTGCTAACATTTTCATGGAAAAAATCGAAACCCAGGCCCTAAACTCGTCTAATTTAAAACCTTCCTGTTGGCTTAGATATGTAGATGATACGTTTGTCGTTTGGCCTCATGGCAGAGATTCATTAGACTTCTTACTACAACACCTCAATGGTATACATTCTAATATACAATTTACAATGGAAATCGAGTCCGATTCTTCTCTCCCGTTTCTTGATGTCCTCATAACAAAAACCAACAATGACAGATTCTCACATACCGTCTATAGAAAACCAACCCATACCAATCGATACTTAAATGCCCAATCACACCACCACCCTGCCCAATTGAGTTCTGTAATGAAATCTTTGACTCTCAGATCTATTCGTTTAACAGATATTGACAATAGACAAAACGAACTTAATAATCTTCAACAAATCCTTCGACAAAACGGTTATCATCCGGACCACATTGCGCGTATAATTCATCAATCTCAACAACCCCCAATCACACCAAACCCGTCAGAAACAGAACAACAACATCAAAAAGCCGTACTTCCATACATTCGAGGAGTCACTGACAAAATTGCACGGATTTTACAAAGACATCAAATAAAGACTATCTTCAACACCACTCAAACTATAGGCAACTTAACCGGTAACCCCAAAGACAAAGTACCTAACGAGGATCGAGGAGTTTACGAAATCTCATGTCGCGATTGCCCACAAAGCTACCTCGGTCGTACCAACAGGCGCGTTAACCATCGAGTATATGAACACTCTCTGTCAGTTCGTAAAAAAGATCCGACTTCAGCTCTCGCGCATCACCATATCCAAACAGGGCACTCTATCAACTTCGAGGACAGTAGGACTATCATATCTCTCAATTCTCTTAGGGCATCCACTATTCGCGAAGCTATCGAAATAGAAAAAAGACCTCTCTGTCTAAATAGACGCGATGACAGTACTCGCCTTCCCACAGCTTGGACCTCCGTAATTGCCAGATTAAACAAAGCAGACACGCCCACCAATACCCAACCAATCACAACACAGCCTCATCACGTGACATCTTCTTCTAACCCAGCGCTACCTATAAATAAAAGAGCAGAGCAGACTCAAATTCAGTTCAGTTACCTAGTGACTCTTGGGGAGTAGGCAGATTGAGGCCCCGAGTTCGATCTAGACTCTGAAACTCTTTTTCACTTTTGTCTCTTGATAATGGCTCCGAAGCAGGAGTCGAAACGTCGAGTATTCAATAAATTCAGACGCGGTTCTCACCCGGAACCTAGCTTAGTTCATAATAATGACCGCGGAAGCCTCTCAGAACATATATATATATATATATATATATATATATATATATATATATATATATATATATATATATATATATATATATATATATATATATATATATATATATATATATCTGTATAAATATTTACTTATCTGTTTTTATATAAAACACTCGAACCATCTGTCAAGAGTATGGTATATGTTATAGCATAGTATGCCTTCATATACTTAAATTACTCAATAGACGGTAGATGTCACCGACATCTATTAGGTTCAATACACTGACCTCGGATTATTCACGCGCACTACACCTCTTAGTATTGGGGGTGTGGGTAGAATAAATACCCAATCCTAACATATTTTTTCTTGTATGCTTCGGCCTCGCGGAGCTTTGACTACAGTTTTCGATTTTGATGCTGTGGTCTTACCTCAAATTTCCTCTGATATGCCCTCATCGGATATTCCATTGGACTATTTCAAAGATTTCAATCATATAAAACTTGCCGATCCTCAGTTTAATATTTCTCGTCCAGTAGATATGCTCTTGGGTGCTGATATCTTTGTTGCATTGTGGAAGGCTGCGTGTTTTTTCGTTTAGTATCCTTCCCAGTAATTGTTGTTGAACAGTGTCATTAGAGTCAAGTAGGGTCTGGTTATCCTAACAAGGCATATACGAGACAGTATATTTTTGATATATGATATTTTGATATGTTTTAAAAACAGGATTATCTCACTATGTGACAATTGTGTTTTCACATTATCATTAAAGTTATCATTTGAGACTAAATCATATACACCAATTTTCACATGTGTATCACTTTAATTTTTCGAGAAATTGATACTCTATTTCAAATACAAATGTGCAGTAATATACAAACATCAACTAGGATTTTCTTTAATTTTAAGAAAAGGGTGCAAAATCAACTTGGATGGCTTGACGAACCGAGCTTCGAGCCGTCAGAATCATCTCAATGTTCAATCAATATCATTAGTTATAGAAATTTTTGTGATTTTTTAATCATTTTATTTAATACTTAAATATTACTTCTATTAAGTATGCCTTGTAGATATCAGATTTTACATATTTTTAACCTCAACCGCAATAGCTAAGTTGTAAATTAATAATAGAAAATTACTTGTACGTAAGGAATCCGATTTTTGACCAAAGTCAATTCGAGAAATATGTTTATAGAGTCACTTCTGTTCACGACAATTTCTCTAAGTGTTAGTGGAAATTTCTTATTTACCTTACCCTATTATTTCAATTATTTGTACATGAAGATTTAATTGATTTTTTATTGAGTAGTTAACGAGATACCTTCAGCCTTCATCTATCTTGGTATTCATTTAAAACTTTATTTCTTTTGTTTGGGAAACTAATGAAACTGTTCCCTACGGCATAACGAATATACTGGTGTTAAGCCATTTATCAGACCCTTGCCAAATTGAACGCGGTATCCAACAAATTGCTGTTGATTATGTAAGATTAAAGCAGTGAGGCGTATATGAGGGATAGGTAACGGTGGATCAATAGGATCCAAAATTAAAGATCAATTATCGTTTTAATGAGAGATTTGTAATAATTTTTATTCCAATGGAATATTACTACTTATAACACCTATTCACTTTGTATTATTTTAACATGTGCAACTTTACAAATTCCGCTAAGAAGAGTTCAAATTTAAGACACAAATAGATTCAGTTCTGTTGGAAAAAATCTATCAAACTCAATTTATTTAGTTTTACCTTACAAACTACAGAGTGACAGCAATGATAAAAAACCAGCAATACGCTAGTAAAGTATCTTTGACAATAGACATTTGCGCCACCTCGTGTTTTATTTGTGGAACGCTGGTTCTGTCAAGGCCGTAATTTATGTTTGCTGTGTTATAGATTAAAATTTAGTTATCCCATAAAATGGAAATAAATACATGAAACCGAAAGTGCTGTGTAGTTGATTTTGAAAATACATCAAGGAAAAATAAAAAAATTCAATTATACCACTTTCATGGATTTCCATATCAATTAGAGATGAAGAAAAAATGAATTGCAGCAGTTCGACATCATGGGTAAATAAATTTGATTTCCACGTTGTTAGTCATTATTGTATGTATAAAATTAATCATAATTGTTGTTCTATTAACATAACTGAGCTTTTTAATTACAGCAGTGGGGCAATTCATCTCAACCAGAAACATGACAATGATTTGCAGTGGTCAAATTATTTGGGAATAAAAAGTAAATAATTCACATAACAAAAGTTACAATCCAACTATATTTCCTGCAATATGTATATAATAAAGCAAAATCTTCATGCTGGTTTGTGGGCTAAAAGATTACAAGTACCTACTACAAGAAAAAATTGCATCTTCAGGAGTCGATGAAGCTCCAATTGAGATTAACAATAGTAGGTAAATATATATAAGAAAAAAACAAATTAACTTTATTCATTATGTATAATTTATTGGTAGATCTCACTGACGATGAAGTTTTAATGGATCAAGATAAAAATTTTGAAGTTGGAACAAGGATAATAAAGCAACAACATATGCAAATATACATGTTAATTCACAAAGAAATTAATAATGTTTATATATTATTTATAGATTTTGTAATAACTAATAATAAAGAAGCGCTCATAAAAAAATAAAAGTAATGAGAATGAAAAGTGTTATTTATTTAAAAGAGTATAAATATTGATATATTACAGGAAAGATAGATGAATTGTAAACTTTGTTATATATCTACATTTCTTTGATTTTTCTGCTCTATCGAAATAAGCACAGCAAATCCTTGAATATGTTCCTGGTTGCCATGGCTTTTCATCCTTCCTTTAACTAAAACTTTACGTTTTTTCTTTATTCCTAAAAGAAAACATTATTAATTAAAAAATTAAAAATCATGTTAACCTTAAATTTCAGTTTATTCTGGAAAGAAAAGTATTTACATGATTAACTTTTCTGATTACAAGAGTTATTGAATTTTAATTTTGTTAACAGAACAACAATTGTGATTAATGTTATGTATTTAGGATTGACTAAAAACGTGGAAATTTAATTTAATTCCCCTTGTCGACGAACTGCTGTAATCCATTTTTTCCTTACTCTGCAATTGCTATAGAATTCCAGGAAAACGGTAGAATTGTAATTTTTGATTATTCCTTGATGTATTTTCAAAATCAACTACCTACACCGCACTTTCGGTTTGATGTTTTCTTTCAATTTTATGGGATAACAAAATTTTAATCTATAACACAGCAAACATAAATTACGGCCTTGACAGAACCAGCGTTCCACAAATAAAACACGAGGTGGCGCAAATGTCTATTGTCAAAGATACTTTACTAGCCTATATGTCGAATAAAAAATCTCAAGTAAATAAATTTCGTGTTTTTCTAAGCTAGACATTACATGGTGGCAACAACTAAAGTTAACCCAGCCTTAATGAATATTCAAATGCCTTTTCCAGTATTTCCTAGCAGGGTTGTACAAAGTAGTAAAAACTATTCCTCTTTCATTAAAAAAATGGGACATTTTTTTTTTCATTTTAAATAGCGGCCATATTCAAAGATTTGATAGCAAGTTTAACAAATTCAAATATTTGTTTCCGGAAGTATAATTCTAGAATAGTTTGTTAATGTTTAAGCACTTTTTTGGGAAATAATCCAACAATTCAGTTACTGTATATTTCCAAAGGTTTTGGAGTATAGGTTAGACCCAGTTGTTAATGGCAACTTTGAAAAAAGGCACAATTCTAAAATTTAAAATTAAAATGTTTGACAATAGTATTGATTCATAACGTAACTAAGAGAATTTAATTTGTTAATACACCGCTATTTTCATAATTTATCGTAAACTAACGGTCAAAGTAGCTTTCGCCTTCAAAAATATTTTTATTTCTGAAAGCAGCTTTCCAAGCGTTTAAAAATGTATAATACATTAAATGTCTAACAAACTAAATAAAAGGAAGAATTTACTGACGAATTAATAACAAAATGCCTTATTTTTAACAAAAAGAAAATATTTAGAAATTTTCCAATAATTGTATTTCCGTCATCAATTTGCTTTCGAGCTCACAAAAAGTATAGAAAGCAATTAATAACTCACGAATTAAATATCAAAATATTCTTTGTAAACTGAATTGAGCAGGTTCTAGATAGCGAATTCCGAAACATTAATTACTTTAAATAAACACGATGTTACTTACTAGCTTGATATCACCCATCAGCTGCGTACAATATTATATCCAGGTTTTGGTCTAAAGACCAAATTAACGGATAAAACATAAGTGGAATGAAAGTAAATAAGTAGTTGAGATGATTTTGAGTTAACTGTCAAATAGTGGTAACACTATTTGCCAATAAATTCCAAAAGAAATGTATGCACTTCTTGATAATAACACCACTTATACTTGAAAATATTATATAATTCCCACCGTTTCGGGGTCTACTTGTGTGTACAAGGTTCAGACTTGTTTTAGAAACATTTTGTTACAAGAAACAAGGAGGTGAGAAATTAGGTTAAAAATAAAAAGTTTAACTGAAATTAACATGTACAAGGAAAAACAAGATTGGCTTTGCGTGCATTGAAAGATATGGTAATTTATATGTTTATAGTTACTATTGTTAAAAGTTTTAATGCCGCATATGCAAAAGGTTACAAATAGTGATCAAAAAAGTTTGTACGTTATGCTACTGTACCTGAAAGATCTTGAATATCATATCACACCAAAACGGACACAAAACACAATTTATTCCTGAAACATGGGATTATAAATAGTTGATATTGAGTTGGTTCAGGAAGTGAAGTGAATATATTATCTAGTGAATTGACGGTACGGTAATATTTTGTGATTGGTTAATTTTCACACTGCAGTTAAATGACAAATAAATTTTTATGAATTTAATCATTTTGTACAAGCCCAAAAAATATACCTCTTAGATATGACCGTATTTAATTTCACGTCGTTCTTGTTTAAAAATGTATTAATGAGTCAGCACATTGTACAGAAAAATAAGATTTGATATACATGCTCTAATTTTCAATACGAATATATTATTTGTTAGCCAAAGTTTCCCGAATAGTTTATATTACATTTATATTAATAAGTAAAAAATATTAGATAATAATGAGTTTTTCTGTATTTTAGAAAAGGTTTTATTAAATTTGCTAATTAATACTAAATTTGAACATATGTAATTTAACTGGAACATAATACTCGTACAAAATTATTCCACTTATTTTGCAATTAGTTGTAAAATAATTGCTACTTTGAAGAATTCACGATTTGGTATAATAATATAAATTCTCCATTTGTGATTGTTTCCCTCATATTTATTCATATACTTTTCGTACCTTTGCTGGGGAAATACCTTTCAAGGGGAAAGCTATACTAAAATCTTTTGTACAAACTTTCCACATTATATCTCTGTTTGTGAAACGCGCCCCTCATGTTGAGGTGGTTTTAGCAAGCAGATGAGCGTTTTCACGCACTGTTAATTATGATATACGCCAGGCACCTGCCGCAGCTCATTAAACAAATTTTCTATACACTTTAACATTTAAAGAGACTCTCTGACCAGAGCTCATGAAGTAAATGTGATCTTTATGTTTCACATTAGTAAAAAAATAATTTCGAACGTGCAAAATAATTGACATAATTGGCAAAATATACATAAATTGAACTCTTCTTTGAACACCAAGTAACCTTACATACTTTCAGGTTAGTATTATCCTCAAAAATAGATATTTCCAATAATTATTTCGGCATTTATACCCCAGTATTACACCCATCAATTAATGGCAATAGTCTGTGGAGGAATGTATAATAGGAATAACGATCAAATTGGTAAAACACATCATTTACAGATTCACAGTTTTGCGATTGGCGATTGGAAGGAAATTTGTTTCATTTGGAAGGTTATAAAAAATTGATTTCAAGATTGCTTTGATAATAGTTTACTCTTACGAGAAGTCCGAAAAAAAGTAAGGGAATGTCGACTGTTTCAGTAATAGCACAATAATACATATTCAGAATTATAGTTTAAAATGCGTTTGAAATGTTCAATATTAACTTGTTCGGAGTTATTTTTTTACAATTTAACTGCCTTACCTTCTCGGGAAATTATGTATGAGCTTTACGAAGCAATCTTTTATGAGATCAGTACTGATATTGTCACCTGAGCTTTCAATTAGCTTCTTTACTATATAGTCTATAGCACTCAGTGTTTCAAATGGTTTAGTTCTTCTGGCTGGGTCATCTTCTGTGAGTCTACGAACCATATACAGTGTGCATATATGGAATGTATTATTTTTCCGGGGGGGGGGGCGTGGTGTTTTTCACTCTGACCAATCAAAGCTTTTGCCCTTTGCGGGTTATGGGTCCGCTTGTCATTGAGATATTCTTGGGTCTAGGAAGAGTATTCACGCTATTTGTTCTTTTTTCTGGAGATTTTATTTTAATGCTAATATAGCGGTCTGTTAGTGCAGCTCTCCAAGTGGGTGGGAGGCGTCGAGCATCGTCCCGTTTATTAAGGTCTGTTTTACGTTTTTCTATTTCAATAGATTCCCTGACGACCCTTGTTCTATAATTTTTGCTTTTTACTAACACCTTTAGATAGTGTTGTAATAATGCAGACTTCGTTGTTTTTTGTTTTCCTGCGTTTCTGTGTTCTTCTCTCCCGGCCCTTGCTTTTCTGTTCGTTTGACCGACGTACACGAGGTTGCAGTCCTTGGACGGTATCTCATACACACCCTGATCTTCGAGGGGAATTTTCTCTTTAGGTGACGGTATGATCTCTCCAATCTTTCTGTGTGCCTTAAAAACTGTTTTTATATTGTGTTTTGCTAGTACTTTTCCAATTTTGTCTATTGTGCCCGGTACGAAGGGGAGAAAGGCTCTCGAAATGTTTTCATCTTCTGTTTTGGGTTTTGGTTTTTGTGTAAGTGCTTTCTGTATTATGTGGTGGTGATAGTCATTTGATGTTAATGCCTCCTTCAGAATGTTCAACTCGGGCTTACTGTTTTCGTTGTCTGTTATTGTTTGAGATTTGTGTGTTAGGGTTTTAACTACTGAGAATAAATGAGCGGGTGGTGCGTGTTTGCGTTGAGGTATATTTTTGTGTGCGTGGTTTTCCGACTGTGTGTCCTATGGTTCCGTCGGATTTCTTTTTTATTAATAGGTCTAGGAATGGCAGTTGGTTGTTTTGTTCTGTTTACATGGTGAATGTAATTTTCGGGTGTGTTTTCTTTAGTTGATCCAGAAACTTGTGGAGTTGTTTTCTACCATGTGGCCATATTTTAAAAGTATCATCGACGTACCGTAACCATAGCTTAGGCTGGTATTCCGTGGTCTGTAGAGCCTGCCTTTCGATCTTTTCCATAAAAAGATTTGCTAGAACTGGGGACCCCATTAGCGCGCTATCAATTTGCTTGTAAAGTTGTCGTGCTTAAGTAAAATACGTGTTTGATAAGCAGTGGTTCGTTAGGTTGATGATATGTTCTGGAGGGTGGTACTTTTCTTCGATGTAGTGCAGGGCCTCAGTCACAGGTACTTTTGTAAAGAGGGAGACAACATCGAAACTCACTAAAATATCGTCCTTGTGTATATTTTAATTCCGTATAATGTTTAGGAGATGTTGTGAGTTTTTGACATATGATGTTATCTGCTCTACAAAGGGTTGGAGTTCTTTAGCCAGGAATTTTGCTAAGAGATGTGTCGGTGACCCTATTGCGCTGACTATTGGCCGAAGTGGGGCGTCGGATTTGTGGATTTTGGGGAGACCGTATAACTTCGGGCATCTGAATGATTTTTCCCTTGGACTTATATTTTTCTGGATGTCTTCATTTATCGGGCTTTTCTTTTCTTTGCCTTCGTTGATTTTCATACGGGGCACAACAGACAAAATTGGTACTAGCAAAACACAATATAAAAACAGTTTTCAAGGTTCACAGAAAGATTGGAGAGATCATACCGTCACCTAAAGAGAAAATTGCCCTCGGAGATCAGGGTGTATATGATATACCGTGCAAGGACTGCAACCTCGCGTACGTCGGCCAAACGAACAGAAAAGCAAGTGCCCGGAGAGAACACAGAAACGCAGTTAAACAAAAAACAACGATGTCTGCATTATCACAACACTATCTAAATACCGGTCATCAAATAGATTCCGACCAGGTGAAGTTGTTAGCAAAATGCGAAAATTATAGAATAAGGGTCGTCGGGAATCTATTGAAATAGAAAGGGTAAAACAAACCTTAATAAACGAGACGATGCGCAACACCTCCCACCCACTTGGAGAGCTCCACTACCAGACCGCTATATTAGCATTCAAATAAAATCTCCACAAAAAAGAACAAATAAGGCGTATACTCTTCCTAGACCCAACAATATCGCAATGACAAGCGGACCCATAACCCGTAAAAGGGCAAGAGCTTTGATTGGCCCGAGCGAACAAGACCACGCCCCCCCCCCCGTCAATACCATAAAAACAAAGGCGCAAAGTAGCAGCAAATCAATTAGTACTACGCTTAGTGAGTGACGACATCACTAATCCCGAAGAAGATGAGTAAAATTTCAGTGAAACGTCGAAAAAGTGTCTTTTCTAAGACAAACAAGAGAAACACACGAGATTCCCGAGAACAGTAAATTACGTTTCATACTCGTGAGATGATATATATATATATATATATATATATATATATATATATATATATATATATAATTGATTTCGGTAATAACGGCTGATAACTTAATATTACAAGAAAATATCGGGACGCAGCCAAACTTCTTCGGAAATACTGTTTTAACTTATTTTGAGATCTTTCGAAATTATTTTATTTCATCGTTAGTTAATATACTACAATATATATATATATATATATATATATATATATATATATATATTTGTCTCTAAGTTTTCGCGGGTACTAAATGTGTTAGGTGGTTTCCGAAAATTCATCCGCGTAGTTGATAACTGATCCCCGTCGGGATCCATGGTAAAATGACGGCGTTTCGGCAGAATCACATCTGCTCTTCAGGTCGGTGGTCGGTTCGCATAATTCTCATAGCCTTTTGCTTACGCTTCTTGTAAGTTAGTATTTGAGTAACTAGGAGGGTAAGCAGAAGGCTACGAGTATTATGTGAACCGACCTGAAGAGGTCAGACGTGATTCCGCCGAAACGTCGTCATTTTACCATCGATCTCGGCTGGGATCAGTTTTCAACTACGCGGATGAATTCCCGGACACCACCTAGCACATTTAGAGCCTGCGAAAACTTATATATATATATATATATATATATATATATATATATATATATATATGTTATATAAGTTTATAACACGAACTTTGTGTGAACTTGTGTAGCAACTATATTTCGTCGTTCCCAGCTGAGTCAGCGACACGTGGAGTATCACGTTACAGTACCACCGAGCATCCGTGAGAATCGCCGTGTCGACAGTGCTGATTCATCATTATAAATGTTATAAATTGTAGAATTTCACTTAGTCTTTATTCATTATTACTCAGTCTGTTGTTAGTTATTATTGTCATTATTTCAATTTTGTATTTTATATTCTAAAAAGTTATAATTTTGTTAAAGTTAATAAAAATCTTTTTTAAAAAGTTTAATTTGAGAAGTGTGATATAACAAATTGGCGCAGTCAGTAGGATCCGTCAACGTTACTAGAACACGAGCTTACTTCTAACTGGTAGCGGCGGATTCCTATCCCTCAACGGAGCAAAGAACCTGGAAGAAGTCCCAACTGCGATAACAAGGAGAACACGGATCTTCCAATGTTCCTGTTGATGTGAGTAGTAGTGAATCGTCTAACGTTTAAGTTTATTAATAATTGATTTTAATATTTGATTGATTTGATATTTTGATTATTTAATATTTTTGAATTCAGTGAATTGAATCACTGATATATTATTTGATTACATTAATATTTTATGATTTAATTGATTACTTTGATTTTATTCATTCGATTGAGTGAATTATTTGATTTATTGATTTTATTACATTTTATTTTATTAATACCATTCTATCATCCAAATAACTTTGGTATTTCCCCATTTACAAATTTATTGATTTTTACACCATTTATTTTATTGATACCATTTTTTCTATCCCATTTTATTATTTTGATTTGAACCTTTTTCGTTTTGAATTCATTCTATTAAATCAAAATGGCACAAGCACAAAACAACACTGTTGCCGAAGAAACTGAAAAATATAGGTTGTCGGAAATATTTTCAATAATTCCAGAGTTTGAAGGCGACCAAATTTCTTTGGCTACATTTATACATGCATGCAATTGCGCGTATAACATGTCTAATACCGAACAAAAATATTTGTTGGTAATTCACATCAAAAATAAATTAAGGGGAAGAGCGGCGCAGTTAATAAACTCTAGAAACCCTGCGTCGTACCTTGAGATTAAACAGCTTCTCACGCTACACTTCGGAGATTCTCGTGATCTCTCTTCATTAATTCACGATCTCCAACGGTTAAAACAACTAGCCAATGAGTCTCCCCTGACATTTTACAGCAGACTTCAGGTCTTGAGTGCGAAAATGCACTCATGCATTCAAAAATCAGGAAATCTAAGCAATGAGCAAAAAGATGCTCAGACTACACTTGTTGATACCATGGTTCTAAACACGCTCCTTACAGGATTAGAACCACGTCTAGGCCAAATAATTCGTGCCAGCAATCCCAAAGACCTTCTGGAGGCACATTCTCGCATAAGAAGAGAGCTTCAGTTGTCTTACTTCGAGGAACAGAAGATAAACAAATCTGCCCCTCCTAAGCCCTCATTTCCGGCTAGGAAACCAAGTCAGCCACCCAAATGTTTAAATTGTGGACGATTAGGCCACATATCCACAGACTGTCGTTTAAGATACCAAAATAACTCTCAGTCCTCAACTCAAAACTTCCGACCAATTTTCGTAGGGCCAAATCAATTTTCGAGGCCAAATCCAACCACAAATAATCCCAACCATCAAGGTCCACCATTTCGACCGACAAATTTCCAAAGACCCCCGTTTAAACCAAATCAATTCCGACCGTCTGTAATACAGACCAACCCTCACTATCGTCCAGAAAGGACACATCATTTTAACCACCATCAAAATGGTGAATATTCTCAACATCCTGAAAGCGATTACGGTTATTATACTGATAATAACCAACACTATTTTGACGATATCAGTCAAAATTATGTAAGCCCCGACTTCGAAGAAATACCAGACGATACCTCCATTGAACCTTTCAATACCGATGAATACCAGGATTTTCTAGCTCTCCCGAGCCTAGATCAGCCCCCGGATTTAACAACTACCATTTCCGAAGTCCAAACCCAAATCCAGAATTTGAATCTGGAAGATTTCAACCCAAATGCGAATTTCCCGGAACAAGCATTTCTCTAAGTCCTCTTTTAACGGTAAACTCTAAAAATCTTTATTACATTCACGATGCTTCCGAAAAATTTAAACTTCTCATCGATACCGGAGCTGGTATCTCCATTTTTAAAGAAAATACCGTCAAAAAATTTCGTCAAAGATTTCCCGAAAAAGTGACAATCCAAGGTATTACGCACGAGAAAATTCCTATTTCTGAATCAACTCTTATTCCATTTGCCATAGGTAACCCTCATAAGGTTTTTATCTACAATCTAGATATTGAGTTTGATGGAATATTAGGTCTTGATTTTCTTGAGCATTACGAATGTATTGTTGACTTAAAATCAAAACAGTTAATAACGAACTTCAAAACTATTCCTCTACATAAAGTCCCCGATCACAATCAATCTAACATACAACCGACAGACATTCCCAATACTAAAATGCCAACTTGTACTTATAACAATCAAATAACTATTCCAGCAAGAACCGAACAAATTTTCAAACTCAAGTGCGACCTTTTTAATACTGACGCAATTTTACCGACACAAGTAATTGACAAAGTACGACTTCCCAACGCAGTTGTACGCGTTGATTCAAAGGGAGAATTTCTGACCTCAATAATAAACGCGAACGCGATGCCTAAAACTGTTAATGTTTCCGATCTTCACTTAGAACCCCTTGACCAAACACACCCCCTTTTAAACATGAATACACACGATTACTCTGAACCTATAAACTTGGACAGAAACTTAACTATCAGGGAACAAATTCGTACAGAACACCTTAATGACGAAGAGCGAGAACTTATCACGAACCTCTGTTTAGAATTCGAAGATATTTTCTATCTTGAAGGCGATGTTTTGTCTTTTACCAACGCAGTAAAACATTCAATTGACACCAATAATGCCAAGCCCGTTTACACAAAATCTTACAGATATCCTCAAGTCCATAAGGAGGAAGTCAAAACCCAAATTTCCAAAATGCTTGATCAAGGCATTATCAGGCACTCTTCTTCTCCTTGGTCCTCCCCCGTATGGGTCGTCCCTAAGAAACTCGATGCTTCTGGTAAGCAAAAGTGGCGAGTTGTTATCGACTATAGGAAGTTAAACGAACTAACTGTAGACGATAAATATCCTCTGCCCAACATTTCTGATCTCCTCGATCAACTTGGTAAGTGTCAATACTTTTCGACACTGGATCTCGCTTCCGGGTTCCACCAGTTGGAAATCCTTGAGGAAGACATTCCCAAGACTGGTTTCTCTGTTGACAATGGCCATTACGAATTCGTTCGTATGCCATTTGGTTTGAAAAATGCACCTTCTACTTTTCAGAGGGTCATGGACAACATTCTTCTGGGCATCCAGAATGAACTTTGCCTTGTTTACATGGATGACATTATCGTTTATTCACCAACCATCCATGAGCACATGTTCCGTTTGACAGAAGTCTTTAAGCGTCTTAGACAGTCAAACTTGAAAATTCAACCTGACAAGTGTGAGTTTCTCCGTAAGGAAGTTGCTTACCTAGGTCATCTGATCACCCAAGAAGGAGTAAAACCAAACCCTTCAAAGGTTGAATGCATCCAGAATTTTCCTCAACCCCAAACTCCTAAAGATGTTAAATCTTTTCTTGGTCTCGCCGGTTATTACCGACGTTTTATCCCCAATTTCGCCAAGATCTCAAAGCCCCTAACGAAACTCCTGCAGAAAGACGTCAAATTCATCTTCGACGCAGATTGCAAGTCTTCCTTCAAAGAACTGAAGCAAGCCCTTGTATCTGACCCTATCTTGATCTACCCAAATTTCGAAGAACCATTCCTGCTCACTACTGATGCTAGTGCTTTTGCAATTGGAGCGGTTCTCTCACAAGGCCCCGTAGGAAAAGATCTTCCTATAGCATATGCTTCCCGTACACTCTGCGCTGCAGAAACTCGATATTCCATTATCGAACGGGAACTGCTAGCCATTGTTTGGGCGGTCAAGCACTACAGACCGTATCTTTTTGGGAGAAAGTTTACACTCCTGTGTGATCACCGTCCGCTTACTTGGCTCTTTTCGATCAAAGACCCTGGCAGTCGTCTAGCCAGATGGCGCCTCAAACTAGAGGAGTATAACTATAAAATCGAATACAAGCCCGGCAAGGTAAACTTGAACGCAGACGCTCTTTCCCGTATCAAAATTAATCACTTCAAACAATGCACCGACTTTCTTTCAAAGATAAAAATTTTCGCAAATAACGAAACCGACCCAAAACAACCCGATCCAGGTACTAGTCACGATAACTCCGACGACTCCGACAATGATCAAGAACGCGATGATCATGACGAACGCATGACAACAGAATTTAAAAGATTTGTTCAATTGTATAAAACCGAGTCGATAATCGACTATTCAAAAATAGAAATTTCTAACGCCCAACTTCTAGACAAATCTCACAAACGAATAGTCACTTTCTTCTGGCAAAATAAACTCAATGACTTGCATGACAAAATCATCGAAGATATTTTCGAAGAAGACCCAAACTTCACTACTGACACTCTAAACGTTCTAGCCAGCAAAACTGTAAGGCATAGAAAATATTTAATTGTCCCTTTACCCTTTGATCCTGGAACAGTTGTTGCACATCTTTTCAACATCCTCTATAATAACCAAGACCAGTTCGACGAATCCGAAACTTTTTGTGTTGAAAACAACGTAGAACTACCGATTCTTGAAACACTATCCTTTATACTTGCAGACAAAGACGTAAAACTAAAAATTTGTCAAAATATTGTGATAACTCCTTCACAAGACGAAATTCCCGTTATACTGCAACAGTACCACTGCGGCAAAAATAACCTTCACCGTGGAATTAACGAGACCATCCGACGCATTAAAGAAAAGTATAATTGGACTGGACTAATCAAAAGTGTAGAGCAATTTATTAAGTCCTGCGAAACTTGCCAAAAGGTAAAGTTCTGTAGAAAAAACTTAAGTGCTCCTTTTGTCATAACTGAAACACCAAAAACGCCCTTCGAACGTATCAATATTGATATTTTCGAATATCCAACTAGAAACTACGCACTGACTATTAGGGATGAACTCACCAAATTTACTCAGGCCTACCCAATTGGTGACAAAACAGCTAAAACTGTAGTAAACACCCTCCTAATATTCTTCCAACATTACGGTACACCTCTTCGCATCCATTGTGACTATGGACGTGAATTTGATAACACTCTCATAAGGGACCTGTGCGAACTATATGACATAAAACTATCCTTTTCAAGTGTCCACCATCCCGAATCAAATGGTTCTATCGAAAGGTTTCACGCGACTTTAGCGGAAATGATAAGGGCAAATACAGCTGAACATCCGGACGAACATCCATTCAACGTCCTCCCCTACGCAGTTATCTGCTACAACAACACTAAAAACAAGACTACTGGTTTCACGCCCTACGAACTCATCTTTGGGCACACTTCTAGTAGACCCCCCCGAAACAATATACGATCAGGAAAAACTGATTTCCAAATATGTTAGGGACCTTAACAACAGAATGAACTACTACTATAGACTTGCCCGCGCAAAAAACCGACCAACAAAAACAAAAATCTAAAGTTAGATTTGACAAACATGTTTCGACTAACCAACCAGAATACAAAGTAGGCGACAAAGTTTACGTGAAAGAATCTCAGATTAAAAGCAAATCTGAAAACAAATTCAATGGACCGTTTGAAATCACCGCGATAAGAAAAAACTCTGCCACCGTTATAAACTTACAGACTAACCAAATCAGTAAAATTAACTTTGACAGACTAAAACCATATTTTGAATGAATCCCTTCTTTTCAGATTCTGTGGACTGTTTTCAGTCGTGAACCTCCAACAATATTCTCTTACACCCGTTAACAATACAATAGGAGTTTTCTTCCATGAAGAAGGCACACTTAAAATTTCAAACGACAAATGGACACTTCTTGTCTTCAAAGACCTCAACCCTTTCAGAGATGCTATTTCAACTAATGACGCTATACTAAATCGAATTCTAGAAACTATTAATGAAAACACAACTAACACAAAATCATTTAAACCAAAAGTACAGACACACGTGAGCCTCTTGAAACAAATTTCAAAATCCGTTAACTCCAAATATACAGACATTTTCGCTGACACTCAAACTTATACTACTAACAGAAGAAAACGCGGACTTATTAACGGACTGGGCTCAGTTTGGAAAGCCATTTCAGGAAACTTAGATGCGGCAGATGGTGAATACATAAATGATTGTATAACCAAAATCACGAAAGACCAACACCAAACTCAAGAATTAGTAAAAAAACAAATATCCTTAACTACTTCAGTCATTACAAGCCTTAACAACACCTTACAAAAATTTCAATCGGAAGAGAAACTATTCTCAAACAATATCGAAAAAATAAGACAGTCACTTCTATACATTTCGAACGATCTTGACTTTCATGAATTCCAAATCAATATCCTAGATCTGTGTGAAAGCCTAATGGAGAGCTATATATTTATCGAAAACACCCTAAACGATGTTTTAACTGCAGTCTCTTTCGCCCGTTTAAAAATTTTACATAGTTCGATTATAAGCCCAATAGATTTGGTCGATTCCCTTCAAAAAATTTCTCAGTCACTCCATGAAAATAATTTACCACTTCCTATTTACAGTTCAAATGTTGCTCAATACATCGATTTGATAGAATTGGAAGCATTTCAAATCAACACTAAAATCATTTTTGTTCTCAAAATTCCTTTAGTTCACCCTGAGATTTACACTCTTTACCACCTTTACCCTATCCCAATTTTGGATGATCGAACAGGGTTTCATCACATACTTTCAATAAAAACGAAATTTATCGCGAGAGATGACGATTCGTTATTATATACATCCTTCGAAGACCTGAGTGACTGCAAGCCATTAAACACACAGCATAAAATTTGTTCCAAGTCAATTCCACATCCAATAGACAAAGATGCCATCTGCGAAGTACAACTTCTCAGACAGCCAATCACACTTCCCGCAACCTGCAAAACTTCGGTATTATATGCAGAAGATTATAATATCCAAGAGATCAACATAAACCTCTGGTTGATCTCCATCTCCAGACCTTTGCCCATCACCATCAAATGCAAGGGAGAAGATGTTGTCACACTAACCGTATCGACGAATTCATTAATGGAAATTCAGCCCCACTGCAACGCCTTCATCGGCAATACCAGGGTCCACGCCAGACAGACCACCAAAAATAGCATCACACTCAAATATCATCCAGTAAATATCCCCTACAACTGCTGCGACGACATGCCTACCGTCAGTCAACTTCCCAGTATCGAACCCCTAAAACTATAGGAACTAGGTGTCCGAGACCTTAACATTGCCAATCACAAACTCAGCCAGTACTCGAGAGAATTGGATCAACTGATGAACCAACCATTCCTGGAAAAGCACACCTCCTTGTTCACAATTAGTGCAATCATGTTAGCAATAATTGTTGTTCTCCTGCTCACCGCCACAGCAATCCGGAAAAAGTTGAGTAAGTTCACTAAACCTGACCCTACTAGCAAACCAGCATCACTACCATGTCCAGCAAACAGTAACTCCAGAGGAAAGCTTTACAGCCTACTACGCCCTACCGAAGACATAGAACTTCAGAACTTCCCTTAAAAGTTGATGATACAGCATCAACTTTTTCAAATGGATGGAAGTTGTTATATAAGTTTATAACACGAACTTTGTGTGAACTTGTGTAGCAACTATATTTCGTCGTTCCCAGCTGAGTCAGCGACACGTGGAGTATCACGTTACAGTACCACCGAGCATCCGTGAGAATCGCCGTGTCGACAGTGCTGATTCATCATTATAAATGTTATAAATTGTAGAATTTCACTTAGTCTTTATTCATTATTACTCAGTCTGTTGTTAGTTATTATTGTCATTATTTCAATTTTGTATTTTATATTCTAAAAAGTTATAATTTTGTTAAAGTTAATAAAAATCTTTTTTAAAAAGTTTAATATGAGAAGTGTGATATATATATATATATATATATATATATATATATATGAGAAAGTATTTAACCGGGAGTATACCCGTCCGTTAATTTGATTCATGTTTGAATCTCGCAGACTTTTCTGCAAGGTCACTCTCGGCAATGCCATATCAGGTAATAAACTGTCTCTCTAGTTCATAATAATCACTGTAGAAGCCTCTCAGAATCTCAGACTTTTTGCTGCCATTTTCAGCCGCCATTATTATTAAATTGTAAAGGAATGTTTGAGGAATTTTTATATTAACTACGAACTATTTCTAAACTAATTGAGTGAAATTGCATTTTTTACTTAAACGAGATTTTACCCTATAAACACGCCACTACCACTGGGTATTGTAGATATAAAACCGAACTATTCCCAGGCTTCCAACTACTGTAATAAACATTTAATACTACAGCAAAACAAAAATGCAATTTTATGACGAGACATTAAAGTGTTTATTACTTTTATAATAGTTGTTAACAGAAACTTCAATTATCAAACTTTACAAATATACCGAACCTTCCAAGAAAATTTTCTTGTAGAACAGCAACATGTAATAACAACTAAAGATATTGATTAAACAGAATAAACATTAGGTGCTCCTTCTAAATAATTATTTCTTTCTTTTTTCTTACAACTCTTGAACGTCAAATTATGGAAAGGTTATCCGGATTTCTGGGTTATTAAAAATCCGAATAGCTCTCGAATTGACTATTTACGAGCTACCAGAAACCAAATTAAATTGTTTTCAGATTATAAGAAAATTAAATACCTGGCACCACAAATGTTAGGGTGTATTCTTGATGTCAAATCAATTTATATTATAATCAATTCGGTGGAAATTAAGGACGAAATCATGAATGATTATAAAATCATTATTTATTAGTAGGTTTTCTTTATAAATTGCTGAAACTAGCTGTACTATATAGACTGTCACAGCCTTTACAGCTGTTCGTTGCACAGTCACTCAATAAAAAAAATCGTGCAGAAAAATTAATTGAACGAACCAAAATCTTTTCGAAGACGCGAGATGTAAGACCGACATCTAGGATCGTATAAAGGAATGACACCTCGAAGAGAGTATTCAAAATCTTTTCATTTAAGCGTCAAAAAAGGATTATGAATTTACATAGGAAATGAAATAGCCACTCCATTTGCAACAATAAAATTTTGAGACGGGGGTGTTGCTTAGCTCCTACACTTTCCAAAACATTGTTATTTAGAGGTTAGTGGTAGAATTACCAAAAAAATGTAGTAACAGTAAAATGAAATTAGCCGATAACCAAGTTGTGGTGGCAGAAGATGAAGATGTACTTGAATATATGATCAGAAAAATTCAAGAAGAATTCGTTAAAGCCGGTCTGATGATGATCCTATATAAATTTTAATATCTAATAATATTCGAACATTAAAAAATCAAAGAGATGGAATAAAGCAAATATGTAGGAGTATTCTTTAAGAAACAGTGGAATAGAAGGTGCGAAGTGGATTTACTTAGAAGCAGGTGTGGGAGATCAAGAAGGAACACAAATACGAACGAACTTACTAAAAAGATGAATAAAAATAGAACTATAACAGGATACAGACAAAAAATAAAAGTCAAAATGGAAAGAAATAGAGACTAGTGGACAACCATAATAAATAATTCTTTTGAAAATGTTTATATTAGTTTGAAATTCTCCCAATTTAGCGGCTGCCATACACTTCTCTAAATTCTGTCTTAGGTAGAGGTAACTCAGCAGCGGATTTTGGCTTTTGAGTGAGGGGTTCAATTAAAGAAAAAATATACCTTTGGAAATCAAGATAAATATAAATATACTAATTATAAAAATCAACTACAAATTTCATTTATTTACAATTTTATAAATAAATAATAATATTTTTTTGTCTAGTTTATACTTTTAATCTTCGTTGTAGTGACTATTGAAGAACCATTTTGAAAAAAAAATTTCGTAGAAGATTCTTTAGGACATAAGCAGAAAGAGAAAGATTTTTTGGGACGTTAATAGTTTATTGAATATTGTTAAGGATTAATGTGCCACATACTGACGAAACCACCAAGAGAATAAATCAAACTGGAAACTGGTTGCTTCGAAAGTATAAATAGTAAAAATAGAGCACTAGTTCGAAAAATGAACGGATTAATATAACCTCTACACTAACCTACTAGAACGGCTCGGGTAGTCATTCTGGTAGTTGAAAAGCTTTCAAGGTGCAGTAAATGTGCGAAAGATATTTGAAGGCAAGAAACGGACATTTGTGGTCAATAGTCAGACATCTACACATCTCACCTTGAACCCACCCTCAACTTGAGTAGCATGTTGCTCAGTGACTATCTTTTCTTAAGTGTCTTAAAGAAACTCGCGTGTTTCTACTTTCAAGTCAATCTCAAATAAATGACTATAATTTTTAATATATCAAAGCTGTCAAATAGCCATTATTATTATTAAAATAGTTGATTTTAATAAGAGTACGACTAAAAATGAGGCTGGTCTTCCAATACGTAGAAGAACCCCAAGCAAGCTATTGTTTATCGGTTTCAATAAGAACTTCTGTTATATAAAGTTTCCGGAAGCTACATGAGATGAAATACGACATAGTTTTACATCTTGAACGGAAAACGATGATTCTAAGGTGGTAAACATTTAGCAGATAAAGTGAAGGTATTTTTATTTCAAGAATGATAGCACCTCTAAGATATATTTTTAGAATTTCTTGGGAATAATACCACAGTTACGAAAAAGTCAGTATATTTCAGATATTCCAGACGTTTCATGAGTTAAATCAGAGTCCATTTAAAAAAAAACGATTTTTGCGATAGAACGGAGTCTGACTTAAATCTTGAAATGTCTGGAATATTTTAAATTTATCGCAATTGTGTTAATCGGGTCCAAAGAAGTGGGGGTCTAGATTTTGGACCATAATAATCAAAGAAAGCCTGATAGACTAACAGTAAAATTTAGTGAACGTGTTTTCCGATAGAGCAGACACAATTTTTTGTAAGACGCAAACGTTATGCCTGCATGACAAGTTAATGCCCAATTATCTGCCTCAAGTAGATGCGAATTATGATGTAAAAGTCTAATACTAATGCAGCGAAACAGAGCAAAAGGTGGTGCAATGCAATTTGTATGGTATTTGAGTTCATGTAGTGTGTTAAGACTTTTGTGTGCGATATGTGGTATGCTAATTAAAATTGATTACAATTAGTCATTTAATAAGTGAAATTTGCAGAAATGTATTTCCAATAATTACTAGAAATTTGTCAATCTAATAGGGTTGAATTGCCTAGGTTTTTGTTCTTTTTTGGTATTTCGTCCCATAAAGGGGATAAATTGGGGGGGAAATTTTGTGTGGGAAGTATCAGGGATCGACTTGAAAATAAAATATGAAACTTGCATCCGGCACAATGTTAGAATCAGAACAATTGCATAAGTGAATCTCATTATCCCCATTAACCATAAACGGTTAATTTGTATATTCTCGTTTTTCGTTCTAAAAGAACATAAAGTAAATGATTTTGGACGGATAAAAGGCACTATAGAAACAGTGATTATTTATATATACATTAAAAAATAATAACATTTTTCTGCAACAATGAAATACTTCTACTGAAGTGGGTGCCAAAGTTAAGTTGCTTTGTGTTTTTTTTTCAAGTGCTGTTTTATTTTTTACTGATATATTGGCTTAATTGTAGTTTTCAAATCTAATTAACTTGTTGTTTTCTGGCTAGTTGTGGCATTTCTGATTTTTATTTTTTATGAGTTCTTTGGGAATAATACCACATAATCCTGAAAGCCTATCTATTTCAAATAGTTCAAACGCTTCAAGGTCTAAATCACGCCCCGTTTTCATTGGTATAACTTAACACAAATGAACAAGAAAATTAAAAATTAATTTTTAATTTTGACCAACCTCATTCATTGTTGAATAGAATTGGTCTCGTTAATTAAATATTGTGCATTTAGAAAGGTTTGCATACGATTGCAACATCGGTGGACCCATTGTATTGGAGACGAATTGAGAATCTTTTTTAGGTCACTTATTTGTCAGACATTTTAAGTCCAATTACATTCATTATTATACAATTTCTAGTGATATAGCTTAATTGGATGTAGAGTTCAATTAAAATAAACTTTGTTTATAACAATTTTTACGCACTATTCATTATTGTTGAGAAACCTAGTATACAATTGAAGATAAAGTGACATATATATTTATTATATAATTTATACTGGTATAGCATAATTGGATGTAGTTTTTAATTCTAAATTCTGTTTGATAACAATTTAAGTCAAGTTCTCAGTCTAGATTTGACACTGCAATTTTATTTATAAACAATTTTTTTTCTACATATTAATGATAAGAAACTTTTCCACATCATTCCAACATATGAAGACGCACTGTATGCAGAGACGACTTGAAAACCTCTATCTTGAAACCGGTTAACTGACATTTATTTTTCGAACAAAGGTAACTCTTTTCTAAAAAACGGTCATTGAAGAAAATAGAGGATCAGTCTCAATAGGAACCAGTTTAAACGATCCAAATTCCCTGAGCCGATTTCGAATAATCCCTGTACACATAAAAAAAACTCGTATATACTAACGAACTTAGATTCTCTTTCTTTTTGAAGTGGGTTAAAAATTCTGAAACTAAATGCGATTTATAGGAACTTAATTACAAAATGTTTTTGAACATAGAATTACCTGCCACTGGGTTAACAAACTTGTATCCTGGTTATTTTCATAAAAGGTTTTTATAACACGAAACTTAATGAAATGTTCAAAGTTCTCTTACTTCATCGACAGTTTTGTGCTATCCGAAATGCATATTTACATTTTATCATTTTAGAGAAGTACATAAGCGTTTTATTAGAAATCTCAAAAGCAATAAAAAATTATTTCCTTATCGATTTCACTATCAGGAAAGATATGAAAAATAATTTATCTTACCTCTGCGTCATGAAAAATTCTTTTCTCAGAACACGATCGGAAAACGGTTCTAATGATTTGAGGTAAAGATAGTGTTTGCTCATCACTATGATTTGGATAGAACTCCAAAAGTAATGTTGCAGTCGCAGCATAATCTAGGTTAAGTATGTAGTCGCGAGCCAAGAAAGTCACGAACTTTTCCTATTGATAAATCAGAGGAAATCTTCTGAAAGTGTAAATAGCTGCAACTAAACTCTTACACAACCGGGACAAATTATTTTCTGAGCTCTATTTTAAAATTATTGTTTCTGCTTTATAACGTATTATATAATGTATACGTGAAATATAATATGATATTAAGAAAGTATGTTCTTCAAATTTGAAATTACCGATTTGTCTGTTAGAAAACTACCTTTATTTGACATTATTCAATGGTGAGTTATTGTTTTAACATAGAAGGAGTTTAATATTTTGTACATTTTGTCATTGAATTTTGCACCGAATGGAAGTCTAGATAAAGTGATACATCAAGATAACTATAATAATTTATATTTAAACAAGAACTGACTTCAGCTGACTAAAATAAAACAGTTTTTAACCTTGTGCAAGCAATGACTACTTTCTGTCATCTTTTTTTATCTGCTTTAAAATTACAATCTTATTGTTTATTTTAGTATATACTTCTCTCTTACTCTTTTTTATATTTTCCACATATTTAATAACTTTTTTTCTATTCGTTTTATTATTTGGACCATTTTCTATAAGTGTAATTCTAATTTACCCTATATTGCAATATATTGTATTGGTCACACGATGTTACAACCGCCCTAATATTTTTAAAACCACGCTGTATAAGTAAAATTCCCTCCATTCTATTGACTGTTTCTATTTTTATATTGTTTGAATCACCCTGAAATCCCATAACTTTACTTCGCCCTATATGTCAAGTATTCTATATAAGCAACTGCTCATGGTCTACCCTATATAAAAAAAAATTGTCACATTTTTTAACCACACTGTATAACTATAATTTTACTCTACCCTTTATTTCAACCACCCGGTATATGCAACTGCTTCAAACATATTTTTTTAACCCATCTCTATAACTTTAATTATAAACCCTATAATTCAAATGTCCCAACTGCTTATGCTTTTAAAACAAATTTTTGATATTCTCTAAATAATTATTAATTCTACCTCACCCTTATTTCAACCACCTGGTATAATAACTACTTTTGTATGTATCCAACCACCTTGTATAACTATAATTCTACATCACCTTATATTTCAACCATCCTGTATATGCAACTGCTAATATTGTTTAACCTGTATAACAGTATTTATACTCCCCCCTGTAATCCAAACTCTATATGCTTATTTAACAATTCATTTTAACGTTTTTTATCTTTTATAGAAAATCTACCCGTGAAGTTTGGCATGTAGTAGCACATTTTGTAGATGATTCAGTTCGTTACAACATTGTGTGTACACTGATTTTTTTGAGATTATTTTGCTAAAAAACAAAAGCGTATCGATAAAAATGTCATTTATGCCAATTAGTCATGTTTTATCCGTAGATGTTGGTCTAATATTGATTTATTTCTAAATTTTGGGGATTGTTTCTAAAATTTACTATAACTTACGATGGATACAGCTGCTCTGACAAATTCAGTCTGTCCAAGTCACCTAGTACTGGCCTTAGCGAGAGAGGGAGAGAGAGAGAGAGAAATAGGGGGCCAACTACTTGCCTCTCAGCGAAACCCTGCCGAATTGTCATTATTCCATCTTCATATAAGTTGTTTATTAGTTGGGAATGAAATTCTAAGAACATAGTTTTTTATGCTTTCATAAGAGAGTTTATGTAAGTGAAATTATTAGTTAAAAGTCTACATTCGAACAGACAGAGCAAACCAGATCCCTTGACGATCTTCCTTTATTCAACTTGACTCACATCTTTAATGTTAGAAAATTAAAGAGTAGTTGTAATTCGTCGTCTTTTAGGTTTTCTCGTTTGATTAATTACCTTTACATTTACGTAAAATGCACTGAAATGCATTAAGCCTCGCACCAGTATTAATTAAGGAAATGCACTTTAGAGGTGGCACACAACGTTACACAAGTTGCTCGAATGATAGCTTTAACTATTTTCACCAGGCTCTTATTTTATTCCTTTACGCAGGTTGAGTCTTTCATTCTGGCCCAAGTGTACCTCAAGAGGTTTAAAGACATTCTACTTTGACTTGGTAGCTATGATATCAAACTTAATTTAAAGAATTCAACAAACAGTTTTCACATAAAAAAACACTATTTAGTCTAAAGTGACAATATAAGTATAACATTGGTGTTCTTATGAAATACATACAAAACCTGGCTTTTTGAATGCGACTGAAACAGAATACATGTTTACAGTTTTAATTCACGTTATTTACTAATATAGTGCGAACTGAGCTATCTTATCAGCTGCATTAGAAGAGGCACTTTAATATTTAGTACTTGACTTTATTTATCTAGTTTTTGAAAACAGTGATCAAATATTAACTACCTAAAGACAAATTCACTACATTTTTAACTTGGATATTAAATGTATTTATGAATTGATAAATGTATTCTTACATCTTTCAAATTATAGAGCACCCTTATTCTACCAGAAGCAGATTACTAGAACTGTATAACCGTTACTCCAAAGCTGTGAGTCAAAAAAATATATATTTTAATAGAATTAATTTATATAATATACTTCCGCGTGAATTCAAAAATCTTTCTTTTTATAAATTTAAATGTAAGAGCAAAAAATTTATTATTTCAAATTATAACATGTTAAGTCTAAAACTTGCCTGAAAAATGACTGACTTTCTACTTTCTGTATTGTGCTTCCATTTCCCTATGTTTATCTTTTTCTTCGTTAATTAATGTATGATTGAGTAATATTTGTATATTTTTTTATTAAGTGCTACTTGGTTTAATATGTATAGAACACAACACAAGTGTTAATACTTAGGTGTCCTCTATTAAAACATTCTCTTCTCTCTATATGTATAACATTTCGTGACTTTTACAAATAAACAAAAAAAATCTACGGCTGTAGATAATATATAATTATTTTTTCCAAAAAAAAAAGTTTTTAATGTATTACGTTCTATTGTGAAGTTGCTAGGGTTATCAACGGTGTACGACACTACTCAAAGCTGAGTATTTAAAGCAAAAGCATCTTTGTTCAATTGTATATGGCTTTTGTGAGAACTTATTCTATCTTTAAGTCTTCTTGAAATTTGACCAATATAAGTAGCTCGGTAATTGTTACAAACCATTTCATGTATTACATGCGATTTTATAAAAGTAGGGATTTTATCTTTAACTTTACTGAACAAATTCAATAAAGATTCTTGTGAAAATATAATATTATGCTGATTCTTCAAAATATTCAAAGTCTTGGGGGTGATCTCTTTAAGTTATGGAAGGTACAAATACGAAATTTAAGTTCTACAAATTTGACTCGTTCCTTTTAACAGAGTTGTTTAATTATAAATAATTATTAGGTAAATAATTTCTTCCGATAACTAGACTTTCTGGACTATTGAATAGGAATTTATTTAACAATTTGGGAGGATACAAATTATCTAAAAATAATCAAAACAAAATTGTTAAGTTTTTATCAATAAAAGGAGGCTTACGAATTATACAAACTCTTCTTTTTGTATATATAATTATTAATATATTTAAATAGATACAGATTTAAAGCTTGGCTTAGTTTTGTATAAGGCGTTTCTTCTCCAGGCCGCAATCTTATTGATATTACACAGCACGCCAAAGTGTAACTACCCCCATCGAGCTATAATTTACAATATAGATAGATACTGTAGGTCGCCGAATGGTAGAGCGCTATTCATCAAACGAATTGATAGTGTATGTTATTGGACGCAGCAAAAATTCTAATGGATTTCTGACGTGTGCAGAATGCAGCTCTGTAATCTTACAGACAACATACACTTACAAAGACCCAGTTAATTTATTGCAGTTTATTTTTGAGTTATTGGGATTGTTTCTAATGAAGTTGATGTGAAAGAATTTGATGAATTTTTGTTATTGGCTATCAATTTAGTTAATGTCTATATTGTTTCTATTTATTAAGTTCTGTTGTCAAAGTATAAGCGAAGTTTCGGCTTCCGCATTTGAGCCATTATTAAAAGACAAAATGAAAATCAAAATAACGCAAATCAGATTTATGTTCATTTTTTTAAGACAGAGAGAGAGGGAATACTTAAATTTTGTATGTCGTATAAAAAAACTAATATACCTATTGCAATTTTTTACAAGTGTCATCGCGATGGACCTTTACAATAATAAATAATAATGTAAAATAGTTGAAGCAAAAGCTTCTTAAAATAAAATATAGCATCCAACTAATATCCAATACCTGCACAAACTTTGCTTTTCGTTCTAATAAACACTCCAATTCTTTCTTTGCGATATACTAAACTGAACACGTCAGAAATTAGAAAGAACACCAAAAAGAAGCCGACTTGGCATTAAGCTTTCATGTTATCAACGAATATAGACTCATGGAGGATACACATCAATTAAAATATGTCCTTTGTTTATATTGTTTTGATATCGTAATGAACCAAGTATGTTTATCACTAAATAGAGGCCCTGCAGTCTTACATACAGCCGGACCTTTCATATCCAGAAGGCTACGAGAATTATGCGAGCCGACCTGAAGAGGGTTGTTACTCATAAAATTAATATTACTTATATTAGACAAATAAATACCCATGTACTTATAGGCTGTCATTATGAGCTCTGGAGAACAAAGGATTCTTTATAGTAAATGTTCAAAATTCAACATTGTTGCTATTACAAGTGTTTTCCCCACAAATTAATAACATGGCAGGTCTTTACCTAATTGTATAATTGCCACTATTTGTCACAAACTAATACACTCGAACTCACAATTGACAACAGATATTATTTCTCAAATTTATTTTTTAAAACGAAAATCCAATCACGAACGCTACATAGAATGTTACGTAAATATCACTTTCACTTTCTGACAAGAACCGGTGCAGCAAAAAAGCATTCGTGGCAGTGGTCAGCTGTAGTAGTGAATAAGGCATATTATATGCTATGTTGCCACATCTGTTCGGAGAAACATACGGCAAATTTTAACAGAATATTTAGAGTTTAAATATTAATTTTCTTTGTTAATACAGTTATTAAAGGTGTATAAGCTATTGAGTATTAACATATTTATTTAGCTTTACAAGCATTTTGAAGCCGGAAATAGTCTATTATTCACTGTAATAAAGGCTATATAACTTCTAACTTTCTTATTTTTTTTTGGCAAAACTATAGTTTATTTCTGGAAATGTTATAAAGCTTTTTGATTTGTTTTGACCTGAAGTATTGATCCTCAAAATCTTTGCATTCAAACCGTTTACACTCTGTATATATATATATATATATATATATATATATATATATAAATTCATTGTTTTGTAAAAATGACGTCCTAATACTTATTCAGATGAACTTACTCAGTATCTAAACTTATATTACAGATATATTTAAATTAATTTTTAAAGTGTGATTGATACTTGAGTCGTACAAAATAGTGACACTTATTTTAGTTTACCTGTAATTTATATCCATTATTAAGGACACAAAGAGAGATAAGCAAAGGCAGTGATAATTTATGTAGATCACACATTTTCATTTGCAGTTATGTTTATTGAACAAAAGTGTTGTTTATTTCCATCAAGTTAAAGGAATAGCAACAGAAAGAACAGAAAGATTAACAATGAGAATTATCCTTTCGAAGCAACCCTAAAGGCAGTCAATCATTTCAAGGAAGATGGTTATTATTGAATTATTAACTTCTCAATTAGGGGTTTATAAATACGTTCCTTTATGCTAATAAGTTGAATGGGTAAATGGTATGTTGTTCAGTTCAGATTAGACTGCAATAAATTCCTTAAACACCATAGAGCATCTTGGAAGGGATGGTTTGATAAGGGTTAGAGTAAAGTGACATGAATCTTCACTCACCTCACCAAACTATAATTCAACTATTAATCACTGTAAGGTTTTACCGTAATCACCAATGGAACACAGACCTTATTATGTGGTGAGACAATTTTCTCTTGTTCACTTGTCATTTTGGATATGAACACACTCAACGGATTCGATAAGAAGAATTGGTAAATTGTAAATTACTACTTGTTTATATAACTTATTCTTTGCAATTAATAATTACCTCATGCCATCGAAGCTGTATATATTTGTACTTTAAACATTTCAGTTTCAGGGAATATTATCAAGCCTTGTCTTTCATAGATATTGTTATTAAATATCTAGTAACTTATAGATGCAACAAATATCTATATATAAATAGGCTAAGACAAAACGATTAGGTACCATTTTCTTCTCTGTTTCTCAACCGATTTTCTTCATTTTTGTTATGTTTAGTAGCTACTGACGACCTTCAGTGCAGAATGCTAATCTTAATTTATAATATTGGTTCATTCATTAAATAAAATATAATAAAAATTCATTATTTACGTCAATAATGTCAATACCAAACAAATGAATGTGCCGCGTGCCGCTGCCGCCAGACTCAAACCATTGAGTAATTATGTATAGACAGACAATGCTATTATATACTTAGAGCATGTACTTCTGGAGGTGGCATGCAAGCGTTGTTATTGTTTAGTGGGTAAAGTAATCGTTGAATATCATAATTATACAGGGCGATTCCAGATATGTTAGAAATAATTTTTTTAATGGGTGGCACATAAGCAGTTACATATTTAGGATGTTTAAAATATAGAGTAGAGTGCAATTATAACTAATAAAATAATTATATAGGGAAGCCCATTAGCGGTTGAATTTACAGGGTTCTTGGAATAGAAGGTGCAGTAAAATTTCAGTTATACAGGGTGGTGCAAAAAATGTTATACATAGATGCGGAAATGGAAATGCAACATTTCGTAACCCATAAGCAGTTGTATATATAGTTAAGATGAAATATAGGGTAAGAGGAATTATAGATATACAGGATGGTGATAAAAAATGTTAGAATAGGAAATGATTTATAGAGTAGACCACGAAGAGTTCCATATATATAATGATTGAAATATAGGTCGGAGTAGAATTATAGTTACAGAAGATAATTAAAAATTTCATAAACAAAAAGAGTAAATTTGGTGGGTCATAGGCAGTGGCATATACAGAATGGTTTACCCGGTGGTTGAAAAATGTTAAAAAATATTATGCGTGGTCCATAAGCATTTGCATATACAGGGTGGTGGAAATATATAATGAGATGGAATTATTATAATGAGGATTTTAATAAATGTTATATTATTGAGTGCAATTATAGCTATACAGGGGTTTTAGAAAAAATAAATATGTAGGGTAGCCCATTAGCAGTTGAATTGTTGTCATATTAAATTAAGAATTACGAATTTGAACACTAATAAAGTTCTATGAATTATATCTGAAAAAAACTTGAATTTCGTTACTTATTTGTAGAAGCGAGATGTAAGACCGACATCTAGGATTTTCATGGAAACTATCACACAGAGGTTCCGAATCTGGATCCGTTCTGTGTAATTGCTGTTCTCCCTAAAGTCCTAGGATAGAATGTCACGATAAAATTTTCATGTTACTTAACCTGCCAGAGATATTGACACAATTGGTCGAATTTCGACCACTGGGCGACAGCTAGTATCCATTAAATTGCATATAGTAATTATTTTCCCACAAATATACACGATAAAACACAGGATTTGTTCACGTATTTTAGTAATAATTTCTAGGCAATATGTTATTTATGCAAAACAATATACAGATGCAAACAAATGTACGTGTATTGTTTTGTTTTTCTTTTTAAATATAAAACACCAATATAAGATTTTAATAGCTCTTTAGTGGTCTTCTTTGCACGATTTCAAATTTAAAAGACAATAGGGATCAGCAGCTAGAATTTCATGGAGATTAATTTTACAGCTATGGCATGTCTAGTTTGTACCTACTTTTATGATTTCTTGGGAAATCCAGAATTGCTGGAAAAGCTTGGATTTTGAAATAATCCAAACGTTTCAAAGTGTAAATCAGACCAGGATTTCACTAGCAATAAACAATTAACACAACTGAATAAACATATAAAAATTTTAAGATTAGCAATGACAAATTTAGTATTCACAAATTAAATTTTTGACAATAAAAATATACACGGTAAGGAATTCTAAAGGGCATGTGAAATAAATTGGTATTGGAATTTAAATTGGTAGAATTTGAAAGAGTTATCTTCAGAATTTCATGTGGCGCCACTAGGTGTTTGTTATAAGATAGTATATTCGCCAACAATGAGGTTCACAAAATTTTGACTTCTCGAATTATCGTTTTTAGGGTTCCGTATATACAATATACGGATACCCTTATAATATCACTCAGGATTTCTGCCTCTGTCACATCACATCCATTTTCTCCTAAACTACTGGACGGAAGAGGTTGAAATTTGGCATCAATCTATAGTTTGGTGACCCGATCAGGAGTACATATCGTAAATGAAGAAATTTTGATTTTAGGGGTACTTTTGGGGGGAAAAACTAAAAAATTCGACAGTTTCTCCCCCTGATCTCCGAAACTACTGAGCCAAAAATTTTGAAAAAAATGAAATATAGATCGTTACGCGAACTTTACAGGAAAAATAAGGAGAAACCATTAATATTTTTCAAACGCATCATGTAATATATCAAATGAAAGGTCCCATTCGGAGGAACACAAATATATTTTTTTCAAATTTAAAAAATAAATAAATAAAAAGATATTAACGAAAATATACCAAAATTTACCCTTAACTCCGATACTATAAAACGTAAAGTTTTGAAAAAAATTAGAGGTATAGGGTCTGACCTGAAGTTTACTGGAAAAATAAGGACAAACCTCTACTTTTAATTTTGGGGGGCAAATTACAGAATTTAATGTAAAATATAAAATTAAAATTATATCTAGCCCATCATGTTACATATCAAATGAAAGGGCTCTTTATGACGAAAACAAATATATTTTTTTATAGTTTTAAAATAATTTAATTAAAAGATATTAACAAAAATATAGAAAATTACCCATCCCCCCCCCTTACCTCCGAAAACATAAACTGTAAAATTTTGAAAAAAAATATACATATAGCGCCTTACCTGAACTTTACTGGAAAAATAAGGAGAAACCCCTAATATTCATTTTGGGGGGCAAATTATAGAATTAAATGGAAAATAAAAAATTATTATTGTTTCTAACGGATCAAGTAATATATCAAATCAAAGGGCTTATTATGACGAATACTAATATATATTTTTTTTTTTTTAAATAAATATTTTAAAATATATTTAAAAAAAATATATTTAAAAAATTACCCATTCCCCTTTTATTTCCCAAACTAAAAGACCTCAATTTTTTTGTTTACCGAAAAAATACGAAGAAATCTCTAACATTAATATTGGGGGCCATATTATAGAATTAAACAGAAAATAAAAAAATATTTTTTAACCCGTCATGCAATAGATCAAATGAAAGGGTTTATTATGAGGAATACAAATACATATTTTTCATATTTTAAAAATTAGTTGTTTACAAGATATTAACATAAAGATATAAAAAATTCTCATTTCTCCCTTTATTTCCGAAACCATACTACCTAAAATTTTAAAAATAATTATGGGTACTGGGGCTCACTTGAAATTTATCAGAAAAATTATTAGAAAGCCCCCATAGTATTTTTAGGGACAAATTATACAATTAAATGGTAAATAAAAATTCAAATTTCAAACGCATCATGTAATATATGATAAAAGGCTCATTATATGAATTACAAATATATCATATTAAACGTCTACTTAATTTCCACTTTAAAAACTACATTATTTAAATTTTGAAAAATATATTTTATTTGTATTTTTAAATAATTTGAATAATAGATTTAATAATTTATAATTTAAAACTTTACCTATGTTGCCCTATATATTCCAATCTACAGAGACTCAAAATTCAGACAGTAGATTATAAAAGTCTTCCCTGAAAGTTTATTAGTAAAATAAAACTCTAATTTTAATTTTTGGGGGCTAGATTAGAAAATTAGAAAATACATATATAGTCTTATAAAAATCAAGCGAATCCTGAAGCAGATAAAATAAAAAGTCTATGTGTGGAAAATGAAATTTTATAAATTTAAAACGCTTCCTTTAAAAGATTTTAGGGCAAATATAATAAAATGTACTCATTCCCTGCTTGTCTGAAACTGAAATATTACAATCTTGAAGGTGGTACGGAACCCTTAGTATGCGAGTCCAACTCGCACTTGACCAAATTATTATTATATATAATATAATTTTGGTGTTCAAATTCAATCATAACCAAGGCCTAGAGGATGCTCCAATATAAACTTTATTATATTCGCAAGCAATTTTATAAATACAATTTTTTAGTTTTGGATTGCGTTGTGTTTTTTTGAGCTTCATACTTATCTTGAACTCAATATTGGTCTTATAATTGTGTCTTATTTTTCAAAATTTGGGACGCGACATGAAATACAGAATAGTCATTAATTTATTATCAAAATTTTCGAAAATGGTGTGTTCTTCTAAGCTACTATATCTATAAATAATAAAAACACAAAAATAATTTATGTAAAAATTAAGTGGATATAAAAATATACCTACTTATTTATTAAAAATTTAGTTATTGTATTTTAAATTTAACACCGACTTTAAAATAAGTATGTAGTTAAAATAGTTTTGTTATTTTTAAGCTATTTTTGTTTAATATTTATAATAAAGTAAATCATAGGAATCCAGCTTACACACTGCACTACACACTAGTGGATAAATAATCATAACGAGCTATAGTCCATTGAAATTGTTCCGCAGCCAATTTGTTTTAGCTCTGTATTGCCCTAAGGAAGATTAGGCTATGTATTTCTCAGTATGATATAGAGCATTTCATTCAATCACTGCCCCATAGAATTTAACTAGTGGATAAATAATCATAACGAGCTATAGTCCATTGAAATTGTTCCGGAGCCAATTTGTTTTAGCTCTGGATTGCCCTAAGAAAGATTAGGCTATGTATTCCTCAGTATGATATAGAGCGTTTCATTCAATCCCTGCCCCATAGAATTAACTAATGTTTAAATAATCATAAACGAGCTGCAAAATGAGGTGGCAGAAAATTAACACAGGACATTTATGTTTTCGAGAGCGCAGATTACGAATCTGCAATTACTTTTTATCGCAAGTTTGCTCAAAACAGGGTTTTTGCATTATTTCCAACAACTACAATGAATATGAAAAAAATAACTCGACTATCGTGTTGTTCACATCGAAAAGATGTAGTAAGTTAAACAAAATCAACGAATTGTAGTGCAATTAATATGGTTCAAATACATAACGAATTTTTCAAGAAAACATTATTTAGTGGAAAGCGCAACTGATGAAGGTAGACACACTGTATATTCAGATGAATTGGAACATTCATTATAAAAGCCGTTATTTAACATTTTTCAGTTAATTTGTTTTTAGAATTTGAATGCCTGCACCTTTTCATCCTATAATATGTTCTTTTTCCGATTACTCAATGAAAAAAATGCAGGACCACTACTTAATAGCATATAGTGTAAATTAATTTGATATAAGTTATTCAGTTTTTGCTGTAGATAACAAACAGGAACAATGAACAGTTGTTAACAGAGCAGATGAATACCCATGTAAGTAAATTGCAGGTTTTAGCTGCCTAGAATCATATTGGATAAAAAATAGTATATCAAGTTGCCTACTCTCAGATTTTAAAATTAGTGATGGTATAGTCTGAAATAAACTTCTAGATATCAAGTAGGTAAACATTATGTTTGAGCTTTGCTTCGCCGTATTTTGTGATACGTTTACGAAGATAATAATGATTCATTATAGACTCCAACATAAATAGTTCGCAAAATAATGTTAAAAATATGTCGGTTAAATTCGATTCGTTAATTAAATATGTATGTTACAACTGTATATAAGTCTAATTAGTTGATCTTTGATATTGTCAGACGGAAATTTCATGATTACATTTGAACTAAGTATTTCATTAACGCTGAATCCTAATTGGTTATAACTTGGTTTTGTATTAACATTCACTTGAATATGAAATGTTAATAAGTTGTAAAGACATGTACAACAATACGAAAAGTGCCATAAAAAGATTCATCCGAGTGGTGTTCTAAATTGAATTTTGTATCATAGTCAGCTTGGCGACGACGCCAACCCAGGGCTCCTAATTAATTAATTCTTGTAGGTCACTTGGTTTAAAGTGGCACACTTCAGTAATTAGCCGGAGGGACAGCCAGCAAACCCGTGAACAAATGAAGGCCACATTTCGATATTGGCTAAAACAACTTGAGTTTGTGTAGTATTATTTGCCAATTATTAGTCCAATTTACTGCATGTGCCAGTGATATGCATATCATTATACATAACAATATTGAAGACAATTATCATGAACTTCAAAACTATGAAAGTTCTCCAAATTATTATTAGCTGAATATAATTCTAGAAAGTATTAGTAAATACTAATATATAAAGTGATGGGCAAATGTGTGGAACCAAGTAAATATGTCTGGAATTATTAGAGATATCAAAATGAAATTTGGAAGGTGGATACTGCAGTAGATTGCCTATTTGTTTCCAAATTTTTTTACAATTTTGAACTTCCTGTTTTACGGGAAGTAATGTCGATTTTAAAATTTGCAATGAAACATCCTGTATAGTATTTTAGTTTTTGATGAAACATTTTATTGCGAATACAAAAATATCGGGTTTGATATTGTTTACTTCAATACCTACCGAGATATTAACAGAAAAGTAACTAAGGAAAGGAAAAATTCGATGGTAGCTAAACTCGGTTCAGATTTCATTTACGCCCGATATAAACAAACCGCTCGGTAAGGATTTGCATTTCTATTGGCCAATCGGTGGCATTATACCGTCACAGCCAACAGCACTGCTTGTTCCATAGTCGAATAAACGTGCGTTTGTTTAAATCAGGCGCAAATTAAATCTGAATCAAGTTTAGTAGTTCATGAAATTCATTGCAGAAGTAACAGTAGTTGTCAAAATAAGTTATTATTTTTTTTATTTGAACGTAAAGAGATTGTATTGTTTTAATTTCATCGAAAAACGGCCGAATTATGTGAAACAGAAAGAATAGAAATATTAATGATGATTGGGTATGGGGAGAGGAAAAGGACGCATCAAGAAGTTTGTGACCTTTTTAACATTGTTCATCCGAATACACAAATATCCCGTTCAGTAGTGACGAAAACTTTGCGAAGGTACGACACAAGTGGAACAGTTAGCAATTTACCAAAAAGTGGACGGTTCAAAAGTGCAAGTAATGAAGGTGTAGCTGAAAATGTTGCTATATCTTTGGAAGAAAATCCTCACTTATCCACTACCGACCTCGCCAATATGCATGGAATTAGCCGTCCTACAGTAGGAAGGATATTAAGGCGAGAAAAATATCATCTATATAAAATTCGTCTCGTTCAAGAACTCTCCGAAGACGATTTCGACAGACGTTTGCAATTTTGTGAAACGATGATGGATATTTGTAACCGTGATAATAATTTTATAAGAAATGTGGTGTTTTCAGACGAGGCTACATTTTGTTTAAATGGTACGGTTAATCGACATAACTGCCGCTACTGGTCGCAAAGCAATCCTAATCCTAATTGGGTACAAAAGGCTCATACACAACATCCCCAAAAAATGAACGTTTGGGCCGGTATTTATAACAACAGAATCGTGGGACCCTTGTTCCTACAAAAAACTTTAAACGGAGATAGGTATTTACAGCTCTTGGAGATACAAGTTATTCCGGCATTGGAGGTAAATGTACAATTACCAAATAATATCTGATTTCAGCAGGATGGAGCACCACCCCATTACGCTCGCATTGTTCGAGATCATTTAGATAGGACATTTCATCACAGATGGATTGGAAAAAGGGGTACTTATGAATGGCCTGCACGAAGTCTCGACCTTAATCCACTAGACTATTTTCTGTGGGGTTACTTAAAGTCTAAGGTTTATGTTGATAGACCAAATAATTTGCAAGAATTAGCTGCAAGAATAACACAATACATCCAGAGAATTACACCAGAAGTAATAGCTAATGTTACTAGAGAATTTAAAAACCGACTTGCTTATTGTCAAGAAGTAAACGGTGCTCAGTTTGAGCATCTAATACATTAAGTTTAGTTAAGTTTCAATGTTTTGAAAATAACTTAGATTTAGTTAATAATTATGATTATGTATTTCAGAAAATTCTTAGTGTCCTTATTGTCAGTAAGCCAAAAATATAGTCGGAATAGGACAATAAAAATAAACGGTTTGTTAAATGCTTGCCAACGTTTCGCTTTATTATATTTAAAGCTTCATCAGGGCTTGCATTTGTTATTGTTTACCGGGTTTAAAAAATGATAAACCATAACTGGAATTTACAAACGACGTATAGAAAAAATCTTGCTTTTCTTAGGTGAATGAATTATTTCAAATGTAATAGTTTGTTTCCTTAAATAAGGAAAGCAATTAAGTGAAATCCTTAAATAAGGAAACAAACTATTACATTTGAAATAATTCATTCACCTAAGAAAAGCAAGATTTTTTCTATACGTCGTTTATATGTTTTTGTAAATTCCAGTTATGGTTTATCATTTTTTAAACCCGGTAAACAATAACAAATGCAAGCCCTGATGAAGCTTTAAATGTAATAAAGCGAAACGTTGGCAAGCATTTAACAAACCGTTTATTTTGATTGCCCTATTTCGACTATATTTTTGGATTATGTATTTCTTTAATGGATATTAGATTTTTCCTTTCCTTAATTACTTTTATGTTAATATCTCGGTAGGTATTGAAGTAAACAATATCAAACCCGATATTTTTGTATTCGTAATAAAATGTTTCATCGGAAACTAAAATACTATACAGGGTGTTTGGAAACATATAGGCAATCTACTGCAGTATCCACCTTCCAATTTCATTTTGATATCTCTAACAATTCCAGAGATATTTGTTTGGTTCCACACATCTGCCCATCACTGTATATGTGTCTATTAAGTTGCGTTTATACCAATTGTATTATACATATACCTACACAATATCATCTCGGCATACTCAGGACATGTAAATACGGGCCACATGTTTAAACGATATAGTAGACTTGGCCTGCAAGTCAAAATACCCCAGAGAAGTTGGTGATAGGTTTTTCTAGAAGAAGCTATATAGCATAACACATGAAAACTGTTGTTAACAAATTTCTAATCTAATTATACGGGGTATTTATTGTTGTAAAAATCTACTTAAAAGTATTTTATCTAGCCATTGGATAATTAGCTATTGAGTTATTTGGAAAAAAAATCAATCGTTCATAGTTATTGTTTCAAAAATGTTAAAACGTTCAAACTAATCAAAAAGTTTAATTTCGGCGAGGTCTATAACTGGTAAGAATATCAACTTCACGGCTTTGGCGGTGTTCTCGCAAATGTTATTTTCTTTCGCGGGCGTCTATTTTACGTAAAGTTTACAATTTTGCGCCTGACACATTTTTTAACCACCTGTAAAGAAGATATTAATTGTCAAATCTCTCAGTACAATTAATATTTTTTTGGCTTTGTTCTGTTGTATGTAAATTAAGTTTGAAAACCTCCATTTTGGTGTTCCGAAACGGGTAAAATTTAGTGGTGGTGAGAATTCGCTTCACCTTCACTGACATTCCATTTAAAATGTTTTTCACATTGAAAAATAAATTAGTTGTTTTTTATAGATTATTATGTACACATCATTTTTAATTAGATGACTGTAATAAGGAACTGATAATAATAATTCATATAAAATTATATAAATGTTAAAATTCACACCGGCTTCTACTCTTTGCCAACAATGAAATTCAAATCTGACAGCTCAGAGACGTGAAGCGATGGCTATCGTAATATGTTTTGTTGACTCAAGTTCAAATCTCATTACCAGATAAAATTTGTTTCGTTTTTGTACTTTTACTGTTATTACAATTTTATATAATTATTCCATTTATTTTTTTCGATTATATAAATTTATTAGACATACAATTATATTGATTTCAAGGAATTCAACACTATTTTTGGGCCAGAGAAGGAGGAACAATTTTGAAATTAGAAAATTTTCGATTAGAGCTTCATTTAACAAACTTTTACCCTGATTGAATCAATCAAACGTATTTTTAGGTAGCCACGTTACAAATTCATTAGTCAGATAAAAACGTAATACCTACAGTAAAAGTACAAAAGTGAAAATTAACAGCGAAACATTATAATATATAAATGATGAAGGTATGTTTTCTGAACGATAATTGCTGCATCTCTGGTTTTTATTTTTTCTTTGGATATAACACCACATAAACTTGAGTCTGAATATTTAAAAACTCCAGACGGTTCAAGGTCTAAATCAGACCCTGGTACCATTGAAAACGGGGTCTGATTTAGACCATTTCGGGCCAAAACATTTTACATTTACAAAAATATGGTCGATACAGAACTTATAGAATTTTTCCCTGGGTTCAGAGTGGTCATAATAAGTTGATTTTTTCAAATGGTAACACCCATGTTTGATACCGGCAATGAAGAGAGCGAGAAAATTGATGTATAGATATGTCCTTAAACATTTTTTTCCATTTGTCCTTGAACTCAGCAGATGTCAAATTAAAGTCATACCAAGTTTGACTTCGTACAACAGACATTATGAGTCCAAGAAAAAGATTTTTCGACAGAGGCACTTGTCATTTTATTATAGCTAAGCAATAATCTTTGATAAAATTATATGGCTCTGTAAAAAAATCTTTTTCTTAGGCCCATAATGTACGTTGTACGAAGCCAAATTTAGTTCGACCTAAATTTGACTTCTGATGATCAAGGTCAAACGAAAAAAAATGGCCAAGGACATATCTTCATTTCTGGTATCAAAAATGAGTGTTCCCTTTTGAAAAAATCTTGACCTTGATTTCACCTTGAAGGTCATGTTCAAGGTCAAATCCGTTATGATTATTCTAAATTCTAAAAGTTTTGTGTTGAACATATTTTTGTATAAAGTCTTCCTGCCGATATAATCAGCCGTACCGGGACTTTTTGAACACCGTGTATACATTTTGAGTGAGATAAGATTACATTTTGTTCATGCCATTCTCTAATAAACTGCTAAATATAATCTGAACAATTGGAATTGGCATATGTTAATGAAATTTCAATTAATGCATTTACCACTTGAGATTATCCGCAATGAGCAGACATGCTTCTTATTAAACAAGCCGTCACCAGAATTGATTTAAACAAAAGATTATGGATTCTTAAAACCCAGACGAAGCTAGGAATTCAACTATGGCGACGCTTACTACAAACTAGTCACAACTTAAAACTTCACTTGGCGGCAACTTCTGTGTTAATTTTCAATCTTCCTCAACTTATTTCATCTTCAAAAGTTTAAAGCTCAAGTGTTCGTCAATATCTGAATATATTACCGTCATATTTACATAATACGGCTCAAGAAGGTATTTTGCATGAAATGCATCCACGTAGGCCTGGAAAAGCCGCTTGAGGCTGAATTGATTTTCCATCTAACCGCTAAATAACGAGTGTTCGTCTTCATCAAAATGGAACAGAAACTGCTGGTGCTACTTTGATGAATCCATAATGGGAAGAGATACAATTCATTCATTTTATTCGCAGTAACAGGAGAACCGACGTTACAGCTGTTATCTAAATTCTTAACAGCAATTTGTTAGTATAAACTTGACATGGAACGTATTATCTCCTGGAATTAATTTACTAGATAACATATTACTATTGCATATTTGCACGTGAAGTCGATTTTGGTAAAAATGAAGCACTTTGTCTATTTTTGTAAATACAAAAGATAAATTCCGGAAACAAGATATTTTCATATTAATTATTATTGTTCATCACAATTGCATGAATGATTATGATTTAGACTAGGGCTAAAGCCTTTGAAAATGCTAAAAAGTAAAACAAACTAACAGTAGGGTAAGACCCATTGGAAAAGGAAGAGAATAAAAAAAAATTAAAGAAAAAATAATTTACGGGCGATATGAGGGGGGAAGGGGTGCCGTTTTAAGCGAAAAACTGTTTATCTCGATTTTCGGTAAAACTACAAGACCTATGGAAAAAAGTTAAATGGCTAAGTTGTAGGGAATAAGAATATCTACAACTGTTTTGTTTACAATTTTTTTTAAATCTCAAAATGTGACAAATTCAAATTTATTTTTTTTCACCATATTTTCACTTAATATCGAAAAAGAACCCTAATTTTATAAGTTGCTTTACAATCATTACAATCTAATTTGTATATATAATTTGACTTCAATTCATTGGACAAACATCGAAAAATTTAAAAAGTAGATTAATTTCTCACAAAAGTGACATCAGATTGGGAAAAGAAGCTGTGCCATTGCTTCACATTGCATTCAAAATTCTCACATCGCAAATTTTAATAAGGCAGTTATTCTGGCATGTGAGCAGAACTATTTTAAACGTACTTTTTTGGTGAAGGTGTATATTAACTATTACCCTAATAATATCTATAAAAAACAGTTATTCAAAATTTGGATAATATATATTCTAATCTTCTTGAAATTGACAAAAAATGTCCCGTATATGAAATTTATTTATTTATTTATGCAATAAAATCAATATTGTCATTTTTATCTGTTAATTTTAAATGTCTTATATTTTATTAATGTCATATATCGCTTATACATTTATATATTTAATCTTTTCATATTCTAGTCTTACTAATTTGTGCTCTTTTATTAATCAGTACGTTCACAATTACTGTAAGTATCGTTAAACTTTCATCATTTTAAAACTACATTTAATTTCGAAAGCTTTCTAAAGTAAGAAGTGTTTACTACTTATTGAACTACCACAAAGGCTAGTTTCACGTAATATTTTCTACATTGTGTGCAAATAATCAGGCGTTATCTAAATAATTCGATAATATATATATATATATATATATATATATATATATATGTTTTAGGTGGTTTCCGGGAATTCATCCGCGTGATTGCTAACTGATCTCTGCCGGGATCGGTGATAAAATGATGGCGTTTCGGCAGAGTCACATCTGCCCTCTTCAGGTCGGTTCGCATAATTCTCGTAGCATTCTGCTTTCGCTTCTAGTTACTCGAAACCACCTAAAATATTTAGTGCCCGCGAAAACTTAAAAACAAATATATATATATATATATATATATATATATATATATCTGTGGCGTCTGACGCCACGAAGAGCAGACCAAGCGGAGAATGACCTAGCCGACGATCTCGGATACGAAGTAGTCCGGAATGGTGCGAACCTGCAGCCACCCTTCGTGTTGGAAGAAGAGGAAAAGCCTCATGAAAATGCCAAGTGAGATTTTGGCGAAACGTCAGGCGACCGTTCCTTTACAGGGACAAAACTTTCAACGGACGAACACCCGGACCATCAAGAGAGCGACACATAGTTCCGTCCGTGCCAACTTGTTTAAAAAAATTTTAAGTCATTTTTTTATTTTAGATTTTTTTGGAATTGATTTAAGTTTTGTACGAATTCGTATCAATATATATATATATATATATATATATATATATATATATATAATTGAAATTGCTTTAGTTAAAAAGCAATCTTGAAAACCCCAAAGTCCAAAATTTCATATCTCGTAAATGTTTTGTTTCCCTTATTCCTACTACCTCGTTTAAAGAACTCTTGTACAATGAGAAGATCTTATTGTTCGATTTATAAACTTATCTAAACAGATTATTTTTTTTTGGGTTAACGACTTCATGGAATATTTGAAAAGAAGAATAAAATGTTCTCAACTATGAAATTTATATTACGAGCATTCCTTAACCATTAGATCAAAAAATCTTCTAAAAATTCGTATACGATTTTATTAAATATAAATATGGTTTCGTGCCATCCTAGCAACGTGACTGCTTCTGATGAAATGATAAAATATTGAAAACCGTTAGTGCCTTTATTAAATCAGGACATTTATTAAATCCGCAAAATATTTTACAAATAAATTATTCAAAACAACAATTAATAGACCCTTTTGTAATTTAGTGAAATGCCCTGTTACGAATAATCGATAGCGAAACGAGGTGATAGAGTTGTGCTATAGAAATCAACTTGTTCGGTGGATTCGGTAATTGAAAATTAATGTCAGTGCCAATCAATATACAGGATACGCCAGGAAGACCTCCAGCTAGAAGTACTTTGAAAAATATTTCCACAATACTACCGACGCAATGAGAATATTGGCATTTCATTAACAACTAGATACGGATTGCACTCAGAGTCTTAGAATTGATTTACTAAATTCCTTGTTTTCGTTTCCCTTGTCACAGGCTTATAAAATAATTTGGTCAGTGCGAGTTGAACTCGCATACTAAGCGTTCCGCACCACCTTCAAGATTCTAATATTCCAGTTTCAAACAAGCAGGGAATGAGTGCATTTTCTTATATTTACTTTAATATCTTTTAAAGGAAGCGTTTTAAATTTATAAAAAATATACACTTTAGTTTGAATTTTATAAAAATATGTATTGAATTTACTAATTTGGCCCCTAAAATTAACATAAGAGTTTTATTTTACAAATAAACTTTCAGGGAAGCCTTTTATAATATACTGTCTGAATTTTATGCTCTGTAGATTGGAACTTAAAGGGAAAAATATGTCAAGTTTTAAATAATAATTTTTTAAATATTTTACACAAATTATTGAAATATACAAATAAAATATATTTTTCAAAATTTTAGATAGGGCAGTTTCTAAAGTGGGAACTAAGTCGATGTTTAATATTTTTGTTAATATCTTTTAAACAATTTAAAAATATGATATATTTGTAATTCACAAAATAAGCCTTTTATTTGATATATTACAAGATGCGTTTGAAAATTTAATTTTCCTTTTCCATTTCTGTAATTTGTCCCCAAAATTAATATTGGGGTCTTCTACTAATTTTTGTTACAAATTCCAAGTGAGCCCCAGTACCCCTAATTATTTTCAAAATTTTAGGTAGTATGGTTTCGGAAGTAAAGCCGGAAATGAGAATTTTTTATATTTTTTTGTTAATATCTTGTAAACAATTTATTTTAAAAATATGAAAAATATATTTGTATTCCTCATAAGGAGCCCTTTCATTTGATGTATTGTATGTTGCCTTAATTTTTTTTATTTTCCGTTTAATTTGGTCCCCAAAATTAATATTAGAGATTTCTTCGTGTTTTTCCTGTAAACAAAAAAAAAGGTCTTATAGTTTGGGGAATAAAGGGGGAATGGGTAATTTTTTAAATATTTTTATTAATATGTTTTAAAATATTCATTTCAAAAATATAAAAATATATATTTGTCTTCGTCTTAATGAGCATTTTGATTTGGTATATTACATGCATTGGAAATAATTTTAGTTTTATGTTTTCTATTTAATGCTGTAATTTGCCCCCTAAAATTAATATTAGGGGTTTCTCTTTATTTTTCCAGTAAAGTTCAGGTGAGGTCCTATATCCCTATTTTTTTCAAATTTGTAGGTGTTATAGTTTCGGGGAAATGGGCATTTTTTTTTGTTTTTATTAATATGTTTTAAATAATTTATTTTAAAAATATAAAAATAATTTATGTGTGGAATTGCATATCATTGCCTTTTTTTCTATAATTATCTCAGAAACTATTCGTCCTAGGAATACAAAATGTTTGCTTTATATATCTGAGTTTCGCAATAATGCATCTTAAAAGTAAACCATACAATTTAAAATTACAAAGTTACTGTCAACTTCCGGGCAGTAGAAATTATTTCAGTTTAAAAAAAGTAATCTTGAAAATAATGTATCACCACTTTTGTAGAACTCTGTACATTCTCCTCTCTCAATGTATGATGCAGAATTATCCCAAGGAATTTTATTATTCTACTCTATTAAACCTGCCACCATTCATAGAAATTTTAAAGTATGTTGGGCACAGTGACAGTAATTACCAACCGGTAAATGATCTTCAGTACATCATACAGTTGATTTTAGTTTTATTCATTCTGAATGTTTTTCGTATCTTCTTATGTAATCAAAATCAACTCTAAAATATTTACATATCAATTTCCCTCTTATTATTACTAATTGCTATATTATTTGAATATTAGTGGTTTACGAAAGTTATGAAAACATTTAGAGATAAATTAGTTAGGTCAAATCACTTATGTATCATATTTAGGTAATATTCATCTCATTTTCAACTTTTCTACATAAATGTCACCATAATGGTGAAAATTTGAAAACAGTATATTGTTGTTGAATCTATACTTTTACTACGTCAGTAATATCTACCATCATATAATCATTATTGGCGACATTTTCAAGAAATCTTGCATCTCTTTCTTTGGATAATATATTCATTTGATAAACTTAAGGTAACCCACTATAAGATTTAATTGAAAGTCATTTTTTCCCATTTCTTTTAAAAGAAAGTCTGTTTTAGTTGTTTCGAGGGAAATTAAAAAGCTTCAAATGAGGTTCATTTCATGACTGGAATACGAAATTGCAATAAACTTAATCTAAATTTCTCTTGAAATCTTGTAATTTTGTTATACTTCCTGAAGAAATATAAGAAAGGCAAACGAAAAACACAAGATTTAATGCAAATGCCATATTAAAAAAACATTCTTTGTATCATCTAATAGAAATTGTAATAGTTTTAAACTTCTTTTCTCCTATGTAATATTGTAGAGCTAAATAGTTTTATAGTAGGTAGTTCAGTTTCGGTAATCTATCTCACTTATAAATTTTCTAGCAAAAAAATTAACATAATATGACTCACAATAAAATTTATCTTTGTAGTAATTGAATATATATCTTTAGAGATTATTTACTTTACTCTTTGTCGTAATGTCTAAATTTGCTGGTCTGAAAATTTTTTTACCTACTGTGATACTAAGAGGCTGAAATCAATGACTACTAATATAAATGGACCCGGCACTCTCATATACGACCAGAGGAATAAATACATTTTTAAAAAAACAAAAACCGACTTCAAAAGAAAATTAACTAAAAAGCATGAAATAATATTTTGCTACAATTAAATACTTTTTATGAAGTCGGTGCCAAGCGAAAGTGAAAATATTTTGTGAGGTACATTGATGAGTTATACTTCGCAACTTCGCTGTTCAAATTGTACTCCGCCCTGTATGTCAGCTATCATAAATTTCCAACTGCTATGAGCTACCTTATATAATTATTTTTTCTTGCTTTTTACTAACCATCCTGTATGATATAATTACATTCGACGTTATTTTTTAACCATCCTGCATAGGAAATCTTAGGGATCACCAACATTTTAATAACTACCCTATATAATTTTATTTTTACACCAAATATGTATATTTATATGCGTGAAATTAATATGCAAATTCATAAGATTTTACTCATCCAAAAATCGCAATTTTAGCTCTTTGAAAAGTTGAATTCTCCAGGTGTAAAAATATAATGCTAGGAAAATATGAGGTAGGCATTAAATAGTTACTTGTTCGGAACATACAAATACATTTTGTATTGGAAAAATGATTACAAGAAAAGTTTCACTCTCAAATCACCCTGTATTGAAAGAATTTTTACAAGACGAATCTCACTCTTAGGTAGGTTACTAAATAACCCTGTATTGAACACCTTTAAATTAAAAATCAGCTATCTTGATTGTCGCAAACTGCCAATAACTTTTTTAATTATTTAATTTCTCTGGAAAACAATTTTCCCAAATATGAGACCCTAACCAATCGATTTCTATCTATTGAAACTTCTAAATAAGAAAATTTCATCGAAATCGTTAGAGCGTTTTTCCACAACTCAATATATATGTATATATATATATATATATATATATATATATATATATATAAACAAACCTTGTTCGTTATATAGTATTAGATTATTTCTATTTGATAACAATTTTATATCTTAACAGAAATGAAGATACTTTAATTTGTAATTAAAAGCCCTCTTTGAAGGCAAACTTTGTTTACAGTTAATAAAAATTGACATGGAATGATTACTGTTTATGTTTTAGACCATGTAAAAAATGTGTTTGTGAAGAATAATTTTTTTCTCTGAAAATTATGAATAAAAAGAAATCGTTTAATTTATGAATACACACTGTATATTCATATTAACTGACACTTATTTTGATTTTGAATAATTCATCTTATTTACAATTTACCCCAAGTTCCGAATAGTTAAAATACCAGTAACTCCATCTAATGTTATAATACCCGCGACTCCACCAAGACATAGAATATAAGAAAATAGGTAAAAAGTTTTTCCCCATTCTTTAAGAAACGATAGAAGCTATGTTATTTGAAAAAAAGTTCTGACCACTTTGAGATATCACGGCACTAATCTAATCCCTTTTCAATTTTCCCCACGTTCCGAATAACATTTTTCAAATTTTATATAATAATACCGGCTCTTCCACCATGGCATAGAGTATATGAGAATAGGTAAAAATAGTTTTTCCCCATTTTCTAAGAAACGGTAAAAGCTATTTTAATGAAAAAAATATGGGACCACTTCGCTATCCCGCCAAACAGGATCCAGTAAAATGGTTGAAATCCCTCAAGCCGTTTCCTAGTAATCGGTGAACAAACATAAAAAAAAGCAACATAGATACAGACGAATTGAGAACCTCCTTCTTTTTGAAGTCGGTTAAAAATGAGTTGAAACATGAGACAAATGTAGAAAGAGACACAGATATATTTGTTTACAAATATTCCGGCATCAACAGTAGCGCATAAACTACATTAAATCAAAGGTCATTTTATTCAGATTCAAAATAATAGAACTACGTACCTAATCCACAAATATAAATATATTAAAATCCATTAAAAGATGTGCACAATAACAAAAACAATTAGTAGCGTAATTACTAATATGTAACAGTAACTATCAAAACATTTATTTATTCACGTAAAATGTAGTTTTATTTACTGCTTAAATGACCTTTTGTAAAACTCATTTAACACGTTTATGATATGACACTTACCGGTGAGAAGATAATTCGACAAACGAATATGCCGTTTTCCTGCATGTAAAACACTGAAATAACACTTTACCATTGTTTTTTTATATTATACAAAATAATAGGTGTGTTCAACAAAGTTTCAACCCCAAAACACTTTAAAAATTATCAGTTACGAAGTTAACCTCAAATTTTGATTTAACATTTGATAATTTGATAAATGTAAATAAGCAAACTTGCACTATTGCCTGCTGGACATAAACGGAGTAAAGTATAGCTGTTAAGGCGTTCAGTCAATGCGTACATATACCTTAGATTTACTTCTTAGTGGTTACAATGGAAAGAAGTTAGGCATTGTTTACTATTTTCCGGCAAACATCTTTCAGCCCGTTTTTAATGTAAACAGGCAGGTCCATTTATATTAGCCGCCATTGGCTGAAATCGATATGGAAGTACATTTCGTAGAGCTGATTGTTTTTGTTATAAATAATTCGTTATAATCTCTTTCTTCTTTTTCTAAATAGACTGAAATTTACCTTTTCGGATGAGATATTCTAAGAGTGCCTTGCGCTTACATGACCACCACTTTAGTACTTATTGGTAATCATTTACCCAATAACATTTTTTTACTAATATTTATACAATATACAAAATATACTTACTATAGTACTGATTGTTGACAATTAGAAAATAACATTCTATACTACATAGATGATTATAATATCTGTATGCATTTGATTTTACTTATATTAAAAATTTAACAATTCTAAAATCTTTGAATTTAATTCACAGTTAAAAATATATCCATTTAATATATAATTAATCTAGAATATACACTGAATACATAATATAAAATAAAATTAAAATTTTGAACAAAGAAACAGAACAATTAATTACACAATTAATATGTTAATCTAACAAGTTTTTGATGCTAATACAAGTTATACCCAATATTAATTTGTCTAATCTCACTCTCAAGCATCTTAAATTTTTGACTATTCTTTTGTTTATAGTCATATGCTAAATTGTTGCAGAAATAGATAGTTGTTTTTAGGCAATGCATTTATTCCCCTGTTTTCGCCAGAGACATTTATTGTTTTTGATTGCAGTCCATACTTAACATTATTATTTCAAAAACAGGGACCATACAAACATTTGAGTATTATAACTTGTGTGAATAACAACTAAATAGTATTTTGTTTAAGTTAAGGAGCCAAAAGAAGCCAACATTTAATCGGAAATAAGCATAAATATTCATATAACAAAACAAAAAGGAAATAATTGTTTTAAGTTTTTAATTGTGAATGAAATGTTTTACTCAAATGTGCAAAATTTCAGTTAACAATACAACAATTCTCAAATTTGAAATGCCCCAATTATCACTTATGTTCAGCTGTCGAGTCACATATTAAATTCGTGAACTATCGGAATCATGACGTATTAACATTTCCAATCGGAACATATTCAGTTAATTTTGCAAGTATAATATATTATTATCTCATTTATTCACAGCCGCGTATGTGCGGTTGTTCTCTTGACATAGGCGGTAAGCTGAATATAAATCAGAGAATTCCATTTGCGATTCTGCAGGTGAAAGTGTCATTTGATATAAAGTCAGTGAAGTGCAAAAGAGGGTTTCACTACTATAAAAAGTATCTTGAGCACGACAGAGTTAATGACAAATAGCTCTCTTCACAAATACTGAATTGATGTT